>BSBK01000898.1:3700000-3965000 GCA_027943335.1 Chamaecyparis obtusa
ATAGGCAAGAGGGTCACCAGAGATCAATCTAGAGAATGGATTTGGAAGAATTAGAGAAGGGATGTTATAATCAAATTTATTTCAAAGAACTTCTTCATAGTCATTTTTAAAGATGAGGAGGTTAGAAATTTGATTCTGAAGCAACAAAACTAGTTCTTCGGCCTTTGTCCACTTTACTTACAGCTGTGGAAAGTTAATTTCAACTCTATTCCTTTGGGTTTTTATCAATTACCAATTTGGATTCGGTTGTATAACTTGCCTTTAGAATTTTGAGGGGACTCAAGTTTGGATTGTATCAGTCACTCTTTGGGAACTCTTTTAAAGATTGATGAATCGATCATAGAGAATGACTCATACCTATACACTAGAATCAAATTAGTAGTGGCGAAAGAAGTCCCAACATTCATGAACTTGAAAGTGGGTGATATGGTGTGGAAACAATAAATTGAAGTGGAGGCACTACCTTTGGAATGTCTAAAATGTGGTATGAAGAATCACAGATCTGCGGATTGCAAGATCTTTGTTAAACTTGCGAAAGTCTAGACGAAGAAAGCATCTATTCAAAAAATGGTTCCTTTAACAATTTCAAAGTCACAAGTGCAAGGAAAGAAGGATTATCCATTGCGATCCATGCACGGGGATAAGGAGGAAGGGGAAATTTTCCTCAGCCCAACGAGTTATATCTCAAGGAAAAAGTCCTTCAAAGGCAATCTCTTTGCCTCAAATGAACTTTCGATCAGACTCAAAAATTGACTATGATAGGGAATCTTCAGATGATTTCCCTATGGGAGATGAATTGGACAATATTGAGCCCAGATGCATTAGCCAATCGGTGAATATTTTATTGGGTAAAGCCAAAGGTGGTAGAGGCAGATGCTCTAATAAGTAGTTAACGGAAGAGAGGGCTAAGGAGAAAGGAATTGTAAGTGTTTTTTATTTTATGAGGAAAGCCAAGGGAGCAAGGATCTCCCTTGGTCAGAAATGTTAATCACATCTTGGAATGTCAGGGGTCTATCGACCCTTGACAAGCAGCGCTAGTTTAAGCGAGTGTTGCAAAGATTAGGAAGTGATGTAGTGCTTATTCAAGAGATGAAACTTTGCCTGGACAAAGCTTTAAGCTTTATTTTTTCATGTATTAAATGGGATGGATTTTTCCAAGAAGCAAAAGGGGCTTCGGGGGGTTTAGGCTTGTTGTGGAACCCTGCTAATATTAAGATATCGCTATTGGAGAAGCATGATCATTGGATATTTGGATTGGTGGAAGGATTCAAAGATAACATTTCTTTTCCTTTAATTAATGTGTATGGGCCGACCAAAATGGAAGACAAGTTAAAGTTATGAAATGAATTAACCTCCAAAATTTCTTTGGTGGATAGTAGTAAGGTGATTGTGGCTAGAGATTTCAATGTGATTTTGGACCTGGAGGAGAAATCATGTGGCATCAGAAGGCTTAACAAGGTTATGGAGGACTTTAGAGATTTTGTGCAGATTAATTCTTTGTCAGACATGGTAGCTTGTAATGGGCAATTTACCTGGACCAATAGGCAAGCCAATTTCACTAGGATCTCTGAAAGGCTGGATCGGTTTTTGGTGGGGTCTCAATGGCTAGATGCAACACTTAAGTTGGAATCTAGAATTCTTCCACTTTCTTTATCGGACCATTATACTATTCAATTGAGTTTCCTTGTTCTTCCTCAGTAGGTTAAAGGCAGCTTCAGATTTCAAAACATGTGGTGGCGTGATAAAGGTTTTCTTCCAAAATTGGAGGAGTGATGGATAGACAACAATCACTATCATGACACACCAAGTTTTATTCTGGTCAAATGACTCAAGGAAATGAAGCTCTGTATTAAGGAATGGAATAGAGATTCCTTTAAAAATATTTTTTCTAAAAAGATTAGGGTGGAGGAAGAATTGGAAAACTTGAATAAATTGGTGATTGCTTCGGGCATGTCTAATTCAGACTTTGAGAAAGAAATGGTGCTAAAAAGAGAATTGGCAGAATTTCTTTGTAGGGAAGAAGTCTATTGGAAAGATAAATCGAGGGGGCATTGGATATGTGATGGCAATTGGAATTCTATATTTTTTCATGACTTGGTAAAGGCTAAGAGATCCCAAAATAGAATTCAAAAAATTCAAGATGACCATGGTGTTTGGCAGGACAAGGTGGAAGCCATTGAGGAAATAGCGGTTGCTCATTTTCAAACAATCTTGGGTATGTCTAAAGATGAATTGGATTTTTCTGCTTCAACATTTTTAGATATTATTCCAAAAGTAGTCCCTGATGAGGACAATGCCCAATTGATGAGGCCCTTCTCATTACAAGAAATCAAAAAAGTAGTTTTTGACAGTCCAGCTAATAAGGCATCAGGTCTAGATGGCTTTCCCATGGAATTTGATCAGAAATATCAAGCTTTTATGGGAAAAGATATTCTTGCAGTGATGGAATCTCTCAGAAGAAAAGGTCAGTTCATGAAAGAAATGAACAACACAGTTATAGCGTTGATTCCTAAAAAAAAGTCTATACGTCTATGGATGATTTCAGGCCCATAGCATTATGCAATTATCTATATAAAATTTTTTCCAAGGAATTGGTCAATAGACTTAAACCTCTCCTTAGTAGAATTATTTCAGTTGAACAACATGGATATGTCCCTAGTTAGGAGATTATAGACAACATCATCTTGGTAGGGGAAACCATTCACATCATGCACTTATCCAAGAAACCAGATATGATCATAAAATTAGATGTCAGCAAAGCTTATGACAGAGTTCGATGGCCTTTCCTTCAAGCACTTCTCTCTTAGTTTGGTTTCAACATTCAATGGATTAAATGTATTTTTCACTACATTTCTTTTGTACATTTTTCTATTTATGTCAATGGCTCAATCTCTGGATTCTTCCAAGCCACTAATAGGTTAAGACAAGGAGATCCCCTGTCCCCCTTTTTATTTGTATTAATAGTAGAAGCTTTGGGTCATCTCATCAAGCAACATACTAGGCTTGGTAACTAGCATGGGATTTCCATCAAAGACAATTTGGACCCCATCTCTCACTCTTAGTTTGTAGATGATGTAATCATATTTGGGGAGGCTTCGGCTCAAGAAGCTAGATTCATCAAGGCAGCCTTGACTGAGTACGAAAGAGTATCGAGTCAAGTCATGAATATGTCAAATTCAAGGATTTATTTTCTCCATACCAGTAGGTGGTCGAGAGGAGTCATTACAACCATGTTGGGTTTCAAAGAAGGTGTATTTCCAATCACATATCTTGGAGTTTCCCTTTTTGCAGGCTGCATGGATTCAAAATTTTGGGAGGGGGTGTTAGATAAAATGAGAGCCAAAGCATCCTCTTGGAAGAAAAGATGACTTTCACAGGCGGGGAGGATTCTCATGATAAAGGCTATTTTATCTACCATACCTATATATTATATGTCGGTTTACAGACTATCCAAGAGAGCCATCCTAGCTTTAGATGGTTTTCTTAAAAAAAAATTGTGGGAAGGGTCACATGTTGACAAAAGAATACACCTCTTAAGTTGGGAAACAACATGTTTGGCTAAAGACAAAGGAGGAGTAGGCCTTAGGAGTATGGATTTTTAGAATACAACATTGGGTGATAAATTGGCATGGAAAATGTACAAGATTCCGGACAAACCGTGGTGTCAAATCATGAATGGTAATTATCTTGACTCTCAGGATTCGGATAGAATCTGACTACAGCAAATGCTCAAACTGGATCATAATTTTGGAGGCACATTTGGGAGAATAGGAAAGTCATCACGGAGCATCTTACGTGGTAGATTGGAAATGGAAAGAGAGCACTTTTTTGGAGAGATTCATGGCAGGGGGACAAACCTTTGGACAACTTCTTTTCAGACGAGGAGTGGGTAAGTAGCATGGAAACTTTCATAGGGAATAGGGTGGCGGACTACATGTTTTTTCCCTCCTCATCTTCCTTGAAGGCCATGTGGAGAAAGATTGGAGATTCTAAGTCAAAAAATGCTAAATTATTGTAGGAACTATTAAAAATCAAAATTGTGGTTCGTTCTTATGATCAAGACACATTGATTTGGAGCACTGCCAAATCTGGTTCTTACAAGGTCAATTTGAGCTATGAGTTACTAAGGTGTAGGAAGAACTGTGACTACTGGCTGACTAAACTTTGTTGGGGAAAATGGCCTCTCCCAAAAGCGGGAGCCTTCCTTTGGGTAGCTTTACATGGTAGGATTTTAATAGGGAATAGATTGAAATCAATTGGTTTTTTGGGCCCTAATTGGTGCATAATGTGTAAACAACAAGAAGAGTCCACATACCATCTTCTTTTATGGTGCCCAATTGCTAGAGAATGCTAGGACTGGTTGCTTGGCAAGTTGTAATGACCTGCAATAAGGAATGCATCACTTAAGGATTTTTTAGCAGCCTGGCCCACGGATAGAATCCGTTCCAAGTGGGGGCTTTTCTAGCTTGTATGTCCATCAATGCTAGTGTGGCACATGTGGAAGGAGCAAAATCAGAGGGTCTTCAAGGAAGAGGTAATGGAGATTGATCGCTTAAAGGTAAACGTCCAACTCGTGATTGAAGAGGTAGTGAATAGTATAATCTTGGGGATGAACTATCATTATATGACTAAGTGGGAATGGAGATGGAAAAGAACTAGTGTATCAATCATCAGGGAGATCACAGTCTCAAAGTAAAGAAGGATATAACAAAGACCCAATGGCAAGCCCCTTTGAGCGGGTGGACAAAATTAAATTTTGATGGAGCGTGCAAAGGCAATATGGGAGTTAGTGGTATTGGGGCGATTATCAGAGATGAGAAGGGAGAGGTCATCAAAGGCATTTCAAGGGGTTTGGGTGTCACCACAAATAATGAAGTGGAAATCTTGGCTATGGAGGTAGGGCTTACGTGGTGTACAAACATTGGCATTAGCAAAGTGATTATCGAAGGAGATTCTCATATCATTTTAAATGGGGTCTCGAAATTAGAATTCTGCAATTGGAGATTGGCTAGATGGTTACCTAGATTGAAGGATCTATTGTAGAGCCTTGATGATTATCATTTCCAACATGTGTTTAGGGAAGGCAAAAAAGTGGCGGACAAGTTGGCCAACATGGACATTGATAGGCAAGTGGATTGGGAATTTGGAAAGGACAATGTACTTTCAGAAGAGTTACAAAAATTATTAGATAATGATCAGATATCTATGGCAAGGATGGGAATAGGATAGATCAGGGATTCATCGACGTTGGCAATGAAATCTCTACTGGCATGCGTGAACTCTACAAAGTTCGTATTGTCTCTGCAGTGGCACTTTGTTAGAACCCATGAGCTTGTTCTCGACTGTGATGATAAAGATGTATATTCTCAGCAAAGCTCACTTCAGGGTGTGTTCCCAGTCTATTTAAACACTCTTTGGGCTTGGGCTGAATCATGAACAATGACAAGCATTTTGGGAATCAGTTGTCTCTGTGATAAGGTGGAGACTTTGGCGGAATCTTCGGAAGAACAGATGAGAAGGATTTTTTGCAAGGCTAAGGAGAAGGACCAGTTGGCCATGATCATGATTTTGGGAGGTGATTACTAGGAAAATTTCCATGTACATGATGGCAAGCGGATAATAGATTTATTCCAACCTTTTATACAGACTTTGGGCGATCCGCTTCATGCCCTCGGGGTAGTACGTAGGATAGTTGTGGATGACATTTATCTTGAAGTGGTAGAAGCATTAGATGGAATAGATCAATAGCTTTTGAGTGGTTGTCTACTGGGCTTTTTCACGTTGGAGGCGGAAGGAAAGAAGACTAAAATGAAAAAGGCTTGTTCTTTGTACAAAGCGGGTGTAAAGGTTTACAACTTGGCAATTTTTGAAGCTTTTCTTCAGGCTAATGGAGATCTCTTCCCTGCTAAAATAGGAGCATTGTTAGAGATAGGGCAAGGGATAATGTATGTTTCCCACTGATCTATTTTGGTTGTGTGGGTGTGGGATATTGTTTCTTCACTATGTATTTCTCTTTTTATGCAATAGAAAGGGTACTGCCCCCTAGGCAGAGCTTGACTATATATATATGTCCATATCTCTTATTAAATATATTTACTTATATATTTAAGTTTATTTTTGTTTAACCATATAATATAAACTTATTTCATAATAATGTATTTCACAATGCATCATGTCATATAGGACCAAGCTCATTTCATATATATAGTTGTTCATTATATATGCAAGTTATAAAAATAAATGTTAATAACTTAAAATAATAAGAAAAGTATAAATACCTTTAAATAATAGAAATTCTTAAAATTCTTTTACCCTTTCTGATTTCCACATGACTATCTTTTCTTATCCCATGTTTTCTTCATTTTATTCTCAAGTGTATTTCGTAATTATTTTTCTTTTAATATTCTCCTACATTTCCTCCTTCATTCTCTCTTATATTTACTCCATTTTCTCCTATATCTCCTCCTTCATTTTCTCCTCTATCCTTTTTCCTAAAGTGTTGGAAATCATTTTATATTTCTATCTCCCAAAAGTCACGATTATATGTCCAATAATTGTATCCCTTAACACTATGGTAATTTATTATTTTTCTTTATTATTGTTGCTTCATAATTAATCTCTACACTTATTCCCTTAATTCACACACATATTCTTCCACTATATTATCTTTCATTTTTTACTAATATAATTAATGAATATCTATTTATTAATATCATTATCTACTAGTGATCTTTGATTATTAGTAACATTATTTATATGTTTATTATTATAATGATTTTTATATGTTATATATATATTGAATCTAAAATGATATATATATATATATATATATATATATATATATATATATATATATATATATATATATATATATATATATATATATATATATATATATATATATATATATATATATATATATATATATATATATATATATATATATATATATATATATATAATTTTGAGTGAACCACATTATATATAATATATCAGTTATGGCTTTAGTTTGGTACATATTGATTGATTAATATTGTTTTATAGATTGATCAATATGATTTATATTAATTATCTATATATATGTATATTTTAAGTAATATATTATAATCTAAGTAAACTACTGATTAATAATGTTGATTAATCAATATAGTATTAATTAATATTTAATTATTGTTATTCCCAATATAATTAAAGATTTAATTATTGATTAATAATAATTGAACATAATACACATTAAGTTAGATTTGTATGTCAATTATGGTTCATGACACAGTAACAAATTTTATTTAACTCGATAATTATTTTCTCCTTTTCATTTTGGTGCTCAGTACAACTTGGTTCTTGGTGCTCGATGCCTATACTTGTTTCTTCTTTACCGAAATTTCATGTCTTCTTATTATCTTTACCGAATGCCTTTCTCTACTTTATCGACTTGTCTTTTCTTCATTACCGAATGACTTTGACATACAATATGACTTCCTCATAACTAATGACAACAAAATAACTCTTAGGAGTATCAATATCCCCCTTTGGCATTAGTTTGGTATGTTTGTTAAAAATTTCAAAAACTTCAAAGTCATTACCAAAAATTTTAAATTTTTCCTTGTCCATTCTTCTTCCTTGGTAAACATATTACTCCCCCTGAAGTAATATCTTTGGTACATCTTCATACTATATACATAGTATCCCTTACTATATACTTTCCCATTTTTCTACTTATTCTTTCCTATATATTCCTTTTATATATATATATTCCCCATTTTTTTAACAAAAATGCCAAAATATTAACTTACTGCTTATTTGGTGTGGGGATCTGATAAAAAATGGTTTTATACTTATCCTATGCATCGTTGAGTGATGCCTTCCAAGTGTCCTTCAATGTCTACAACATTATAATTTTCTCACTTAAGTCTGTTGTTAGACTTACCATACTATCCATAGAACTTACATCCGGTGTGCTAACCAAATATTTTTCCTTTTTAATCTATTTTCGTAGTGATTCTATGTGTGGTATCAATATTGTTTGGAGTTCAAGTAGATCCATCTTGATCTGATTCTCTTCCTTTCTCAACTCAAATTTCACTCACATCAAGTGCTTTAGCCTTTCATAGTATTCTATTATTGATTTAAGTTGAGTAGAAATCTTAGATAATTGCTCGGTGAGCTCTTTTTCCACATTATCATCTTTTTCTTTTATCTCTTTTGTGAAATTGGAAAACAAACAAATTTTCTAAAATAGTAAAAATATTGTTTTCAACTCATTTTCCAATTCATTGATTGTTGCCTCAGGTAAAATTTCATTCAAAATACTTTTAACCTGCTCCAAAACATCTATTTTGTGCTTTTTATCTATAAGCTTATCTTGAGCAGCTTTCCTCTTTAATAAATCTCTGAACTCAGAGAGTTCCTTAGGTCTCATGGTTAAGTAATCAACCTTAAGTATAACAATTATCTCACTTACATCAACCTCTTTCCCATATTTCCTCTTCTTTGATTTTCCCTTGGAGGTCCTTCTTTGCATCTGATTGAGTAGATGTTTCGTTGGTTTTATCTTCTTTCTCCTTCTTTTTCTCTTCTTATTTTGTTTCTTCCTTATTCTCATGTTTATCTTCTTTCTTCTCTTCTACCTTTTCCTTCTCTTTTTCTTGTTCCTATTGTTGTCTAGTAGTATCGGTAGGGGTTACCAATTCTTCATTTTTACCTTGAGTAGATTCGGTCTCTGTAGTCTTTTTGTCTCCTTTGTATCAGTATCTTGTGTAGGCTTAGTAGGTGTCTCAACTTCAGTAGGTGCATCACCTGTCACCTCTATCTCAGAAAAATTTAACACTTGAAAAATGATAAGATCTTTTGCCAACAACATTTCCTTGGAAGAATCATCTACATCCATTACTGTTGGTATAATGTTCAGCACTCCCCTCAGGATTCATGACATGGCTTAGCTGGCTCATGTGTCTTCTATAAGTATAGTGGTTGTATCGAGCATTAATAGGTCGATCTTTTGGTGCAATGACAACCACTACTTATAACAAGTGGTGTAATCACCTAAAAATGGTCTAGCTAAACTATGTGCCCTAAATCTCAAATCAAGATAATCTCAAGCATAATTGTGTAATTGAATTAGATCAATTTAATTACATAATTCATCAATTATCAAGCATCTATGATCAATCATCAACAATCATTCCTCAATTAATTATCATAGTCATTTAATCAAATCAAACTCAAAAATATATATGGCTAGATATTAATTAATGTGAATTAATTAATTATCTTACTATCCTCTCAACTCACAAAAAGACAAAGGGGTCAATTCCAACCAATGGGAGCTAATCACATGGATCATTCACATGGATCAAGTGAGAATCAATATCAACCATTCATCAAGGATGAATCTCAAACATTGAATTTAAATTCAATCTTTCCCTCTAAGAGGAAATCTATAAAAACCAAGCTCATTTAATTCATTTGATATCTAGATCATTTACATAAGGAAACTCTATCATCTTGAATTCTAAATCTAGATCAATGCTTCTATTTCTTATAAATTCTTCATTCTAGCTTATCAATTCATCTTAATTGCTTTCATGTTAAATGAATATGTCTATTTCACTGGAATCTTCCATTTAATATTTGTAATGTCACTGATCTATGCACAATTATGAGAGCATACTAACACAAATCAAACTCTTTGTGATTAGGAATCAATAATTTGATTTCAATTGTTATGATTTTTATTTCTTTTCATGTACTAAAAATTTATATAATGAGTTATTGAAGTGTTGTGTTGTAGATTTACATTGACCACAAAATACACACACATTTCTAGTGCCCACCATGGTGCCGAGCCCCAAATTTTTACATTTTAAACTAATTTTTTACCGTGTTTTGTTCAACAGAAGATCAAATTTGGTAAATTGGCTTGCATTTAGGAAATTGGATCACACCTGGGATTTCTTGGATCACATCCAGGGTTTCCTGGATCACATCTGGTTAGGTATCACATCCTATTTACTTTGGATCACATATGGGATCCTTAATTTCATTTGGGAAAGGGGATCGCATTTAGTTAAATTGTGGATCGCATCTAGGGATTTTGGTTGTGAATTTAATTTTGTTGATATCTAATGGGTGATTTTTGTGATTTTAATTGATTATAACATCTTAAAAATGGTCTATAGGTCAAATTGCCCAAGACATCAGCAAGAGAGAAACTACTAATGGTTGTTTGCAGGTTTCCTTAAAGAAGAAATCAAATCAAAACATCATGCTTGTTATTTTTAGGAGCTTAATTACAATTTGAGGTCAATTTACAAACTAATAAGAGGATTATGCTCTTTTCCCTTTGGGAAAATTAGGAACTCAAAAGTTAGCTTACAATTTGGGGTCAAATTGAGGTAAATTGGTTAAACTTGCATGATGGGTTTGATAGGAGAAATGGTTTGAGAAAGGAGATTGCGCTCTTCTCCTTCATGGAGAATAAAAAATCTAGACCTCTAAACTATTAATCTTGATTTCTTTATTGCAGTCCTAATTAGAGGGCCTGCCAATTAAGGAAAAAAGCTCCTAGGAATGACCCAAGTGGGGACATGTAGAAGCCAACCCTTCCATCCCACTATAAAATTTGATGCTTCCTTGAGATGAAAATCTCAGAAGACATAGTTGATCTTGTTCATGGAACCTTGAATTGATCTTTTCCATGAACATGCTTGGATTTTGTGTAGAGCAGAGCCGCTTTAATCTTGCTTGTAAGACTACACATATTTGAGTACTCATAGGGCTATAGGCCTCAATCCTTCTTGCGGGACTATGTGAGTCAATTGTGAATGGATGTCCATATTAAAAGCATAAGTTAGATGCTACTCGGACTACCTCTGAAAGATTGGTAATGCTTGTGTAAGGTAAATAATAATTTCCCCAAGAAGTTCATCATATTGAGCACTCTTTGATGTTACTACTCAGCTAATATGACCTCCAACATCCATTGTGTGTTGTTGGACTGTCATATTCTAAGGAGTCATTGAGTGTGTTCCTAAGTCAATGAACAAGTATTTCCAATCTCTACCTAGTTTAGGGAAGGATAGGTGTGTTTTCTCTTAAAAACAAATGCTTGATGTGTTTGAAGTAAAAATCTAAGATAAATCCCTTGAATGAATAAACTACAAGCACTTTTAGACACCTAAAACTCCCTGGAATTGGATAGAGAAGACAATTTTTTTTGCAAACTTGATTCTAATTTTCCTCAGACAAAGCATCAGATAGTCGCATCTAGTATCATGTGTCACACCCTGGATTCCAGATTGTATTTGGTAGTTTCAAGATTGCATCCCGTATACCCTAGGTCACATCTGGATTAGGGATTGCACCCCGTATTTCCTAAGTCACATCTGGGACCATTAACTGTCACTCACATCTAGAGTGTCACATCTCAGATAGAGAGCACTTTTGCACATTCTAGAACCTAGATTTTTGTATTTTTGGATACCCTTTTGGCTTCTTTTTCAGGTCCAGTCATTACAGTCAATTGGAGAAGTAAACCTAGAAGCAACACAAGAAGCCAACTTGAAGAAAAAAGAAGCTATTTTGGGCACCGTACTAGAAGCAAAATAGGAAGTAAACTTTTTTGGTGCAAATTCCAACACAAAAAAAGAAGAATACTCTGATGCAAAACATAGCGCCAAAGGTTGGATGCACTTTTACATTGACTTTTTCTCGAATCCAAAGGCTCATTTCCAGCAAAAAAATACACTAAAATTCAGCACTATTTTATGTCCTAATGACAAGGTTTTGTTGTAGTGAAATAATCATCATATCAGCAATTAGCACAGTGGATAATGAAATGAAATAAATGTTGAATGAGGTGGAAGATAGGTGGAGTGGTACAAAGGTGAAAATTTGATGCAGGAGCATCCTGGGTGTAAGAGCAATCTTGCATCACCCAAAAATATTTCTATTTTTATATTCAATAAGGGCTATTTTGTGCAGAGCTGCTATTTATGGAAAGTTACTATTTTTGGTAATTTTCGTATGTGCTCAGAATGATCTGATTTATTTCTTGGAGGTTCATTTTGGTCATATAAGTCTGCCAGCAAAGTTTCATGACTAGATCAGGTATAGTTTTGAAGATATTGAAGATTTTCGGTATTGGCAGCAGGATACAGAAACTTTGAACTCAGTTTTGAAGGCTTTAGAGGCCCCGGATGAGGTCAAAAATTTGGGTGACAGGCACTTGCGCCGGTCAAGCCTGTAGAGCGCTTCGTGGCATTTCTGAAATGGGGTGATAATAGTCAATCGGGTCAACTAGTGATGACTTATGATCTCCGGAAGTCGGGTCACCTGAAATGGCGGAAAATAATTTTCTTCAAAATTTCTGTTCGGGTTTCAAAAGTTATTTTGAGCCGACTATGATGTAATAAAATGTAAAATAAAATAATTCTAAGTTTGGTCGGCCTTATTGGCTAAAATTCTGGAACCTTCCCAGGCGGTGGATAATTGCCTATATAAGGAAGGCTGTATTATTGTCTTAGGCAGTTCAGAATAGTTCTGGGTAGTAGATCTGGGCAATAATTCGAGGCTTTGTCCTACAGAATATTGTAAGGGAATGCCCATGGGGCTTTGCATATTGTAATTCTGAAAGTTTGTAATTCCACATTTGTGGAGATAATAAGAAGCCAATTTTCTGTTCTTGCATATTGTTGTTGTTTCTCTATTTTTGTTATGTGTTTGTGGTATTAAGGGGAGCACCCTTCATCAAAATTATATTATGAAAAAATGTATGCCCATGATATTTGAGATTACTTATTATGATTGCATGCGGATAGAGAATTAGGAAGAAGGTGGGACATTAAATCTCCCTACTTTTTCTGTAGGAACTTAAGATTTTTGGTGATCTATGAACTACTGTTGGAACTGATCTTTTGCGGTTGGCTTATGACATAATCATAACCTATGACGATTGACCAATAATTTAAATTTGATAAGATCAATGGTGGAGAGTTGTATGATACCATTCTGAAAGACTTTTGTAATTTCATATGGACTGAACCAATGATTTTGCAATTTCCCCATTTAGTACTCTTTTTACCTGGAATCATAAAAAAGTGCCCAATCACAAGGATAAAATTTCTTATCATTCATTTACTTATCATGCCATTTCATGCATTGATTTTGTACCATTTCTATTTGGTGGAGGACAAATTTCCTGAGTTCATCTAGAGAATTTAGCTGCACGACCCTTTCTTTATGTGTTGTAGAGAGATCCATATCTAGTTGTAGTGTTTCCTAGGTATCTTTGTTAAAATCCAATAGGCATCATAGCTAATTTTCCATACAACATCTCAAATGGGGTAAAAGTAGTGGTGGTTTTCCACATTGTCCTATAGGCCTAGACTTCTTCAAATAATTTGTTTGCCCAATATTTCTTATAGAATGCCACTATTTTAGTTAAAATGGACTCAATCTCTCTATTTGTAATTTCAACCTATCCATTTTCTTGTGGATGATAATTTTAGGAATGAATGCTAAATGTTTGGTAGCCATTCTATAGCATTTGTTGTTGCATTCATGACTATGATTGTCATTGATGTCAACACAGTGATTTACCAGAGACTTGTAGAGAAGCAGACAGAGTTTGGATTAGCGCATGTGGGTTATTGCAGTTGGAGCTATGCGATGTTTAGGATATACTCCTTGATATGTTATATTTATATGGTTAAGAGTGAAGACAATAATTCATTTATTCATGGAAGTTATAAGCACTTTTGTGGAAGCAGTATTCAGGCGGTGTTCCTGAGTAGCGGTTTGTGGGAATCATATGATATCTCCTAATCAAGATGGAATCTAGTTTTGTATAGTTAAAGGGAAGTTGAAGACACATTGATAGTGATGTGGATGATAGCACAAACTTTGAGGTCACACGAGTGAAGAATTATTGTAGTTGGAAGCTTACAGTTTTGTGTAATTTTGATGTAGCGGGTGGAAACTTTTATGTTGTAATTGTATGATGACTCATTTGTAATTATTTGAGTGTGGTATAAAGGAAGGAATGTATTTCCTTTTTGTAGTGTGCTTGGGTGTGATGTTGTATGCATGAAGTGAAGAAAAGAGATAAGTATGAAAGCGAATTTGTGAAGGAAGACATGCGAGGTACAAAGATCTAAAATGGAGATCTGGTGTAACAGTGAGTGCGGTTTGGCACAGTTAGAGAAGAGGTAACATATTATTCTATTGAGTAATACAAAGATTATTTGGATAGTGTGTTCAAAATGATCTTACCCTGAAGCTATTTGGGCAGTGGATCCTTCTATCTTCCATAACTCTTAACAGGGTTAGACTCTTTTAACAGGGATTCAAAATCTCCTAACAAGGATTCATATGTACTGAATGTATTTCATAAGACTCCTAACAGAGTCCATCCTTTCACAAGGAATATTCATATTAGCACATCTTTTGTGGGCATCATTCCCACCGGGGTTTACTCTTTGATCAAGAGGTTCCCTAGTCAACATATCTTGTGTCATTGTGTTATTGTGTATGAATATCTTTTTATGGTTAGTAATTATATTGCTTACATGGTTTAATGTTGTTAAAGTTGATAAAAGTTATAATCATCTAATAATTGACTCACCCCCCCTCCTCTTAGTTATCTTGGTGGACTTTACTTTCTAACAATTGGTATCAGAGCGACATGTCCTTGAAAAAGAAGTTTAACAACTTAAGGAGATCCATGGTGAATTTCAGGAAAGAAAGCCCTAAGTTTGATGGAGTAAATTTTGACAGCTGGAAAGAAAAGATGAAGACACACCTACTGTATTTAGGACTAGGTTATTGGTTGATTACAAAGAATGATAAGACTATCATTAAAGAGGATAATCTTGAAACATGTACTACTGATGAGAGAGATCTATTCATGTGTAACATACTTGCAAGAGAAGCACTTTTGAAAGCCCTTTCAGAGAATGAGTACAGTCAGGTAAAATGTTTATAAAAATCTCATGAAATTTGAAATGCTTTACACTCTACTTTTGAAGGTGATGAACATGCAAAAAGAGTTAGATTAAATAATTGGATATGTGCATTTGAAGATATAAGAATGTTGGAAGATGAATCTATTACAAGCTATATTGGTAGAATGTCAGAAATTATTACAGGTATAAAATCTTGTGGAGGAAAAAAGATACAGAATGAAGTGATATGGAAAATTCTGAGGACATTGACCCCTGTATTTAAGCAGACAACATAGATGATTGAACAAGTTATACCTTGTACAACAAACTTTACAAGAGAGATTCTTCTTGGAAGATTGGAAGCAAAAAAAATGAACATGAGATTATCAGGAGACTTACCTAGAATGGAGACAACATTCAGTGCTCTTAGTGTTTGCCCTACTTTGTCAAGAAGCATCAGTGTGAGTGGAGATTATGCTGGCAGAAATAGATCTAGAAATAAAGAAGACAAGAAGATTGAAGAAGGTATTGCCTTTCTTGTGAAAAGAGAACCAGACGGTAATAAAATATTTAAATGTTGGACTTGTCAAGAATATGGTCATTTTGCATCTAAATGTCCTAAGAGAGTTAAAAAGTACAGAAACAATTTCAAACCTAAAAGATCTAAGGAATGTTATTATGCTAATGATGAAGATCTTGAAGCTAGTATAGAAAGAGCTTTAAGTGAAAGTGATACTGAGAATAATGATGACATAAGATTTGTAGCAATTAAAGAAGAGAATCCTGAAATTGATGTTAAGGAAGAAAAATCCTTAGTTTCTCAAGTTGAAAAGAAAGCTGATTGGATTATAGACAGTGGTTGTTCACATCATATGACTAGAGACATGAAAAAGTTCATAAAGCTTAATGAATATGATGGAGGAGTTGTTAGAGTTGGAAACAATGCACCTTGTTTGATTAAAGGTATAGGATCTATTACTTTTGATGGAAAGACTAATACTAATGATGTTTATTTTGTGGATGGATTGAAACATAATCTTTTGAGTGTTGGATAGTTAGTTGATAAGGGATATCAAGTTTGGTTTACTAAGAAAACTTGTGTGATAAAGGATAAAGATGGAAATCTGATTGGAACTGGATCTAGAACTAGAGGTAATGTATTTGAGTTGAATCCTACTGAGATGAAATGTTTGATTACTAAGATTGATGAGAATTGGTTATGGCATAGAAGGTTTTGTCATATAAACTTTGACAACATTGTGAAAGTAAGTACTACACTTACCGTAAGAGATTTGCCTAAAATTATGATGCCTACTAACATGATTTGCAAAGAATGTGTAATGGCTAAACAAAAGAGAAGTTCTTTTCCCAGTAAGAAGTTTACATCTACAGAAAAGCTAGAGATTGTTCATACAGATTTGAGCAGTCCTACCAGGACTAGAGGATTCTATGGAGAAAGGTATTTTATGATTCTTGTTGATGATTTTACAAGAATGATGTGGATTGCATTTCTTAAAGAAAAATATGAAGCATTTGATAAGTTTAAGATTGTTAAGAATAAAGTTGAGAAAGAATCTGGAATGAAGATAAAATGTTTGAGATATGATAGAGGTGGAGAATTTACTTCTAGAGAGTTTAACACCTTTTGTGAAGAAAATGGCATTAAGAGACAATATTAAGCCCCTAGAACACCTGAACAAAATGGCATTGCAGAAAGAAGAAACAGATCAATGAATGAAGCAGCAAGAGCTAAGTTATTTGAGAATGATTTGGTGAAGATATTCTGGAGAGAAGCAGTGAACACAGTAGTGTATACAATGAACAGTGTACAAATCAAAGCATACACAGACAAGACACCTTATGAATTATGGTTTGGACATGCACCCTTAGTTAAGTATTTTAAAATTTTTGGAAGAAAATATTATATAAAGAGAGATGATGATATTGGAAAGTTTGATCCTAGAAGTGATGAAGGTATATTTCTTGGATATTCTTTGAAAATCAAAGCCTATAGATGTTACAATAAAAGAACTAAGACTATTGTTGAAAGCGCAAATGTTAAAGTTGATGAAAAGTTTAAAATTTAGGAAAGAATGCTTGATTATGAATAAGATGAAGAAGCTCATCCTAAACCTAACACTAGATCTATTGAATTATTTTATGAAACTAATAGTGATTTGTTGAATGAAAGCCACAGTGAAGTCATTGAAGAACCTACATCTGAAGTGAGATTTGAGACAATGACACCTAGCAAAAGTTTGTTAAGAAATCATCCTATTTGACAAATTATTTGAAGCATCAAAAGAGGAGTTCTAACTCAAAATAAGGTACAAGAACAATTATGTTTGATTTCTCAAATTGAACCTAAGACTACTAATGAAGCTTGTGAAGATGAAAGTTGGACTAATGCTATGAAAGAAGAACTAGATCAGATTGAAAATAACAAGACATGGGAATTGGTCCCTAGACCTAAAGACAAGAATGTTATTGGAACTAAATGGGTATTTAGAAACAAGATGAATGAACAAGGAGAAGTAGTAAGAAACAAAGCAAGATTGGTATGTAAGGGTTACTCACAGCAAGAAGGAATTGACTATGAAGAAACCTTTGCACCTGTTGCAAGAATTGAAGCAGTAAGAATATTTTTGGCTTATGCAGCTTACAAGAAATTCAAAGTATATCAGATGGATGTGAAGTCAACATTTCTGAATGGAGAATTGGAAGAAGAATTCTACATTGAGCATCCTGAAGGTTTTCCTTTGACTCAAGAAGGAGACCTGGTATGTAAACTGAAGAAAGCTTTATATGGACTTAAACAAGCACCTAGAACTTGGTATGCAAGACTCGATAAGTATTTGTTAAAATTGGGATTTACAAAAGGAACAACTGATAGAAATCTGTACACAAAATAAATTGAAAATGGTTTGTTGGTTATAGTTATTTTTGTTGATGACATTATCTTTGGAGGAGAAGATGAAGCTAGTGACAAATTTGCTGATGAAATGAAGACTAAATTTGAAATGATTATGATTGGTGAAATGAAATACTTTTTGGGATTATAGATAACACAAAATAATGATGATATCTTTGTAAGTCAGACAAAGTACCTGAATGAGCAATCTATACACAAAAGAAATTGAAAATGGTTTGTTGGTTATAGTTATTTTTGTTGATGAAATTATCTTTGGAGGAGAAGATGAAGCCAGTGACAAATTTGCTGATGAAATGAAGACTGAATTTGAAATGAGTATGATTGGTGAAATGAAATACTTTTTGGGATTATAGATAACACAAAACAATGATGGTATCTTTGTAAGTTAGAAAAAGTATTTGAATGACTTGTTGAAAAGATTTGGAATGGAGAATTGTAAACTAGTTGGAACACCCATGGTGACTGGACATAAGTTATCTAGCACAGATGAGACTCTTACAGTGGAATCGAAGAAATACAAATTTATGATTGGAGGATTGCAGTATTTGACTCATACAAGACCTGATATAGCACATTCAGTTGGAGTTGTAGCAAGATTTCAAGCTGAAGCTAGAGAATCACATTATGCAATAGTAAAGAGGATACTGAGATATTTAAGAGGCATAATGGACTATGGATTATGGTATGAAAAATTTGATGATTTTACCCTATGTGCTTATATAGATGTTGATTGGGGAGACAGTATTGATGATAAGAAAAGCACCAGTGGTGGAGCATTTTTCCTTGGAGGAAGATTGGTTTCTTGGCTAAGAAAGAAGAAGAATTGTAGCTCACAAAGCACAACATAAGTAGAATATGTAGCAGCAGCAAACAATTATAACCATATAATTTGGATGAAGCAAATGGTGAAGGATATTGGAATAAATTTTGTTGAACCTGTTGTCATACATTGTGACAACACCAACATAGTTAGTATGTCTAAGAATCCTGTATTACATTCTAAGACAAAGCATATAGAGATTAAGTATCATGTTGTAAGAGAGAAAGTTGCTAAGAAAGAAGTCAGACTTGAGTACATAAGTACAAAGGAGCAGATAACAGATATATTCACAAAGCCTTTTCCTAAGGATACATTTGCGTATTTGAGAGTTATGCTTGAGGTTATGCCCCAGCCTACTTTTGAAAAGTGATGTAGTTGGTTGCATCTATCTAGTAGTATATGAGCCTTATCTTTCTTCTAGACTGGATGTTGGTACTTCCTCTATGGAAGAGTATGTGTATCTGAGTTGAGTCATGAGGACTCTAGTGAATGTATTTTCTGAATAGTGTCTTTTGACATTGGAGTTGTTGTTGACATAATGATGAAATTTTTGTCATTGATGTCAATGGGGGAGAAGTATTCATGAAAATCCATCTAAAACATCTGTTGGAGAGAACTGAATAGGATAACGAAGCAAGATTTGATTGATGCAGAAGACTTGAAGCATTTTTAGAGCAGCAGTGTTGCAGTATTGGATTTTTGGAACATTGGATGTTTTTTCATCGATGTTGCCATCAATACCAATGGGGGAGATTGTTAGGAATGAATGCTAAATTTTTGGCAGCCATTCTTTAGCAGTTGTTGTTGCATTCATGACTATGATTGTCATTGATGTCAACACAGTGATTTACCGAAGACTTGCAGAGAAGCAAACAGAGTTTGGATTAGTACATGTGGGTTATTGTAGTTGGAGCTATGCAATGTTTAGGATATAGTCCTTGATATGTTATATGTCTATGGTTAAGAGCATAGATAGTAATTCATTTATTCATGGAAGTTATGAGCACTTTTGTGGAAGCAGTATTCAGGTAGTGTTCCTGAGTAGCGGTTTGTGGGAATCAGATGATATCTCCTAATTGAGATGGAATCTAGTTTTGTGTAGTTAAAGGGAATTTGAAGACACATTGATAGTGACACAGATGACAATGCAAACTTTGAGGTCACATGAGTGAAGAATTATTGTAGTTGGAAGCCGACAATTTTGTGTAAGTTTGATGTAGTGTGTGGAAACTTTTATGTTGTAATTGTATGCTGACTCATTTGTAATTATTTGAGTGTGGTATAAAGGAAGGAATGTATTTCCTTGTTTTAATGTTCTTGGGTGTGATGTTGTATGCATGAAGTGAAGAAAAGAGCTAAGTATGAAAGTGAATTTGTGAAGGAAGACATGCGAGGTGCATAGATCTGAAATTAAGATCTGGTGTAACAGTGAGTGCAGTTTGGCATAGTTAGAGAAGAGGTAACATATTATTCTATTGAGTAATACAAATATTATTTGGACAGTGTGCTCAATGATCTTACCTTGAAGCTGTTTGGGCAGTGGGTCCTTCTGTCTTCCATAACTCTTAACAGGGTTAGAATCTTTTAATAGGGATTCAAAATCTCCTAACAGGGATTCATATGTACTAAATATATTTCATAAGACTCCTAATAGAGTCCATCCTTTCACAAGGAATATTCATATTAGTGCATCTTTTGTGGGCATCATTCCCACCGGGGTTTACTCTTTGATCAAGAGGTTCCCTAGTCAACATATCTTGTGTCATTGTGTTATTGTGTATGAATATGTTTTTATGGTTAGTAATTATATTGATTACATGGTTTAATGCTATTGAAGTTGATAAAATTTATAATCATTTGATAACTGATTCACCCCCCCCCCTCTCAGTTATCTTGGTGGACTTTACTTTCTAACATATAAGTACTATATTTTCTATTCCTTAAGTTGTACTCATTGACTAGTGTTGTGATCAAAGTGGAAGTAAATTGTGCACCCTAATCAATGAAACTATCCCTTGGAACCCCATAGAGGGTAAATATTTCCTCACAAATAAATTCTACAACTTTTTTTTAATCCTGGGTATGCTTTAGTGGTTTGACATCAATGCACTTAGTTACATAATAATTACACACCAAGATATATGATTTTCCATTTGAGGGAGGATCTATGCGTCCAAAAAAGTCCAATCCCCATTTGTCAAATGGCATAACAATCACTTGGGGATATAGTGGCATTTTATCTAATTCATTGGGTCTACCCATCCTTTGGCATCTATCACACTTCCTAGTATACTTGGGTACATCCTTGTGTAGAGTAGGCCAATAGTAACCTATATTCAAGATCTTCATTGATGTCCTTTTGAGTACAAAATTACCTCCATAGGGCTCATCATGACATGCATGCAGAATGTGATAGGTCTCATACTCTCTAACACACCATCTCATGACTTGGTCTAGCCTTGTATAGAACAAACAACTAGTTATCCAAAAAAAGTTGAAACTATTTTCAACAAGAAACATTTTCTCCTTTGGGGAGAAATAAGTAGGTATTCTGTTAGTAGTTAAATAATTAGCTATATTTGCATAGCAAGGCATATGAATAGTAATAAAAAATAGATGCTCATCTGGAAAAGAATCATCAATAATTTTAGAATATTCCTTATTTTTCAGTCTAGAAAGACAATCTTCCACAACATTGTCTTTACTTGGCTTGTCAATCATGGTATTGTCAAATTCTTGCAACAAAAGTAACCATATTTCCAATCTACCTATTATTGTAGGTTTTTTCATAAGTTACTTAATTGTTGCATGATTTGTATGAACAAAAATTGGATAACCAGTGATGTATTGTTTAAATTTTTTAAGTGCATAGATAACTGCTAGCAATTCCTTCTCTATGATAGTATAATTTAGCTGTAGTCCTTACACATTTTTGTTGAATTAAATATCATTTTCCACAGTACCTTCCTTTTGGCCCAAAACTGCTCCAATGGGATGGTCTGATGCATCTATGTGAATGTGAAAAGTTATTGACCAATTGGGTCCTCTAAGGATAGGGTTTTGAATGATAATTTCCTTAAGTTTAGAAAAAGCCTCTTCACATGTTGATGTGCATTAAAAATATGCATCTTTTGTTAACAGAGTATATAATGGTCCTACCATTTTGCTAAAATATTTTATAAACCTCATATAATATCCTTCATGTCTCAAAAATATTCTTACATTTTTTTGGTTAGTAATGATAGGTAGATTGAGAATCACTTCAATTTTTGCTAGATCAACTTGAATACCAGTCTTTGAAATATAGTGGCTCAACACTACCCCTTCATGCATCATCATGAATCACTTTTCACTGTTAAAAGATAGATTGTGATCTTCACACCTCTATAGTACCTTTCCTAAATTTCTCAATACTTCTTCAAAGGTACTTCCATATGTAGTAAAGTCATCTATATAAATTTTCATGCAGTCATGTGAAATATCTAAAAATATGGTAATGATTGTCATTTAGAAATTGGCTGGAGCATTGCAAAGACCAAATAGGAGAGCAAAAAAAGTATAACTTACCCAAATATAGGTAAAGGTATTTTCTTGATCTTCTAGTGCAAGTCTAATTTGGTTGTATCCACTAAAACCATCTCGGAATGAGAAATATTGCTTCCCTACTAAAGAGTCTAAGACTTAATCTATAAAGGAAAGGGGAAAATGATCCTTTTTAGTTGTAGTATTTAACTCCCTATAATATACATAGACCCTCCACTTTTCACCTTTCTTAGGAACTATAACAAGGGGTGATACCCATTGACTATAATAAATGGGATAAATAAACCTTGCATCTAGCAATTTCTGCAAGTCTCCTTTTACTATCTTTCTTAATGTAGGGTTAATTCTTCTTTGTGACTTTCTTATTGGCATACTATCCCCCTTGACATATATCCTATGGGTACACAACTTAGGATCCAAACTCTTCGTATTATTATAGTTCTAGGAAAATTATTTCTTATGAGATTGAAGCAATTTTGTCAAAGACATTTGATGTTATTCAGTGAGTTTTTTTATTGATGTTAAAAAATCAACCCAGTGAGATATCAACTTGTTTATTTAATTATATCATAGATGCCTTAGTGAGGTATGTAATTTGTACTTCACATGGTAACAATGTATGAAGCATATCTATGATTGTAGGAAAGTTTGATGAACTAGGTGCAGGGAGGATGGTTTTCAATGAGCCTACATGATTTGATGAATAGCCAAAAGGTTTCTCACCCGCTCTATAATAATTTTGAATAATAGTGGAGAGAACTTCATCCTCCTCTTGAAGCTACAGGAAAGGATCCCTATCTATCATCATAAGTTTCACAACTGAATTAAATTCCTTTGATTCTTTCCCTAGATTTGGCCATATTGGTTGTGTTAAATTAGGCTTAGGTTGTACTGTTGGATAAAGATAATTTTTTTTTTGTTCAAACCATATAAAATAGTCAAGTCTCCTTACTGACATCCTATATATGCATCATTTGCAACAATCCAAGGCCTTCCTAAAATGACAGGATATCCTCCCAATGTGGCTTTAGGAGAGAGTATCATAAAATCAGTTTGGTACTCCCAATAATCTAAGGTGACTACAAGATCCTTTACCATTCCATCAAGCTTAACAGTAGAACTATTAGCTAGTTATAGGATAGTAGGTCTATGTATGATATTGGTGATATGAAGATCTTGCATGAAATATTTTTTCATCACATTAATGGCTGCCCCAAAATCTTTTAAGACATTTTAAAATTAAATTCCATTAATGATAATTCCAACCATAAGATTACCAGGATCAAAATATTTAGGTACTATCACCTTTTCAAGTATAATGTCTTCTAATTAACCTAGGACATGCACTATTTGTGGGTCTTTTTTTATCCTAAGTTTCTTCAGACATGCTTCCTTAATGTATTTACCATAAATAGGGACATCTTGTATAGCTTGGAAAAGGGGTATCTTGACACATATATGCTTCAATTGGTCTATAATATCAAAGTTTGACTCCTATTTTTGTTTGGTCACTTCTTATAACCTTTGGGGAAATGGAGGCATTGCATTAGAATATTTTGGAACTTATATTTCTTTCATCAGATTTGGTTGGATAGGTCAATCAAGAAAACCTTCTTGTTCTAATTCCTCCATAGGCATCTCAGTTATAACTAGTGGAGATGGCGTGGGAAAGGTTTTCCCAAACCTAAGATGTATATCACTTATATTTACAACATATAAAGGGTATTGGTTTGGATCTACATAATAGACAAGCTACTATTATGGCTTATTGTTAGGATTAGGTACAGGTTGTATAGGTGATTGAGTAGGCTCAAGGGAATCAGTGTTGTCTTTAGGATGTGGCATTAACATTGGTTGTTGAGATGGATGTGTTACTATAATTGATAGTATTGATTGGAGATTGTTTAACTAATTGTGATGATGATGAAGAACAACCAAGATCAGAGGAATGCATGATAGTATAAAGGTTAGATCAATTATTGTCTTGTCATTGATGTCAAGTAATTGATTTCTAGTTTATATTATGTTGCCATATCATTCGGTATATGATATAAGTTGAATGAGTTTAGAAGAAGAAGAAATGAGATGTTGTGAACTTGAAGAACTTAAATGGGCAATTGATACAGATCAAAAAATGATTAGATTATGTTGATATAATTGTTTTCTACCTAAGATATGATTATGTTAAGTCAGTAAAGCATGGTAATGAGGATTTGTCAAGTCGGTAAACAAAATAATTTTGGCTACTGAATGGGAAAAGTCACTTGGTAAAGGTAAAAGGTAAAAGGAAGTAGGTTTCACTAAAAGAAAAGGAACCGAAGGCACCAAACAGTAAAGAAAGGTTTAGGCACTGACCAAATTTAACCAAAATTTAGAGTTATCTACTGAGTTAGGAACATATATTAAATAAAAGGAATTTTTTTTTCAACATTTAATGATTAAGCTATGATGAGATGGATGGTTATGATGACAAGGAAAGTTAGTTAGAGAGATCTACAGATAGGAAAATTCATGATGATGATCTATAGATTAGATCTAAATAATTAAAGAAAAAGGAACAAGTTTCAAGAAAGTTCAAGTTCCTAGGTAAAAAGTAAACATGTTACTGAGATCCAGATTCAAGGTATAATGAATTGGATGGTTGAGATTGATCAAAGGAAAATGTAATAGAGGAGATTAAGCAAAAAAAAATGTCTAAATAAAGGATGGATTTGTATGAACAAATGGCTGGAAAATTGAAGAGTCACTGATTGATGCAGTGAAGAAGGAACATAGAGATTTCGAGTGGGAAAGTAGGATCTGATGGAGTGTTTATGTTAGTGGAAAGTGAAGATAGAAGAGCACATAAAGGATTTGGTTATGCAAAGATAGTTGGAAGTTTACAGGTCAATATATTTACCATTTCTTGTTAGCATTTGTAACAGAGAAATCTCTTAATAGAGTGGATTTAACATTCTTTTTCTAAAATCCTTACAAAAGGTAACATTATAAAGAGTGTTTGAAGCTCTCTAACCAGGCCACTCCTAATAGGGTGAAGATCCTAGCATATTTGAGGTAAATCCCTTGATTAGGTCACACCTAACAATGTTTATGGTAATCTTTAACAAGATTAAATCTTAATCGGGTGTACTTCAGAAGAGTATTTTCTTAGTGGGTGATAATTCCCACAGTGGTTTTTCCCAAAGATGGGTTTTCACATTAAATACTGGTGTTACATATGATGCATGAATTTTTTGAATGATTTACTATTTGTTAAAGTTTATTTACTGTTATCAGTAAATAGTAAAGTGTCTATAGCCAAGATGTCATCAAGTTAATCAGAGAAAATATTTTTAGGTATTTGGAATCAGGGATTACTGATTCACTCCCCCTCTCTTTAATCCAACAATTTGTATCAAAGCTAAGTACTCTAAAGAGATAAGTTTAAAAGACTTGAGTAAAAGATCCAAATATGTATAGGAGATAAGTACCTAAGCTAAATAAGGAAAGTTTCTCTACATGAGAAAGAAGGATGAGATTGTATCTATCTAGGATTGGAGATTCTTCAATGAATCTTTTGGATAATGAATGCAATCTACCACCTCCCAGACCTATGCCAATTGATCACATAAGAGAAAAATAGGAACATAACTTGGTTATGATAGATATTTCTCTTCCCTCATCAATGTTGAACTCAATGATGTTAAGGAATTTACTAATTCAAAAGATATGTGGGATAGGCTTACACTAATATATGAAGGAGATCAACATGTTAAAAAATCCATGATTGATAGTCTTAGAGGAAAGTATGATGAAATGAGAAAGATGGATGAAGAGAAAATTACTCAATATAGTAGCAAAATCAAGGAATTTGTTAGTATAATCACAGGTGTTGGTGGATCATTGACTAATGAAGAAGTGGTAAGTAAAATTCCAAGAACACTTTCTTCTAAGTATGTTATTAGAGTATCTTCTATTCAGAAACTAAGATCTATACCAAATAATGTTGTTACTCTTGAATCCCTAATCGGTAAGCTAACTACATTTGAGCTAAGTAATTATGATAATAGTCTACCTGCCATTGAAACTGCCTTCAAATCATCTATGATTATTGGACCTTCAAGAAGAGAAAAAGAGAATCACATTAATTCATATGAAAATGAATATGATAATATCCTAACTGAAGAGAAAGAACAAGAGGAATTGGAAGCACTGCTAGCTAAAAGACTACCAAGAGGTAAAGGAAAGTACAAAGGAAAATTACCCTTGAAATGTTTCAATTGTAATAAGATTGGTCATATTGCATCTAGATGTCTTGATAATGACAAGAATTATAAGAATGAAAAAAGAGACAACTGACATTGAAGATTTAGAGATTACAAGGATAAAGGTATGAAGTCTTCCTACCTAGTTGAGGAAGGTGTAACTAATGATGATTCTGATGATACAAAAGAAGGATATGAGGTTGTCTATGTTACTGTAAAGGAAGAATCAGATGAAGAAAAGTATGAAGATGAAAAAGAACTTGTTTCTCATGTAAGTAAACTTGACCCATGAATTATTGATAGTGGATGTTCACATCATATGACTGGTGATATTGACAAGTTTGAGAACCTAGAAGAGTATGATGGAGGATTTGTCATATTTGGCAATGATGCTCCATGCCCTATGAAAGGTAAAGCATCCATTATATGGAATGAGAAGATGAAATGTAATGATTCATATTGGGTTAAAGGACTAAACTATAATCTGTTGAGTGTTACATAACTAAACAATACTATTCACCGACTAGAACTTCAAAATAGAAAGGTGAAGATTTATGGTACTGATGGAGAGATGATTGGAACTGGTGAACAATATAAATGTAATTTATTTTATCTTGATACTACTGCAAAGAGTTTCTTGTTTGTCAAAATTGAAGTTGTATGTTTATGGCATAAAAGACTCTATCATGTAAATTTTGATAACATGATTAAAGTAAGAAAAAAGAATAGAGTCAAAGGTATACCAAAATTATACAAACCTAATAAAGTAATGTGCAAAGAATCTCAAATTAGTAAGATGTATAAGTCAAGATCACAAGTAAATCTTACTCTACCAATGTTATTTTGGAATTAGTTCACACTGACATTTGTGGTCCTATGAGAATTCAAAGCTATTGTGGAGATCACTATTTCATTTTGTTTTTTGATGATTATTCAAGAATGATGTTTTCTATGTTTCTAAAGGAGAAGTGTGATGCATTCCAAATATTCAACTGGTATAAAGCTAGAGTTGAAAAAGAAACATGTAAAAAATTGAAATGCTTAAGATCAGATAGATGAGGTGAATTTATCTCTGATGAATTTACTCTCTTCTGCAATGAAAATGGAATCAAAAGATGGGTATCTGCACTGAGGACTCCATAAAAAAATGGTATAGATGAGAGATGGAATAGATCTATAGTTAATTGTTCTAGAACTTTGTTGATTGATAAAAAGGTTGCACAATTTTTTTGGAGAGAAGCCATAAGTACTAATGTCTACACACTCAACCAAGTATAGTTGAAGAAAGGAACCAACAAGACATCATATGAACTCTGGTATGGGCATACACCGAATGTAAGTTACTTTAAAATTTTTGGAAGTAGGTGTTATATACTGAAAGATGATAGAAATGGAAAGTTTAACTCAAATGGAGATGAATGTATATTCCTAGGTTATTCATCAAAGAGTGAAGAATATAAATGTTTGATCAAGGCTACTAACAAATTTTTTTAAAGTGAAAATGTAAGGATTGATGAATTTACAGAAAGGAATGAAGAAGATAGCAAAAAGGAACTTGAGGATTAAAAAATATTTGTTTATGTAAAAGAAGGTAATTCAGTTGATACAACTGAGCTACAACAAGAATGAATTGATGAGCAAGATGAACCTCCACTGAGAGATGAAAATACTAATGAATATTCTACCAAGCCTGTATTAGAAAAATATGTGAGAAGACACCACTCACCAAGTAGAACTATTGGAGACAAGAATGCAGGAGTCATGACAACAAGTAAGTAAAAGGATAACACATGTTTTATTTCTAAATTTCAGCCAACATTAGTGAAGGATCCACTAGGAAATGAAGATTGGATGAATTCTATGAAAGAGGAAATTGATCAGATTGAAAAGAATAACACTTGGTCACTAGTACCGAGACCTAAGGATTAGAATGTGATTCCAGAACAAAGTGGATTTTCAGAAATAAAATCAATGAGAAAGGAGATGTGATCAGAAGTAAAGAAGATTAGTCTTCAAATGGTATGCACTAGAAAAATGTATTGAATATGGTGAGACATTTTCCCCTGTTGCTAGATTAGAAGGTGTAAGGATATTACTTGCATATGCTTCCTATAAAGGATTTAAAGTTTATCAGATAGATGTTAAGTCTACATTTCTATCTGAAATTCTTGAAGAAGAGGTCTACATTGAACAACCTGAAAGATTTGTTTAGAATTTTAACAAGAATATGGTATGCAAACTACACGAGGAACTCTATGGATTGAAGAAATCACCTTGAGCATGGTATGAAAGGATATACTCTTATTTAGCTAAGATCGTATTTCAAAGCATAGGTGATCATAACAACAATTTATATTTGAAATGTGATAGCACTGATAAAATTTTGATTGCTGATATGTCATGCTCCGCAAGGGAACCGAGGAAGAGAACAAAGATTCTCTTAGAAAAGAAAATCTATGTAACGAACTATGAAAATTTTCAAACTATAAAAAAATAAAATGCATAATAACATAAAAAAAGTTTAACTTAGATTCCTCCCATGGTTCCCTACTAGGATACTAACCATCCATTTAAGTTTCATTAAATGTACTAACAACATTGAATAACTTTAAACCAACTATATCATAACATTTGAAGATCTTAAGAAGGAAAATATAAATGCTTTCATTCAAATGTTTAACTTAACATTTAAGATCCACCTACATTCTCAAAGTATTCCTTTATAAATAATATAGCATTTAAAGAATTAATCCCATATAAATGATTCATCTAAGAATTTGAGTAAATATATGAAACCATCCCATTTGAATTTCTATCTTTTCTTAATCAACAATAATACAACATTACATATTACTTTGAAAATGTACTAAAGTCCTTTTCTTTTCTACAACAAGCTTTACATAAAGATTACAATTCCCTTAGCCTTTCCCTAAATCTACCCATTTCAAGTTACATCATTTTGAAATACAATAAAGATTACATTACATTCATCTCTTTTTGGGAGGTTATTTAGTACCCCGCCCCTAGTCTGATTTTATAAATGATATGATTACTTTAGGATGATAGATTATATATTAAGAAATCATTGATGTGTATGATTTTACTGACCCCATACTTGCATGTGTATGGTTGATGTGTTTATTTTATACTTTTGTTTGTCATGCTTGATGTGGTTGAGGGACAAAGTCGTAGTTACTTGCTTTCGAGATCCACACGTCGACCGATCCCTGCCATTGTCTGTTATATATTTATAAATATTTGTACATGTGGGTGTTGTATGCAGGTTCATAGGTACCAGACATCATCTTCCCTGAATTGTCAGGATGAGCATGCCCTATCGCAATATCTCAAATGGTAAGAGAGGGAAGATAACACGGATCCAAAACCCTAACCCAAACCCGTTTATCCTAATTATTGGATAAGTATCTGTTGACTACCCTATCCAAATTTGTCAAGTTGACAAAATTCGTGGAATACCTATCTTGAGCTTGTATGTTTATTTGATTATCTTGATTTATTGCTGTTTGATTATGTGATTTTTCTATAGTCATGGAAAGTAATATTATTTTTGGAAAAATAATATTAAATTTATTTCCTATGTTTTGTATGATTAATAATTAATTAAAAATCAAATATTAGGTTATTTGGTTTTAATTAATTAATTATGTGAAAATGTGATTATTATTGTTTATTAGATATTAAATTGTTAAATTGCATGTTTTAATGATGTTAGGAATATTAAGTTATTTAATAGTAGATTTTATTATTAACATGTGCTTTATTGAGTTTGAATGTGATTTGTTTGAAAAAGGAGTCAACTTGTCTTTAGGAGACTAAGTTGAGTTGTGCACAATTAAATATATTTTTTATTTATTAATTAGCTTTTTCTTTCAACTCAAGAGTGTGAGTTTGATTAGGAGTTGATTTGTGATTCATCTAGGGATTGAATGAATGGTGGAGTTGAATCCCTAATAGGGGGAATTAGCATTCATTTTGAATTGAATCAGGTTGTTGGAGATTTGTGGAAGGAGCTTTTGGAGATTTGGAGGCATTTTTGTGTTCTTGAGCTTTTGTGTGTTTACTTGAATTTCTGGGTGAAGATTGCTTGCATCTGGATTTGGGTTTTGCATGCACTGTGATTCAAATCTGCAGGATTATGCTTTTCTGTTGTCAGATTTGGGAGTTTCAGCATTCTACAGGCATTCTCTTTCAGTTTCTAGCATTGGAATTGAGGTAGGGGTTTGAAATTTTTTTTCTATGATTTCATCTGTAGAAATTTTAGTAAATTACTATGTTTGATTTGATTTATAGTTTAGATCTATTTTCAGTTATGCTTTCAATTTGGGGTTTAGAGAACTCATAGAATTCATCATTTCATAATTTTGTATATACTTGGCATAGTAGGGTTATGTTGACAAAATTTCGTAAGAAAATTCTCTATAAAACTTTAGAAAATAGAAAAATCAATTTGGCTATAGTATGAACTATAGAATGGATAAATTAAATAAATGGGTTGTTGTTAGAAAACTAATTTGAGTGAAAAATCATCATTCTGGAAAAAAAATAATAATCTCTGTGAAAAATGATAGATTAAAAAAGAAATTACCACAGTAGAAAAATCATTGGCTTCCAAAAGACAAAATTAGATTAGTAAATTAGAAATGTAATTATAATCAAATGAAGAAAAGACATATTAGAAAAGACAAAAAATTGCCTTGGGTTATTGGAAATTGCAATATTTCCATTTCTCGAAGAAAAAATTGCACAGGTCTTCAACTTTTGCCAATTTTGGTAATAAACAGTCCTGTCAAAATAAAAAAAAAAGAACAAAGTGTTAGTTCTAAGATTTATATGTAAAAAAATAAAAAAATATGTCAAAGTTTAAAAAAATTATTTTTTGTGCAATGAAATCATTTGGGAAAAATTGTTCTTTTTTTAAAAAAAAATTTAATTTGAAAAAAATAAATATATATAAAAAAAATTTGTTAAAAATTTTTTGTTTAAGGTGGGGCGGGGACCACTTGTCCCCTACCCCACCCCCTATCGCAGGTACAGAGTACCGCGCGTAGCACTGCTACAGCACGGGGCTCTGGGCCCTGCACCTTCCTTTGAGGGCAGTGCCAAGTGGGGTGTGGGCCCCACAGACCCCCCCACTTGTGCACTTAAACATGTATAAGTGTTTTTTTTAATTATGATTAATGTTTTTTTTTTAATTTAATAATTTAAATTTGATTTTAGTGGGTTTAGTTTGTTATAAATAAAATTTTATTAATAAGTTTAATTTATTAATAGTTTTATCAATAGTTCTATTAATATGGTTTCTCTATAATGTTTCTTGTTAATTATTATTATTATTTTATAATAATAATTTATTAGTAGAATTTAGTGAATATATATATATATATATATATATATATATATATATATATATATATATATATATATATATTAGTGATTAATATTAATTAACAATAATTGTTAATGATAGTCTTTAATTATTTTGGTCAATTGTTATTCAAATAATACTTGAAATTTTATGTTGAGACTATTAGGACTTTTATTTTAAATCTTCTATTGTTTTCCTCCTAATAGGACTTAGTAAATTTCGTTTACTAAATGCTTAGTAAACCTTATTTATTTAAGATAATTAAACCAGATTGTCGAATAGATTGGGTCTAGATAGATTGATCTAGTTTTGGAATACTTATTTTGATTTAGCCTAGGTATGGATTGTAGAGTATGTTACCATTGCATGATTAAATTGAGCTTTTATTTAATGTCGAATGTACAGGTTGTCTTATGATTGTATATGCATATTTTCATACTGAAATTGGCTATTTTCTGCAATATGGTTTTATCTTTCCTGGTGGTTGGGTTTATCAGTTCTATGGGTACTAGATGACCTAGGAAAGACAAAGGCTTGGGAATTGTCTTCTATGTTCATGTTGTATCTTATTTGATGTGGGTGTGTATTCCGATTATCATCCCTGATTTAACCATTTGGGCTCATGTTGTATTGAGTTTTTCCTCATATTCTATAGAGGAGAATATGGTATTGATTGTTTATGTTTGATCCACAGGATCATGTTTATATTCTTTTGTGAACACTTTGAGAGTGTTTTGTGATATCATAGTTATGTGAGGACTAGTGTGTTCCTATTATTTTGTGGAATAGTCCTGAGGGACATTATTATCATCTTGTGATCTATGTGAGATCTGTGAACTTAGGGTAGTTTACCTAGATATGTAGTAGGAGGTGGCTTGCAATAAGTGTCGAGGCCCACAAGTGGCTGCCAGGATCACTTATTGTTAAGTATCTTAATCAAGTGATAACTAAATATAACATTGAGAGATTTAAAAATGAACCTAATAAGATATGGTTTCCTCGCCCTGGCTTAGTGCTAATACAAACTAAGGTGGGAATGGAGAAGATGACTAGCCCCCTTTTAAGGGATGAGTTGGCATAGTTGATGACTTCATCTGTACGAGAGGTCATTGACACTGTGTATGGTCACTTGAGTGCCGGGATCTAGAGAGATTACCAAGATGAGACTCAAGGGTTATATGTACATGATGACACCTTCCTATGCATAGTCTAGTTATCCTACATGGTCAGTTGCATCTAGAATAGTGAGTCTTTCATATCATTATGCCTATTTTTTTTGAGTTAGAGAGCTTTTAGGATCCTTTCCTTAGCTTCATTTATTTGATGTTTGTTATCCAAGTGGGATCTATTGTTATCTCTTCAGCATGGTGGGAGTGGACCATTTAGGTTCACGAGGTCAGGTGGTAGTGGTTCTTTTATCATTTGAGATTTTGACGTTCGTGTACTAGTGCTAGATGATCCCTATTGCATTTGTTCCTTCTTGTTCCTCATTGATGGAGTTGTACTCTACTCTTCTTCCTCTTCTTTGTGATCCTATATCTTGTATCAGTTTCTCATAGATATCATATGTACTTCTTTTCAAATATTATATATTACATACCCTGCGAGATGTGCAGTGGATGTAGATTTATGGATACCTTATGGTACCAATTGTATTTATGTCATCTTCTATGTGATGTTGTTTTATCCTTCATTTTTTTATATGAGTTTTGTGATTGTACCTAATCTAAATTAATTAATTAATGTTAAAATAATATTTGTCAAGGAACCCTTGAGAGTTGTAACTTGTGTTGGTTATTGTATTATTGTGAGTAAATGGTAATTGCTTCCACATTGATGTTTATCTTGTATGTTAACTGTTTAAAAAAATGAAATATTCTGCAAACTTAGATGAATGTTTAGGTTAAGTTCTCCTAGGTTCCCTAGTGGGGCATTACACTTGGTATCAGAGCACTGGGTTCTACACTGGGAACTCTAGGAAGTTGTGTGCCCATTAGATGTCTAAACTGTTAAACTTGAAACTAAAAATAGACATATAACTCTTTTGCATTTGATAACCATTAAACTACATCTAAACATTTATGTTCTTTCTTCTCTTAAATGTCTTTGAGATATCACTTGTCTAGTGATTGTCATAGGTGATTTGACTGCTTATTGTGCATGGTTACCTTCTGTAATGCATCTCGGGTGAAATAACTTTGGATGTCATGAAGCGATTACTCCCTTGAGTGTGGCTACTACTAGTCACCTTGTTATGTGGATGTGTTATGATTGATGATTCACTTTTGGTTGATTTATGAATTGTTCGTGATGTGTATGGGCTAGCATTGAAATTTTAAACTTTCCTATGAATGGAATAGTCACTTAACTCTCTTTTCTTTATCTATTTTGTGACGCTAGTCACACTTAATTTATTGTTGAAATTGAGAGATCTCATGATTTAATGTTGGACTTATGATTCCCCCACTTAAGTTTTATTTTTTTGGGTTTTATGGTGGCTACTCCGAATGTTTGGTATTGTTGGCCCTGTTCTGTAATAAGTTTTATTTCTATGATGTCCATTATGAACCCCTGATAGTATGTATAAGGAAGGATATCATAGAGATCATACTATATGTGCTGTGTGATACTAGAATCATTATGTATCCTATATGATTGCTTAGGTGTTGCATTAACTAGTTAGTTTTGCATGAACTTCTCAACTTATTATTTGATATAGATATGAATGTGATCTTTATGCATTTGATCGTAGATGTTTTCTATGATGATGAATGAATAAAAGATTAGATCTATTTTAAATTGTAAATGAATGATTGATCAATGTGATTTTCAGTTTGTTCCTAAACTAGATATTATATTGTTCTTAATGACTGCATATCATGTTCCTACATTATGACTTGATTTTAGTTGTTATGCTTTGTTTTTTAGTAAATGCTTTGTGTTTGGGGGATATGTACCCCTATCTATTTTTAGGCTTCCAGAAGTAAGTCTAATCCTAGGGGGGTGGATGTAGTACCCCGCCCCTAGTTTGATTTTATAAATGATATGATTACTTTAGGATGATAGAATATATGTTAGGAAATCATTGATTTGTATGATTTTACTGACCCCATACTTGCATGTGTATGGTTGGTGTGTTTTTTTTATACTTTTGTTTGTCATGCTTGATGTGGTTGAGGGACGGAGTCGTAGTTACTTGTGAGATCCACATGATTGGCAGATCCCCACCATTGTCTGTTATATATTTATATATGTTTGTACATATGGGTGTTGTATGCAGGTTTGCAAGTACCAGGCATCGAGTTCCCTGAATTGTCAGGATGAGCATGCCCTATCACAATATCTCAAATGGTAAGAGAAGGGAGATAACACGGATCCAAAACCCTAACCCAAACCCATTTATCCTAATTGTTGGATAAGTATCTGTTGACTACCCTATCCAAATTTTTCAGGTTGACAAAGTTCGTGGAATCCCTATCTTGAGCTTGTATGTTTATTTGATGATCTTGATTTATTGCTGTTTGATTATGTGATTTTTGCTATAGTCATGGAAAGTAATATTATTTTTGGAAAAATAATATTAAATTTATTTCCTATGTTTTGTATGATTAATAATTAATTAAAAATAAAATATTAGGTTATTTGGTTTTAATTAATTAATTATGTGAAAATAAGATTATTATTGTTCATTAGATATTAAATTGTTAAATTGCATGTTTTAATGATGTTAGGAATATTAAATTATTTAATAATAGATTTTATTATTAACATATGCTTTATTGAGTTTGAATGTGATTTGTTTGAAAAAGGAGCCAACTTGTCTTTAGGAGACTAAGTTGAGTTGTGCACAATTAAATATATTTTTTATTTATTAATTAGTTTTTTCTTTCAGCTCAAGAGTGTGAGCTTGATTAGGAGTTGATTTGTGAGTCATCTAGGGATTGCATGAATGGTGGATTTGAATCCCTAATAGGGGGAATTAGCATTCATTTTGAATTGAATCAGGTTGTTGGAGATTTGTGGAAGGAGCTTTTGGAGATTTGGAGGCATTTTTGTGTTCTTGAGCTTTTGTTTGTGTGCTTAAATTTTTGGGTGAAGATTGCTTGCATCTGGATTTGGGTTTTGCATGCACTGTGATTCAAATCTGCAGGATTGAGCTTTTCTATTGTCAGATCTAAGAGTTTCAGCATTCTACAGGCATTTTATTTTAGTTTCTAGCATTGGAATTGAAGTAGGGGTTTGAAGGAAATTTTCTGTGATTTCATCTGTAGAAATTTAAGTAAATTACTATGTTTGATTTGATTTATAGTTTAGATCTATTTTCAGTTATGCTTTCAATTTGAGGTTTAGAGAACTCATAGAATTCATCATTTCATAATTTTGTATATACTTGGTATAGTAGGGTTATGCTGTCGAAATTTTGTAAGAAAATTCTCTATAAAATCTTAGAAAATAGAAAAATCAATTTGGCTATAGTATGAACTATAGAATGGATAAATTAAATAAATGGGTTGTTGTTAGAAAACTAATTTGAGTGAAAAATCATCATTCTGGAAAAAAAATAATACTCTCTATGAAAAATGACAGATTAAAAAATAAATTACCACAGTAGAAAAATCATTGGCTTCCAAAAGACAAAATTAGATTAGTAAATTAGAAATGTAATTATAATCAAATGAAGAAAAGATAGATTAGAAAAGATAAAAATTTGCCTTGGGTTATTGGAAATTGCAATATTTCCATTTCTGGAAAAAAAATTGCACAGGTCTTCATTTTTTTCCAATTTTGGTAATAAACAGTCCTGTAAAAAAAAACAAAAAAAACAAAGTGTTAGTTCTAAGATTTATATGTAAAAAAATAAAAATATGTCAAAGTTAAAATCATTGGGAAAAATTGTTCTTTTTAAAAAAAAATATAATTTGAAAAAAATAAATATATATAAAAAAAATTTGTTAAAAAAAAATTGTTTAAGGAGGGGCGAGGACCACCTGTCCCCTACCCCACCCCCCTATTGCAGGTACAGAGTGTTAGGAATGAATGCTAAATGTTTGGCAGCCATTATGTAGCAGTTGTTGTTGCATTCATGACTATGATTGTCATTGATGTCAACACAGTGATTTACCGAAGACTTGCAGAGAAGCAGACAGAGTTTGGATTAGCGCACATGGGTTATTGTAGTTGGAGCTATGCGATGTTGAGGATATACTCTTTGATATGTTATATGTCTATGGTTAAGAACACAGATAGTAATTCATTTATTCTTGGAAGTTATGATCATTTTGGTGGAAGCAATATTTAGGCAGTGTTCCTGAGTAGCGGTTTGTGGAAATCCGATGATATCTCCTAATTAGGATGAAATTTGGTTTTGCGCAGTTAAAGGAAAGTTGAAGACACATTGATAGTGACATGTATGATAGTCCAGACTTTGAGGTCGCATAAGTGAAGATTTATTGTATTTGGAAGCTGACAGTTTTGTGTAATTTTGGTGTAGTGTGTGGAAAGTTTTATTTTGTAATTCAATGCCAACTCATTTGTATTTATTTGAGTGTGGTATAAAGGAAGGAATTTATTTCCTTATAGTAGTGTGTAAGTGTGTAGTTTTGATGTGGAAACAGCGGTTGTGTGTGATGCTATATGCATGAAGTGAAGAAAAGAGCTAAGTATGAAAGCGAATTTATGAAAGAAGACATGCGAAGTACAGAGATCTGAAATTGAGATATGATGTAACAGTGAGTGTAGTTTGACATAGTTAGAGAAGAGGTAACATATTATTCTATTGAGTAATGTAATGATTATTTGGACAATGGGTTCAGTGATCTTATCCTAAAGTTGTTTGGGCAGTGGGTCCTTCTATCTTCCATAACTCTTAATAGGGTTAGAATCTTTTAACAGGGATTCATATCTACTGAATGTATTTCATAAGACTCCTAACAGAGTCCATCCTTTCACAAAGAATATTCATATTAGTTCATCTTTTGTGGGCATCATTCCCACCGGGGTTTACTCTTTGATCAAGAGGTTCCCTAGTCAACATATCTTGTGTCATTGTGTTATTCTGTATGAATATCTTTCTATGGTTGGTAAATATATTACTTATATGGTTTAATGCTATTGAAGATGATAAAAGTTATAATTATCTGATAACTAATTCACCCCCCCTCTTAGTTATCTTGGTGGACTTTACTTTCTAACAATTGGTATCAGAGTGGCATGTCCTTGAAAAAGAAGTTTAACAACTTAAGGAGATCCATGGTGAATTTCAGGAAAGAAATCCCTAAGTTTGATGGAGTAAATTTTGACAGTTGGAAAGAAAAGATGAAGACACATCTACTATGTTTAGGACCAGGTTATTGGTTGATTACAAAGAATGATAAGACTATCATTAAAGAGGACAATCTCGAAACATGTACTATGGATGAGAGAGATTTATTCATGTGTAACATACTTGCAAGAGAAGCACTTTTGACAGCACTTCCAGAGAATGAGTACAGTCAGGTAAAATGTTTGAAAAAGTCTCATGACATTTGGAAAGCTTTACACTCTACTTTTGAAGGTGATGAACATGCAAAAAGAGTTAGATTACATAATTGGATATGTGCATTTGAGATATAAGAATGTTGGAAGATGAATCTATTAGAAGTTATATTGGTAGAATGTCAAAAATCATTACAGGTATAAAATCTTATGGAGGAACAAAGATAGAGAATGAAGTGATAGGGAAAATTCTAAGGACATTAACTCCTGTATTTAAGCAAACAACACAGATGATTGAACAAGTGATACCTTGTACAACAAAGTTTATAAGAGAGACTCTTCTTGGAAGATTGGAAGCAGCAAAAATGAACCTGAGATTATTAGGAGAGTTACCTTGAATGGAGACATCATTTAGTACTCTTAGTGTTCGCCCTTCTTTATCAAGAAGCATCAGTGTGAGTGGAGATTATGCTGGTAGTAGTAGATCTAGAAATGAAGAAGACAAGAAGATTGAAGAAGGTATTGCGTGGCTTGTGAAAAGAGAACCAGACGGTAAGAAAATATTTAAATGTTGGACTTGTCAAGAATATGGTCATTTTGCATCTAAATGTCCAAAGAGAGTTAAAAAGTATAGAAGAAATTTCAAACCTAGAAGATCTAAGAAATGTTATTATGCTAATGATGAAGATCTTGAAGCTAGTATAGAAAGAACATTAAGTGAAAGTGATACTGCGAATAATGATGACATAGGATTTGTAGCAATTAAAGAAGAGAATCTTGAAATTGATGTTAAGGAAGAAAAAGCCTTAGTTTCTCAAGTTGAAAAGAAAGCTGATTGGATTATAGACAGTGGTTGTTCACATTATATGACTCGAGACATGAAAAAGTTCATAAAGTTGAATGAATATGATGGAGGAGTTGTTAGAGTTGGAAACAATGCACCTTGTTTGATTAAAGGTATAGGATCTATTACTCTTGATGGAAAGACTAATACTGATGATGTTTATTTTGTAGATGGATTGAAAAATAATCTTTTGAGTGTTGGACAGTTAGTTGATAAGGGATATCAAGTTTGGTTTATTGAGAAAAATTGTGTGATAAAGGATAAAGATGGAAATCTGATTGGAACTGGATCTAGAACCAGAGGTAATGTATTTCAGTTGAATCCTACTGAGATGACATGTTTGATTACTAAGATTGATGATACTTAGTTATGGCATAGAAGGTTTTGTCATATAAACTTTGATAACATTGTGAAAGTAAGTACTACACTTGCAGTAAGAGATTTACCTAATTTATGAAGCCTACTAACATGATTTGCAAAGAATGTGTAATGGCTAAACAGAAGATAAGTTCTTTTCCCTGTAAGAAGTTTACATCTACATAAAAGTTGGAGATTGTTCATACAGATTTGAGTGGTCCTTCCAGGACTAGAGGATTCTATGGAGAAAGGTATTTTATGATTCTTGTTGATGATTTTACAAGAATGATGTGGATTGCATTTCTTAAAGAAAAATATGAAGCATTTGATAAGTTTAAGTTTGTTAAGAATAAAGTTGAGAATGAATCTAGAATGAAGATTAAATGTTTGAGATTTGATAGAGGTGGAGAATTTACTTCTAGAGAGTTTAACACCTTTTGTGAAGAAAATGGCATTAAGAGATAGTATTTGGCCCCTAGAACACCTGAACAAAATGACATTGCAGAAAGGAGGAATAGATCAGTGACTAAAGTAGCAAGAGCTATGTTGTTTGAAAATGATTTGGTGAAGATATTCTGGAGAGAAGTAGTGAACACAACAGTGTATACAATGAACATAGTACAAATCAGAGCAGACACAGACAAGACACCTTATGAATTATGGTTTAGACATGCACCCTCAGTTAAGTATTTTAGAATTTTTGGAAGCAAATGGTATATAAAGAGAGATGATGATATTGGAAAGTTTGATCCTATAAGTGATGAAGGTATATTTCTTGGATATTATTTGAAAAGAAAAGCATATAGATGTTTCAATAAAATAACTAAGACTATTGTTGAATGTGCAAATGTTAAAGTTGATGAAAAGTTCAAAATTCAGGAAAGAATGCTTGATTATGAATCTGATGAAGAAGCTCATCCTAAATCTAACACTGGATCTACTGAATTGTTTGATGAAACTGACAGTGATTTGTTGAATGAAAGCCATAGTGAAGTCATTAAAGAACCTACATCTAAAGAGAGATCGAACAGATTATTGGGAGCATCAAAAGAGGAGTTCTAACTTGGAATAAAGCACAAAAAAAATTATGTTTGATTTCTCAAATTGAACCTAAGACTACTAATGAAGCTTGTGAAGATGAAAGTTGGATTAATGTTAGGATTAACAAGGCAGAAATAACAATTATGTGCAAATATAACTAATATCAAAAAATAATAAACTACACAGAATAGAACACAAGACACACAAATTTAATGTGGTTCACCCAATCCCTGGGCTACGTCCACCAACAGCGAGTCCAATATTATTATTATCCAATGATTACAACCTGATTACAATCCATAATCCCTTACAGCCCAATTCTGTCGCAAGTACTAAAATCATACATAATAAAAAATCCCTAACCCTAAGCCATATTATACAATATTTTCCTGCTTTAGGGTTAGAATGAGTTATAAGTAGTCGGCCCAAATAACCGAAAAAGTAGTTGGCCTCAAAAAAAAATTTCCTCGGGGGCTGTGCCCCCAAACCCCTGCTCTTGGGGGCTGCCGCCCCCAAACCCCCGCTCGAGGCCCAGCCCGGCCCCAAACCCCAGCGAGGTCGGGAGGAAAAGTGTACAGTACTTTCCTGGATAGTACCTTCTTGATTAGTCACCACAAGCTAACAATCTCCCACTTGGTGACTGATCAGTATCCACACTATACTAAAAAACCTCCCACTTGGAGACTGATCCTGTAGCAATACCGCTACCCACATGAGGCTCCCACTGGATTGAACCACCTTGGACTCAGTTGTGCCTTTATTTTGTTCAGTCTAGAAGACCAACTAAAGCTGAACATGAGTTCAACTTCTCCCTTGTTACTACCTTTGTAAACATATCTTCTGGATTATCATCAGTATGAATCTTTTCCAGCCTTAACTATCCATCATCTAAAATTGATCGAATGAAATGGTACCGCAACTGTATGTGTTTTGTCTTGGAGTGCAAAGCAGAATTCTTTGCAAGATGAATGGCACTTTGGCTATCTGTATGTAGAAAATTATCCTTTTGTGGATGTCCCAATTCTTCCATGAAGAATTGAAGCCATATCATCTCCTTGGCTGCCTCTGTAGCAGCAACATACTCTGCCTTTGTAGTGGATAAAGAAACCACCTTTTGTAGTCAAGAAATCTAACTCACTGTTGTCCCACCAACAGTAAATATATAACCTATAGTACTCCACCTGCTATCTATATCTCCTACCAAATCTGAGTCAACATAGCCTTGTACAGTAGTAGTAGAACCCCCAAAGTGTAAACACTTACTGGATGTGCCTCTCAAATATCTGAGAATCCATTTGACTGCATTCCAATGCGCAAGACCAGGGTTACTCATATAACGGCTAACGACTCCCACTGCGTGTGCAATATCTGGCCTAGTACATACCATAGCATACATTAAGCTCCCTACAGCTGAAACATAAGGTACCTTAGACATTTTAGTCTCTTCTTCTGGTGTCTTGGGACACATATCCTTAGTCAATTTTAAATGACCAGGCAAAGGTGTGCTGACAGCTTTGGCATTTTCCATAGAGAAACGTTGCAACACCTTCTCAATATAATCAGCCTGAGATAGAGACAATTTATTATTTTTTCTATCTCTACAAATTTTCATACCAAGGATTTGTTTTGCTGCCCCCAAATCCTTCATAGCAAAAGATTTTGCTAACTGTTGTTTCAACCCCTTAATGTGATCCATGTTAGACCCAGCTACAAGCATATCATCAACATATAAACATAAAATAATGTAGCTGTTATCATCCAACCTCTTAAAATAAACACAATGGTCAGAATGACACCGACTATATCCATGCCCATTCATAAAAGTGTCAAATTTAATATACCATTGCCGAGGTGCTTGCTTCAAGCCATATAAACTTTTCTGCAATCTACACACCAAATTCTCCTTACCCTTGACCTCAAATCCTTGTGGCTGAACCATATATATTTCTTCATCCAAATCACCATGAAGAAAGGTTGTTTTAACATCAAGCTGCTCTAAATGCAAATCTTCAGTAGCCACAATACTTAAAACAGTACGAATAGAAGTCATTTTAACAAATGGAGAAAATATCTCATCAAAATCAATACCATGTTTCTGTGCAAATCCTTTTATGACTAATCTGGCTTTAAATCTTTTTGTACCTCCATCCTCTTCTTTTATCCTGTAAACCCATTTATTCTGTAAAGCCCTTTTACCTATAGGTAACTTACATAAATCCCATGTATGATTTTTCAGCAAAGAGTCCATTTCATTTGTCATTGCAGAATCCCACTGAAGCTTTGTATCCACCTGCACAGCTTCATTATAACATTCAGGTTCACCAGCATCTGTTAACAGAATAGAATACAAAGATGGAGAAAATCTTTATGGAGGTCTACTTAGCCTTGTTGACCGTCTAGCACTCACTGGGGTGTGTGGTATTTGTTGTTGCTGTTGTTGCGGAGCATAAGGAACTACTGGAACATGAACTTGTGGAGTATCATCCAGTACTACATAGTCATTTTCTTTCTTCTCATGCTGCAGCAACAGATCTTTGTACAATACTTTCTCATTGAATATGACATCCCTGCTTCTTACAATTTTATGATTTTCAAAATCCCAAAGCCTATAACCAAATTCATCAATGCCATACCCAAAAAATACACATTTCTTTGACTTAGCTTCCAGCTTGGTTCTATTTTCAGAGTCTATAAGTACAAAAGCTTCACAACCAAAGGTTTTGAGAAAAGAATAACTCACCTTCTTACCACTCCATGCTTCCTCTGGAATACCACAGTCCAAAGGAGTAGAGGGGCCTCTATTGATTAAATAAACCACAGTGTTCACTGCCTCTGCCCACATATTTTTGGGTAGCCTAGCATGCAACCTCATACTCCTTGCACGCTCCATTATTGTCCTGTTCATGCGTTCAGCCACTCCATTTTCTTGTGGAGTCCTTGGTACAGTTTTCTGCCTATGAATACCATTAGAGGAACAATATTCTTCAAATTCTGTGCTGCAATACTCACCACCATTATTAGATCTGAGACATTTTAACTTTTTACCAGTCTCATTCTCAACCAAGCATTTCCATTTCTTAAAAGTTTGAAATACATCAGATTTCTATCTAAGGAAATAAATCCATACTTTTCTTGTTGCATCATCTATAAATGTAACATAATACAGAGAGCCACCAAGGGAAGATACCTGAGCTGGTCCCCATACATCTGTATGCACAAGCTCTAATCTCTCATTTTTCTTTTCCTTCCCACTCTTCACAAAACTAACTCTCTTTTGTTTTCCATAAACACAACTTTCACAAAAATCCATATTGACACATTTCAGACCAGGTAAAACTTTCTTTGAATGAAGTAATTTCATATCTTTTTCACTCATGTGCCCAAGTCTGTTGTGCCACAGTGCTGTGTCAGAATCTACAGCAACAGTTTGATGTTCTTCCTGCTCAACTGCAGCCACTGTTCCTGAACATTCATTATCTTCTGAAACAATTAAAGTAGAAGGAACAGTATGACCTGTACAAAGATATAAGGTGCCTACTTTCACACCTTTTGCTACTACTAAAGAACCTTTTGAAACCTTCCAATTTTTATCATTAAAAGTAACTGTGCAACCCTCATCACCCAGTTGCCCTACTGAAATTAAATTCCTACTCATCCTTGGAACATGTCTTACCTCTTGTAGTAGCCAATGATTCCCATTCTGCAACTTAATCTTAATTTTTCCCTTTCCAACAATCTGACAGGGTTCATTATCTCCCAAATAAACTAGCCCAAAATCTCCTTGGACATAATCAACAAAATAACTTCTATGGGGTGTAGCATGAAATGAAGCCCCAGAATCTAAAACCCATGAATCATCAATACTTTCTAAGGACAAGAGCGAAGCATCCTCCTCGGATTTGTTACTTACCACATTTGCCTCCTTGTTTCCATAATTTTTGTCTCCTTGATCTTTCTTTCGAGACCAACAATCTTTCTTCTTATGACCTAGTTTTCCATAGTACCAGCAATCATTTGGCCCTTTAGATTCGGACCTCTTTCCCTTTGATTTTCCTCTTGATTTCCCACGTTTTCCAGAGTTGTTTCCTCTATCTCTTGTTCTGCCTCTGCTTTCTGTGTTCAATACACTACCCGATGTGGATGCCCCTGAGCTTTTCCTATGAATTTCCTCACTCAATATAACACCAATAACATCATCATACTTTAGGGTATTAGAACCAGAAATAGAATTACTAACAGCCATTACCAAGCCATTCCATCTTTCTGGCAAAGAACACAAAATCAAGAGAGCCCTAACCTCTTCATCAAAAGTAATTTTAACTGAGGTTAATTGACTTGTAACTGTATTAAACTCATTCAAATGATCAGTAACTGATCCACCTTCTACCATTTTCATATTAAATAACCGCTTCATAAGAAAGACCTTGTTTAAAGCTGAAGGCTTTTCATACAACTTCGCTAGGGTTTCTATCAGATCTTTAGCTGTCTTTGCTTCAGTAATATTGAATGCCACCGATTGTGCCAGGCATAGATGAATACTCCCCAGTGCCTTCCTATCCAAAATATCCCAATCTTCCTAAGACATTAATTGCTCTTTCTTGGCTACTCCCTCTAATGGCCGCCATAGATCCTTCTGATAGAGATAATCCTCCATTTGCATCTTCCATAACTAGAAGTTCTACCCATTAAACTTATCAACCTTCAGCCTACCCTCGTCTGCCATTTCTCCCACTTAACCGAGAGACTCTCCCACTAACTCGTGAGACCTGCTTCAGAGAATAGATGAAAGAACGAATGAAATAACCTCGCTCTGATACCACTTGTTAGGATTAACAAGGCAGAAATAACAATTATGTGCAAATATAACTAATATCAGAAAATAATAAACCACATAGAATAGAACACAAGACACATAGATTTAACGTGGTTCACCCAATCCCTGGGCTACATCCACCAACAGCGAGTCCAATATTATTATTATCCAGTGATTACAACCTGATTACAATCCGTAATCCCTTACAGCCCAATTCTATCGCAAGTACTAAAATCATACATAATAAAAAATCCCTAACCCTAAGCCATATTATACAATATTTTCCTGCTTTAGGGTTAGAATGAGTTATAAGTAGTCGGCCCAAATAACCGAAAAAGTAGTCGGGAGGAAAAGTGTACAGTACTTTCTTGGATAGTACTTTCTTGATTAGTCACCACAAGCTAACAATTAATGCTATGAAAGAAGAACTAGATGAAATTGAAAAGAACAAGACATGGGAATTGGTCCCTAGACCTAAAAACAAGAATTTTATTGGAACTGAATGGGTATTCAGAAACAAGATGAATGAACAAGGAGAAGTAGTAAGAAACAAAGAAAGATTGGTATGTAAGGATTACTAACAGTAAGAAGGAATTGACTATGAAGAAACCTTTGCACCTGTTGCAAGAATTGAAGCAGTAAGAATGTTTTTGGCATATGCAACGTATAAGAAATTCAAAGTATATCAGATGGATGTGAAGTCAGCATTTCTGAATGGAGAATTAAAAGAAGTCTACATTGAGCAACCTGAAGGTTTTCCTTTAACTCAAGAAGGAGACATGGTATGTAAATTGAAGAAAGTTTTATATGGACTTAAACAAGCACCTAGAATTTGGTATGCAAGACTGGATAAGTATTTGTTAAAATTGGTATTTAGAAAAGGAACAACTGATAGCAATCTGTACATAAAAGAAATTGAAAATGGTTTGCTAGTTATAGTTTTTTTTTTAGATGACATTATCTTTGGAGGAGAAGATGAAGCTAGTGACAAATTTGCTAATGAAATGAAGATTGAACTTGAAATGAGTATGATTGGTGAGATGAAATAATTTTTGGGATTACAGATAACATAAAACAATGATGGTATCTTTGTAAGTTAGACAAAGTACTTGAATGACTTGTTGAAAAGATTTGGAATGGAGAATTGTAAACCAGTTGGAACACCCATGGTGACTGGACATAAGTTATCTAGCATATATGAGACTCCTGCAGTAGAATAGAAGAAATATAGATCTATGATTGGAGGATTGCAGTATTTAACTCATACAAGACCTGATATAGCACATTCAGTTAGAATTGTAGCAATATTTTAAGCTGAACCTAGAGAATCACATTATGCAGCAGTAAAGAGGATATTGAGATATTTAAGAGGCACAATGGACTATGGACTATGGACTATGGTATGAAAAATATAATGATTTTAACCTATGTGCATATATAGATGCTGATTGGGGAGGCATTGTTGATGATAAGAAAAGCACCAGTGGTGGAGCATTTTTCTTTGGAGGAAGATTAGTTTCTTGGCTAAGCAAGAAGTGGAATTGTATCTCACAAAGCACAGCAAAAGTGAAATATGTAGCAGCAACAAACAATTGTAACCAGATACTTTGGATGAAGAAAATGCTGAAGGATATTGGAATAAAAAATTTTGAGCCTGTTGTCAAACATTTTGACAACACCAGTATAGTTAGTATGTCTAAGAATCATGTATTACATTCTAAGACAAAGCATATAGAGATTAAGTATCATGTTGTAAGAGAGAAAGTTGCTGAGAAAGAAATCAGACTTGAATACATAAGTACAAATCAGCAAATAGCAAATATATTCACAAAGTCTTTGCCTAAGGATACATTTGAGTATCTGAGAGGTATGCTTGGTGTTATGCCCCAGCCTACTTTTGAGAAGTGATGTAGTTGGTTGCATCCATCCAGTGGTATATGAACCTTACCTTTCTTTTGGACTGGATGTTGGTACTTCTTCTATGGGGGAGTATATGTATCTGAGCTGAGTCATGAGGAGTCTAGTAAATGTATTTTTTGAAAAGTGTCTTTTGACATTGAGTTGTTGTTGACATAGTGTTGAAATTTCTATCATTGATGTCAATGGGGGAGAAGTTTACATGAAAAACAATCTGAGACATCTGTTGGAGAGAACTGAATAGGATAACAAAGCAAGATTTGATTGATGAAGAGGATTTGAAGAAACAGTGTTGCAGTATTGGATTTTTGAAACATTGGATATTTTTCATCTATGTTGCCATCAATGCTAATGGGGGAGATTTCTAAGAATGAATGTTAATGTTTAGCAGCCATTTTGTAGCAGTTTTTGCATTCATGACTATGATTGTCATTGATGTCAACACAGTGATTTACCGAAGACTTGTAGAGAAGTAGACAGAGTTTGGATTAGCGCACGTGGGTTATTGTAGTTGGAGCTATGTGATGTTGAGGATATACTCTTTGATATGTTATATTTCTATGGTTAAGAGCATAGATAGTAATTCATTTATTCTTGGAAGTTATGATCATTTTGGTGGAAGTAGTATTCAGGCAGTGTTCTTGAGTAGCGGTTTGTGGAAATCGGATGATATCTCCTAATCAGGATGGAATCTATATTTGTGTATTTAAAGGGAAGTTGAAGACACATTGATAGTGACATGGATGATAGTGTAGACTTTGAAGTCACACAAGTGAAGATTTATTGTATTTGGAAGCTGACAGTTTTGTGTAATTTTGGTGTAGCGTGTGGAAAGTTTTATTTTGTAATTCAATGCCAACTCATTTGTAATTATTTGAGTGTGGTATAGAGGAAGGAATTTATTCCATTATAGTAGTGTGTAAGTGTGTAGTTGTGATGTGGAAGTAGCGGTTGTGTGTGATGCTGTATGCATGAAGTGAAGAAAAGAGCTAAGTATGAAAACAAATTTGTGAAGGAAGACATGCGAAGTACAAAGATCTAAAATTGAGATCTGATGTAACAGTGAGTGCAGTTTGGCATAGTCAGAGAAGAGGTAACATATTATTCTATTGAGTAATGTAAAGATTATTTGGCTATTGTGTTTAGTGATCTTACCCTAAAGCTATTTGGGCAGTGGGTCCTTATGTCTTCCATAACTCTTAATAGGGTTAGAATCTTTTAACAGGGATTCAAAATCTCCTAACAGGGATTCATATGTACTAAATGTATTTTATAAGACTCCTAATAGAGTCCATCCTTTCAAAAAGGATATTCATATTAGTGCATCTTTTGTGGGCATCATTCCCACCGGGGTTTACTCTTTGATCAAGAGGTTCCCTAGTCAACATATCTTGTGTCATTGTGTTATTGTGTATGAATATCTTTCTAGGGTTGGTAATTATATTGCTTATATGGTTTAATGTTGTTGAAGATGATAAAAGTTATAATTATCTGATAACTGATTCACCCCCCCCCCCTCTTAGTTATCTTGGTGGACTTTACTTTCTAACATAGAGTACCGTGCGTAGCACTGCTGCAGCAAGGGGCTTTGGGCCCTGCGCCTTCCTTTGAGGGAAGTGCCAAGTGGGGTGTGGGCCCCACAAACCCCCCCACTTGCGCACTTAAACATGTATAAGTGTTTTTAATTATGATTAATGTTTTTTTTTATTTAATAATTTTAATTTGATTTTAGTGAGTTTAGTTTGTTATAAATAAAATTTTATTAATAAGTTTAATTTATTAATAGTTTTATCAATAGTTCTATTAATATGGTTTCTCTATATTGTTTCTTGTTAATTATTATTATTATTTTATAATAATAATTTATTAGTAGAATTTAGTGAATATATATATATATATATATATATTAGTGATTAATATTTATTAACAATAATTGTTAATGATAGTCTTTAATTATTTTGGTCAATTGTTATTCAAATAATACTTGAAATTTTATGTTGAGACTATTAGGAATTTTATTTTAAATCTTCTATTGTTTTCCTCCTAATAGGATTTAGTAAATTTCATTTACTAAATACTTAGTAAACCTTATTTATTTAAGATAATTAAACCAGATTGTCAAATAGATTGGGTCTAGATAGATTGATCTGGTTTTGGAATACTTATTCTGATTTAGCCTAGGTATGGATTGTGGAGTATGTTACCATTGCATGATTAAATTGAGCTTTTATTTAATGTCAAACGTATAGGTTGTCTTACAATTGTATATGCATATTTTCATACTGAAATTGGCTATTTTTTGCAATATAGTTTTATCTTTCCTGGTTGTTGAGTTTATCAGTTCTATGGGTACTAGATGACCTAGGAAAGACAGAGGCTTTGGAATTATCTTTTATGTTCATGTTGTCTCTTATTTGATGTGGGTGTGTATTCTGATTATCATCCTTGATTTAACCATTTGGGCTCATGTTGTATTGAGTTTTGCCTCATATTCTATAGAGGAGAATATGGTATTGACTGTTTATGTTTGATCCATGAGATCATGTGTATATTCTTTTGTGAACACTTTGAGAGTGCTTTGTGATATCATGGTTATGTGAGGACCAATGTGTTCCTATTATTTTGTGGAACAGTCCTGAGGGACATTATTATCATCTTATGATCTATGTGAGATCTATTAGCCTAGGGTAGTTTACCTAGATATGTAGTAGGAGGTGGCTTGCAATAAGCGTTGGGGCCCACAAGTGGTTGTTAGGATCACTTATTGTTAAGTATCTTAATCAAGTGATAACTAAATATGAACCTAATAAGATATAAAAATGAACCTAATAAGATATGGTTTCCTAGCTCTGGCTTAGTGCTAGTACAGACTATGGTGGGAATGGAGAAGATGACTAGCCCCCTTTTAAGGGATGAGTTGGCATAGTTGATGACTTCATCTGTATGAGAGGTCATTGACACCATGTATGGTCACTTGAGTGTCAGGATCCAGAGAGATTACCAGGACAAGACTTAAGGGTTAGACGTACATGATGACACCTTCCTATGCATAGTCTAGTTATCCTACATGGTCGGTTGCCTCTGGAATAGTGAGTCTTTCATATCATTATGCTTGTTTGATTTGAGTTAAAGAGGTTTCATGATCATTTCCTTAGCTTGATTTTTTTGATGTTTGTTATCTGAGTGGGATCTGTTGTTATCTCCTCAGCACGTTGGGAGTGGACCATTTAGGTTCATGAGGTCGGGTGGTAGTGGTTCTTTTACCATTTGAGATTCTGACGTTGGTGTACTAGTCTTGGATGATCCCTGTTGTATTTTTTCCTTCTTGTTCCTCATTGATGGAGTTGTACTCTTCTCTTCTTCCTCTTCTTTGTGATCTTGTATCTTGTATTGTATATTACATACCCTGCGACATCTGCAGTGGATGTAGATTTATGGATACCTTATGGTACCAGTTGTATTTATGTCATCTTCTATGTGATGTTATTTTATCCTTCATTTGTTTATATGAGTTTTATGATTGTACCTAATCTAAATTAATTAATTAATCTTAAAATAATATTCATCAAGGAACCCTTGAGAGTTGTAACTTGTGTTGGTTATTGTATTATTGTGAGTAAATGGTAATTGCTTCCACATTGATGTTTATCTTGTATGTTAACTATTTTAAAAAAAAAAATTCTGCAAACTTAGATGAATGTTTAGGTTAAGTTCTCCTGGGTTCCCTGGCAGGGCATTATAGGTTACAACAATGTCATAACTTTACATTTGATTGCAAGTAATGAGAGCTAAGTAAAAAGTCTTCATTCTTCAAAACTGGAATAATGTACAAGCAAGAATCATTTCAACACTACAACTACAACTGATACCTTGATAAAGAAAGATTACCACTCAACCACATGGATACCAAAAGGCCCACTCCCCCGTGCTAGGAGATAACCACCAAGGTTCATGCAAGAAGAGATAACTAGACCATCCCTAGGGTTGAGGTAACCTTTCCCAAACAATGGCTGAATAAGAAGGTAGAAACATAAGTTCCTTCCCAAAGGTTCACAATAATTGGTATAAACTCTAAGTGACAAGCTAGGTGAGTTTCATCACATAGCCCTCACCCCTTGGGTTGTCCTGGTACTAGGCACTCTTGGCCTCGGGCCCCAAGTAGGTACATGTGGAACCGAATGCCTTTCGTATAGACAAGCACCATTCAATCATACCTATGCATAGGTACCTTCTCCCACTCCCATCCATAGCTTTTACAAGCACTAATGGCATGGGCGAGGCACATATTTATCTTTTTAGTGTTTGATTCCATCCCCATTCATTTTATTTAAGTTATAACTTGATTAAAACAACTCATCAATGGGTTATCTTGGTACTAGCCACTTAGGGCCCTGACCACACATTGAGAGACACTCACCTAGTGTTATTAGGTTCTCTACCCTTACCCTATCATCATAAACATACTAGATATGCAATAAGACAAATAATAAAACACTCAAGTACTTGCAAACAAGAATAAGAATGGTTTGTTGATTGTTGGAAAGCCTTGAATGACATCAGTCATTTGGGAAGTGAATGCCTTAAGTCTAGTTGAATTTTGTGTTGGAACATGGATTATTTGTGTCCATTATGAGGTGTTAATACCTTTGAATTAAGTTAGAGATTTTAGTGAAGTTCTTTTGTGCAGACTCTAGGTGTATGACCCAAGAAACACAGACTACTTGAAACCCTCATTGTAGTAACATTCATAATACAATGTAGATTTGTAATGCAAGAGCATCTTGGGTGTAAGAGAAATCTTGCATCACCCAAAAATATTTTTGTTTTTCTATTCAATAAGGACTATCTTGTGCAGAGCTACTATTTATGGAAACTTGCTATTTTTAGTAAGTTGGTCATCTGATCTTGGAATGTTCTGATTTCTTCCCTAGAGGTTCATTTTGGTCATATCAGCCTTCCAGTAAAGTTTCATTGACAGATCAAGTCTAGCTTTGTAGATATTGAAGATTTTCGGTATTGGCAACAAGGTATAGAAACTTTGAACTTAGTTTTGAAGGCTTTAGAGGCCTCAGATGAGGTTGAAAATTTGGGAGACAAGAGCTTGCACCAATCAAGCCTATAGAGCGCTTCGTGGCCATTCTAGAATGGGGTCATAATAGACAATCGGTTCAATTGGCGATGACTTATGGTCTTCGGAAGTTGGGTCACCTGAAATGGTGGAAAATGATTTTCCTTCAAAATTTCTATTTGGGTTTCAAAAGTTATTTTGAGCTAACTTTGATGTAATAAATTGTAAAATAAAATAATTCTAAGTTTGGTTGGCCTTGTTGGCTAAAATTCTAGAACCTTCCCAGGCGGTGGAAAATTGCCTATATAAGGAAGGCTGTAGTGTTGTCTTAGGCAGTTGGAGCAGTTCTATATAGTAGATCTGGGTATTGATTGGAGGCTTTTTCCTATAGAATATTGTAAGGGATTGCCCATGTGGCTTTGCATATTGTAGTTTTGAAAGTTTTTAATTCCACATTTGTGGAGATAATAAGAAGCCCATTTTCTATTCTTACATATTGTTGTTGTTTCTCTATTTTTGTTATGTGTTTATGGTATTAAGGGAAGCACCCTTCATCAAGTGGTATCAGAGAAAGAGTTCTTGAGTGTGTAAGTAGATCGCTGACTGTGAGTAAGTTTGCACCAAGACCGTGGTTAAGGTTTCTGTGTAAATAGATCACTGACTGTGAGGCATTTTGCACTAGGACCATGGTTAGGGTTTCAGCGATACGCATGAAAATGCCTCCATGAAGGGAACATGGTGGAAGAGCTAGTGTTGTAACACATGAGGTTAGAGTTCTCTAAAGACAAGTGCGAGCATTGTAAGAAGAGATTCGTAGAGGAATGAGTCTTAATGTTAGAGATGAAAGAGAGGATGAAACTGAAGAAAAAGATCAAGAAGGAGAAGTCGAAGTTGTGAACCAAGAGGAAGAAAGACTTTTTTGTGCCATTTCCAAGATTGGGAAAAGACCTAAGATTGAGGTTCCTACATTTTTCAAGAAATCTTAACCCAGAGGAGTTGATCGACTGGATCAATGAATGTGAAGAATATTTTGAGTATGAAGATATTGACGATCCTGATAGGGTCAAATTTGCGAAGGCCAGACTGAAAGGTCATGCCAAGATCTAGTGACAAGAGATTCAACTGGAGTGAAATAGAAGAGGGAAAGATAAAATCATAAGATGGGATTGAATGGTGGATAAATTGAAGCGACAGTTCATTCCTGTTGATTATGAGCTTGACCTTCTAAAGAAGATGCAAAGTTTGAAGCAAGCAGGAAAATCTGTTCAGGAGTATACAAAGGAGTTCTATTGAATCCTCATCAGAATAGGCCATACAAAAGCAGATAAGGAGAAAGTTTCCCAATACCTTAATGGGTTGAGGCTGAGCATTCAAGAAGAGCTGAATCTGGTTCGAATGAATAGTATTGAAGAAGCATACCAGTTTTCCCTAAAAGTAGAGGAAAAGTTGAACAAGAAGTTTGAGAGCAGACAAAATGGAAGAGGTCACGGTGGATGATCTATTGGACAATCATATGGAGGCCAAAATGAAGATCTAAAAAAGAAGGATGATGCTAGTAGCAGTCAAAATTAGAGAGGAAATAATTCCAATCATTTCCAAGATCAGAACAATAGAGATCAGAGAGGACGAGGAAGAGGACAAGGTTTAGGAAGAGGAGGCTTCCATGGAACATATTTTCACTGTGGAGAAGGTCATAGGGCATTTGAATATCCTCAATGCCAAGGAAGGAAAGATAGGAGGAATGAAGGCTAGGCCAAAGTTGCACATGTAGATAAAGATGCCAGATAATCAAATTCTGAAGATGCTGAAAAAGGAGAAACATTGATTAACAGAAGAGTCCTGTTGAGTGGTGAGAATGAACCTAAGCAAAGGAGAAGCTTGTTTTGCACTAGATGCAAGTGTGAGGGTAAATGCTTTGATGTGATTATTGATAGTGGAAGCACTAACAATTTAGTGTCAAAAGAGATGGTAACAAAGTTGAAGCTCAAGATATAGAAACACCCACATCCATATCAGATTGCCTGGGTGTAGGATGACCACAAGGTCATGGTCAGTGAATAGTGCCTAGTAAAGTTCAAGATTGGCGGGTACCAAGATGAGGTACTATGTGATATCATATCTATGGATACATTTCATATGTTGTTGGGTAGACCATGGAAATTTGATAGATGTATTGTACATGATGGTCATGCAAATACCTATTCCCTGACAAAGGATGGAGTGTGACATAAGCTAAAGCCATTGAAGGAGACCGAAGAAAAGGTATGTGGTAATGAAAGAATAACATTTATTGATGGAAGAAAATTCCTAGATGGTATGAGGCATGAGCATATGTGTTTTTCTTTAATTCCAAAAGCTGGTAAAGAGGAAGTAGAGGATGTACCTGTAGAGGTTACAGATTTGTTGAATGAGTTTCAGGATATTGTATCTGATAATGTACCTAATGGATTACCACTGGTAGGGAAGATCAGTCATCAGATGGATTTGATTCCAGGAGCTAGTTTTCCAAATAAGGTAGCACACAGAGTGACACCAGCAGAAAGTGAAGAGTTGAATAGACAAGTACATGAGTTATTGCAAAAGGGGTTGATTCGATAGAGTCTAAGTCCCTGTGCCATACTAGCAGTATTAGCACCAAAGAAGAATGGAGAATGGAAGATGTGTACAAATTCTAGAGAAATAAACAAGATCACAATAAAGTATAGGTTTCCATTGCCACAAATGGATGATATTATGGATTGTTTGAGTGGAGCTGTGTATTTTTCAAAGATAGATCTGAAGAGTGGATATCACCAGATTCAGATCAGAGAAGGAAATGAATGGAAGACATACTTCAAGACAAAGGAAGGACTGTATGAGTGGTTATTCATGCCTTTTGGGCTAACCAATGCACCAAGAACTTTCATGTAGCTCATGAACGAGGTTCTGAAAGAATTTCTAGGTAAGTTTGTCATTGTTTACCAAGATGATATTTTGATCTTTAGCAAGACAATGGAGGAACATATGATGTATATTCATATGGTGTTTGACAAGCTGAGAGATGAGAAATTGTTGATTAATTTGAAGAAGTGCAATTTTGTGAAGAAGAAATTAGTGTATTTGGGACTTGTAGTTTCAGTAGAAGGCATGAAAATGGATCTAGAGAAAGTACATGCCATCCTTGAATGGCCTACTCCAAGGAGTTCTACTAAGGTGAGATCTTTTCATGGTTTGGCTAGTTTTAATAGAAATTTTATTAGAAATTTTAGTAGTATTTGAGGACCTTTTACTGAAACAATGAGAGGGGATAGAAAAGAGTTCAAGTGAACTAATGGAGAGGATAAGAGTTTTAAACTGTTGAAACAAAAGGTTACAAAATAACCTATTTTATAACTTCTAGATTTTAATAAGGTGTTTCAAGTAGACTGTGATGCTAGTGGTACTGCAATAGGAGCTGTTATGAGCCAAGAAGGTAAACCTATTGCTTATTTTAGTGAGAAGTTAAATGATTCCAAGAGAAAATATTTTATTTATAATCAATAATTTTATGCTATAGTTCAGGCATTGAATAAGTGGAGACACTATCTGCTTCCTAAGGAGTTTGTTTTGTATACTGATCATCAAGCTTTGCAATATTTGAACAGTCAAGGAAAGTTGAATCAAAGGCACTTGAAATGGGTTGAGTTTTTTCAGAGTTATACATTTGTTTTGAAACACAAGAGTGGAAAGTCTAATAGGGTTGCAGATGCTCTTAGCAGAAGGCAACTATTGCTAACAAAGATGCAGATTGAGGTGGCTGGGTTCAAGGAACTCAAGAATTTGTATCCAGAGGATCCTGATTTTGGTGAAGCTTGGAAAGCTTGTAAAAAACCTATTACTCTAGATAGGATGAAGTGGCTGGATTTCATCATTCAGGATGATATGCTATTCAGAGGGAGTCAGTTGTGCATTCCAAGAAGCTCTATGAGGGAGAATCTTATCAAGGAGAAGCATAGCGGAGGATTGGCTGGACATTTTGGTCATGATAAAACTCTTGCTTTGGTTAGTGAGAATTATTATTGGCCATAGTTGTAGCAAGATGTCAAGAAGATTGTACAGAGTTGCAGAGTATGTTAGATGGCGAAAGGAGTGAAACAGAATATATGGTTGTATAAGCCATTTCCTATACTAGAGAAACCTTGGGGGGATATGAGTATGAAATTTGTTCTTGGTTTACCAAGGATACAATGGGGACATGATTCAATTTTTGTGGTAGTTGATAGATTTTCAAAGATGGCACATTTTATTCCCTGCAAGAAGACTAATGATGTTGTTCATGTAGCAAAATTGTTTTTCAAAGAAGTAGTGTGACTACATGGTTTGCCAAAGATCATAGTTTCAGATCGGGACACTAAGTTTGTTAGATATTTCTGGCATACATTGTGGAAGAAGTTGAAGACAGATTTGAAATTTAGTTCATCAAATCATCCACAGATTGATGGATAGACAAAGGTGGTGAATAGGAGTTTGGGAAATTTGCTAAGATGTTTGGTTGGGGATAAGCCAACAAGATGGGATTTGATTTTACCATAGGCTGAATTTACATTCAATAATTCTGGCAATAGGAGCACTGGTAAATCACCATTCCAGATTGTATATGAGAGTAGTCCAAGAAATGCATCTGAGTCGAGAAAGATAGATAAAGGAGAAATAAGTAGTGCTGAAGATGAGGATTTTGTAGAACATTTGAAGAACATCCATGAGGAGGTGAGGAAGCACATTACCAAGATGAATGCACAGTGTAAGGCTAAGATAGATGAGAAAAGGAGGCATAAGGAATTTTAGGTTGGAGATGAATTCATGGTTCATTTGTGGAAGAAAAGATTTCCAGTTGGTACATATAACAAGTTGAAAATGAAGAAGTTTGGGGCATGCAGGATACTGAAGAAGCATGATTCGGGAAATGCATATGAGGTAGAATTGCCTATTGAGCTGAATATTTCACCAGTGTTTAACATTTTTGATCTAACAAAGTATCATGAAGGAGGTGTTGAAGATGAGGTTACAGCAGCACAGTGGAGTATTCTAGCAACCAGTTTAGATATCAAGCAGATTGAAGACATACTGGATAGTTGTGTTGGCAGAAGCACAAGGAATAGGACATATGAAGAGTATTTGGTCAAATAGAAAGGATGACCTATTGAAGATTCATCATGGCTAACAAAGGAGGAGGTTAACTATCTTGGTTTTTATCTACACACCTGAGTCGTGACAGGGTCACTTCTCAAATTACCCTGGGTGTCTAATGTAGGAGCATCCTGGGTGTAAGAGCAATCTTCAATCACCCAAAAAATATTTCTATTTTTGTATTCAATAAGGGCTATTTTGTGGAGAGCTGCTATTTATGGAAACTTGCTATTTTTAGTAATTTGGTCATACGATCTCAGAATGTTCTGATTTTACATGTGGAGGTTCATCTCAATCATATCAGCTTGCCAGTAAAGTTTCATGGCTAGATCAGGTCTAGTTTTGAAGATATTGAAGATTTTTGGTATTGGCAGCAGGGTATGAAAACTTTGAACTTAGTTTTGAAGGCTTTAGAGGCCCCAGATGAGGTCAAAAATTTGGGTGACAAGTGCTTACACTAGTCAAGCCTGTGGAGTGCTTCACGGCCTTTCTGAAATGGGGTTATAATAGTCAATCGGGTCAACTGGTGATGACTTATGGTCTTCGAAAGTCGGGTCACTTGAAATGGCAAAAAATAATTTTCCTTCAAAATTTCTGTTCAGGTTTCAAAAGTTATTTTGAGCTGAATTTGATGTAATAAATTGAAAAATAAAATAATTCTAAGTTTGGTCAGCCCTAAGGGCTAAATTTTTGGAACCTTCTCGGGCGGTGGAAATTGCCTATATAAAGAAAGTCCATAGTGTTGTCTAGGGAAGTTCTAGGTAGTAAATCTGGGTATTGATTCGAGGCTTTGTCCTATAGAATATTGTAAGGGAATGCCCATGTGGCTTTGCATATTGTAATTCTAAAAGTTTTTAATTCCACATTTGTGGAGATAATAAGAAGCCCATTTTCTATTTTTTCATATTGTTGTTATTTCTCTATTTCTGTTATATGTTTTTGATATTAATTGGAGCACCCTTCATCAAGTGGTATTAGAGCAGGAGTTCCTAAGAGTGTAAACAGATTGCCGATTGTGAGGCAGTTTGCACTAGGACCGTGGTTAGGGTTTCAATGCGCATCATGAAAATGCCTCTACGAAGGGAAGGTGGTGGAAGAGCTGATGTTGTAACACCTGAGGTATGAGTGCTCCAGAGACAAGTGTGAGCATTGCAAAAGGAGATTCATAGAGGAATGAATCTTAATATCAGAGATGAAAGCGAGGATGAAACCGAAGAAGAAGATCAAGAAGGAGAAGTGGAAGTTGTGAACTAGGAGGAAGAAAGACTTTTTCGTGCCATTTCCAAAATTGAGAAAAGCCCTAAGATTGAGGTTCCTGCATTTTTAGGAAATCTTAACCTAGAGGAGTTGATCGACTGGATCAATGAATGTGAAGAATATTGAGTATTAAGATATTGACGATCCTGATAGGGTCAAATTTGTGAAGGCTAGACTAGAAGGTCATGCCAAGATTTGGTGGCAAGAGATTCAATTGGAGAAAAATAGAAGAGGGAAAGCTAAAATCACAAGATGGGATCGAATGGTGGATAAATTAAAGTGACAGTTCATTCCTATTGATTATGAGCTTGACCTTCTGAAGAAGATGAAAAGTTTGAAGCAAGCAGGAAAATTTGTTTAGGAGTATACAGAGGAGTTCTATTGAATCCTCATCAGAATAGGCCATGTAGAAGCAGATAAGGATAAAGTTGCCCATTACCTTAATGGGTTGAGGTCGAGTATTTAGGAAGAGCTGAATTTGGTTTGAATGAATAGTATTGAAGAAGCATACCAATTTTCCCTAAAAGTAGAGGAAAAGCTAAACAAGAAGTTTGAGAGCTGACAAAATAGAAGAGGTTGCGGTGGATGATCTAGTGGACGGTCATATGGAGGCCAAAATGAAGATCTAAAAAATAAGGATGAGGCTAGTAGTAGTCAAAATCATAGATAAAATAGTTTCAATAATTTCCAAGATTAGAACAATAGAAATCAGAGAGGAAGAGGAAGAGGACAAGGTTCAAGAAGAGGAGGCTTCCGTGGAACATGTTTTCACTATGTAGAAGGTCATAGGGCATTTGAATATCCTTAATGCCAAGGAAGGATGAATAGGAAGAATAAAGGCCAAGCTAGAGTTGCACATGTAGATGAAGATGCCAGATCATCAAATTCTAAAGATACTGAAAGAGGAGAAACATTGATTAACAAAAGAGTCCTGTTGAGTGGTGAGAATGAACCTGAGAAAAGGAGGAGCCTATTTCACACTAGATGCAAGTGTGAGGGTAAATGATGTGATGTGATTATTGATAGTGGAAGCACTGACAATTTGGTGTCAGAAGAGATGGTGACAAAGTTGAAGCTCAAGAGACAGAAACACCCACATTCATATTGGATTTCTTAGGTGCAGGATGACCAGAAGGTCATGGTCAGTGAACAGTGCCTAGTAAAGTTGAAAATTAGCGGGTACCAAGATGAGGTACTATGTGATATCATATCTATGGATGTATTTAATATGTTGTTATGTAGACCGTGGTAGTTTGATAGATGTGATGTACACAATGGTCATGCGAATACCTATTCCTTGACAAAGGATGAAGTGTGACATAAGCTAAAGCCATTGAAGGAGACCAAAGAAAAGATATGTGGTAATGCAAGAATAACATTTGTTGATGGAAGAAAATTCTTAGATGGTATGAGGCATGAGCATGTGTGTTTTTCTTTAATTCCAAAAGTTGGTAAAGAGGAAGTAGAGGATGTACTATAGAGGTTGCAGATTTGTTGAATGATTTTAAGGATATTGTATCTAATAATGTACCTAATGGATTACCATTGGTAAGGAAGATCAGTCATCAGATAGGTTTGATTCCAGGAGCTAGTTTGCCAAACAAGGTAGCACACAGAATGACACTAGCAGAAAGTGAAGAGTTGAACAGACAAGTACATGAGTTATTGCAAAAGGGGTTGATTTGAGAGAGTCTGAGTCCCTGTGCCATACCAATGGTATTAGCACCAAAGAAGAATGGAGAATGGAGGATGTGTATAGATTCCAGAGCAATAAACAAGATCATAATCAAGTATAGATTTTCATTGCCATGAATGGATGATATAATGGATTGTTTGAGTGGAGCTCTATATTTTTCAAAGATAGATCTGAAGAGTGGATATCACTAGATTCAGATTAGAGAAGGAGATGAATGGAAGACTATCTTCAAGACAAAGGAAGGACTATATGAGTGGTTAGTCATGCCTTTTGGGCTAACCAATGCATTGAGCACTTTCATGCGGCTCATGAAAGAGGTTCTGAAAGAATTTCTGGGTAAGTTTGTCATTGTTTACCTAGATGATATTTTGATCTTTAGCAAGACATTGGAGGAACATATGATGCATATTCATATGGTGTTTAAGAAGCTGAGAGATGAGAAATTGTTGATTAATTTGAACAAGTGCAATTTTGTGAAGAAGAAATTAGTGTATTTGGGACTTGTAGTTTCAGTAGAAGGCATGAAAATGGATCTAGAGAAAGTACATGCCATCCTTGAATGGCCTACTCCAAGGAGTTCTACTAAGGTGAGATCTTTTCATGGTTTGGCTAGTTTTTACAGAAAGTTTATCAGAAATTTTAGTAGTATTTGTGGACCCTTGACTGAATCAATGAGAGGGGATAGAAAAGAGTTGAAGTGGACTAATGGGGTGGATAAGAGTTTTAAACTGTTGAAACAAAAAGTTATAGAACAACCTATTTTAGCACTTCCAGATTTTAATAAGGTGTTTCAAGTAGACTGTGATGCTAGTGGTACTGTAATAGGAGCTATTATGAGTGAAGAAGGTAAACCTATTGCTTATTTCAATGAGAAGTTAAATGATGCCAAGAGAAAATATTCTGTTTATGATCAATAATTTTATGCTATAGTTCAAGTATTGAAGAAGTGGAGACACTATCTGCTTCCTAAGGAGTTTGTTTTGTATACTGATCATCAAGCTTTGCAATATTTTAATAGTCAAGAAAAGTTGAATCAAAGGCACTTGAAATAGGTTGAGATTTTGTAGAGTTATACATTTATTTTGAAACATAGGAGTGGAAAGTCTAACAGGGTGGTAGATGCTCTTAGTAGAAGGCAACTATTGCTAACAAAGATGCAGATTGAGGTGGCTGGGTTCAAGTAACTCAAGAATTTGTATCCAGAGGATCTTCATTTTGGTGAAGCTTGGAAAGCTTGTAAAGAACCTATTACTCTAGACAGGATGAAGTGGCTGGATTTCATCATTAAGGATGATATGCTATTTAGAGGGAGTCATTTGTGCATTCCAAGAAGCTCTATGAGGGAGAATTTCATCAAGAAGAAGCATAGCGAAGGATTGGCTGGACATTTTGGTTGTGATAAAACCCTTGCTTTGGTTAGTGAGAATTATTATTGGGCACAGTTGCAGCAAGATGTTAGGAAGTTTGTACAAAGTTGCAAAGTATGTTAGATGGCGAAAGGAGTGAAGTAGAATACAGGGTTGTATAAGCCATTGCCTATACTAGAGAAACCTTGCGGTGATATCAGTATGGACTTTGTTTTGGGTTTACCGAGGACATAGTGGGGACATGATTCAATTTTTGTGGTAGTTGACAAATTTTCAAAGATGACACATTTTATTCCCTGTAAGAAGACTAATGATATTTTTCATGTAGCAAAATTATTTTTCAGAGAAGTAATGTGACTACATGGTTTGCCAAAGACCATAGTTTCAGATCGGGACACTAAGTTTGTTGGATATTTCTAGCGTATATTGTGGAAGAAGTTGAATATAGATTTGAAATTTAGTTCATCACATCATCCACAGACTGATGGACAGACAGAGGTGGTGAATAGGAGTTTGGGAAATTTGCTGAGATGTTTGGTTGGGGATAAGCCAACAAGATGGGATTTGATTTTACCACAGGCAAAATTTGCATACAATAATTTTTTCAATAGGAGCATTGGTAAATCACCACTCCAGATTGTCTATGAGAGTAGTCCGAGAAATGAATCTAAGTTGAGAAAGATAGATAAAGGAGAAATAAGTAGTGTTGAAGGTGAGGATTTTGTAGAATATTTGAAGAACATCCATGAGGAGGTGAGGAAGCATGTTACCAAGATGAATGTGTAGTATAAGGCTAAGGCAGATGAGAAAAGGAGGCATAAGGAATTTTAGGTTGGAGATGAAGTCATGGTTTATTTGCAGAAGGAAAGATTTCCAGTTGGTACATATAACAAGTTGAAAATGAAGATGTTTGGGCCATGCAGTATACTGAAAAAGCATGATTCAAGAAATGCATATGAGGTAGAATTGCCTACTGAGCTGAATATTTCACCAGTGTTTAACATTTTAGATCTGACAGAGTATCATGAAGGAGGTGTTGAAGATGAGGTAACAATAGCACAGTGGATTATTCCAACAACTAGTTCAGATATCAAGGAGATTGAAGACATACTGGATAGTCATGTTGGCAGAAGCACAAGGAACATGACATATGAAGAGTATTTGGTCAAATGGAAAGGATGACCTGTTGAAGATTCATCATGGCTAACAAAGGAGGAGGTTAACCATCTTGGTTTTCCTCTGCACACCTGAGTCCTGATAGGGTCACTTCTCAAATTACCTTGGATGTCTGATGCAGGAGCATCCTGGGTGTAAGAGCAATCTTGCATCACCCAAAAAATATTTCTTTTTTTGTATTCAATAAGGGCTATCTTGTGTAGAGCTGCTATTTATTGAAACTTGATATTTTTAGTAAGTTGGTCATACGATCTTGAAATGTTCTGATTTTACATGTGGAGGTTCATCTCAGTCATATTAGCATGCCAGTAAAGTTTCATGGCTAGATCAGGTCTAGTTTTGAAGATATTGAAGATTTCGGTATTGGCAGTAGGGTATGGAAACTTTGAACTCAGTTTTGAAGGCTTTAGAGGCCCTGTATGAGGTCAAAAATTTAAATGATAGGCACTTGTGCCAATCAAGTCTGTGGAGCACTTCGTAGCCTTTCCGAAATGGGGTTATAATAGTCAATCGGGTCAATTGGTGATGACTTATGGTCTCCGGAAGTCAGGTCACCTAAAATGGTAGAAAATAATTTTCCTTCAAAATTTATTTTCAGGTTTCAAAAGTTATTTTGAGCTGACTTTGATGTAATAAATTGAAAAGTAAAATAATTGTAAGTTTGGTCGGCCCTAAGGGCTAAATTTCTAGAACCTTCTCAGGTGGTGGAAAATGCCTATATAAAGAATGCCCATAGTGTTGTCTAGGGTAGTTCTAGGTAGTAAATTTGGGTATTGATTCGAGGCTTTGTTCTACAGAATATTGTAAGGGAATGCCCATGTGGTTTTACATATTGTAATTCTAAAAGTTTTTAATTCCACATTTGTGGAGATAATAAGAAGCCCATTTTCTGTTCTTGCATATTGTTGTTATTTCTCTGTTTCTGTTATGTGCTTGTGGTATTAAGGGGAGCACCCTTCATCACCTACTGAGCTAAATATTTCACTAGTATTTAACATTTCATATCTGGCAGAGTATCATGAAGGAGGTGTTGAAGATGAGGTTAAAGCAGCACAGTGTAGTATTCCAACAACCAATTCAGATATCAAGGAGATTGAAGACATACTGGATAGTCATGTTGGCAGAAGCATAAGGAATAGGACATATGAAGAATATCTGGTCAAGTGGAAAGGATGACCTGTTTAAGATTCATCATGGCTAACAAAGGAGGAGGTTAACTATCTCAGTTTCCCTCTTCACACCTAAGATGTGACAGGGTCACTTCTCAAATTACCTCGGGTGTCTGATGTAGGAGCATCCTGGGTGTAAGAGCAATCTTGCATCACCCAAAAATATTTATGTTTTTGTATTCAATAAGGGCTATCTTGTGCAGAGCTGCTATTTATGGAAATTTGCTATTTTTAGTAAGTTGGTCATCCAATCTCAGAATGTTTTGATTTCTTCCCTGGAGGTTCATTTTGGTCATATGAGCCTACCAGTAAAGTTTCATTGACAGATCAAGTCTATCTTTGTAGATATTGAAGATTTTTAGTATTGGCAACAGGGTACAAAAACTTTGAACTCACTTTTGAAGGCTTTAGAGGCCTCAGATGAGGTCAAAAATTTGGGTGGTAGGCGCTTGCCCCAGTTAGGCCTGTAGAGAACTTTGTGGCCTTTCTAGAATGGGGTCATAATAGACAATCAGGTCAACTGGCGATGACTTATGGTCTTTGGAAGTTGGGTCACTTGAAATGGCGGAAAATGATTTTCCTTCAAAATTTCTGTTTGGTTTTCAAAAGTTATTTTAAGCCAACTTTGATGTAATAAATTGTAAAATAAAATAATTCTAAGTTTGGTCAGCCTTGTTGGCTAAAATTTTGGAACCTTCCCAGGTGGTGGAAAATTGCCTATATAAGGAAGGCTGTAGTGTTATCTTAGGCAGTCGGGGTAGTTCTGGGTAGTAGATTTGGGTATTGATTCAAGGATTTGTCCTACAGAATATTGTAAGGGAATGCCCATGTGGCTTTGCATATTGTAGTTCTGAAAGTTTGTAATTCCACATTTGTGGAGATAATAAGAAGCCCATTTTCTGTTCTTGCATATTGTTGTTGTTTCTCTATTTCTGTTATGTGTTTGTGGTATTAAGGGGATCACCCTTCATCAATTTGTAATGCCTCTAATATACAAGACATAAAATTTGGCCATTTAGATAGTAGGAAGAATTTATTTTATTATCCTAACCTTGCAGGAGACCATGTATCATTGAGAATGAGATTTGATGGAAGGAAGTTGGTGGTTTGTTGGAGGAAAATGAAGAAAAGATTGTTGCGTAAAATATAGTCCTGATTTAGGAACCGTATATCCTATTTTAACCATTAGATTGGGCTATTTTGTGGATATGTTGGAGAGAGCCAAGTTAAGCAACATCTGACTGGAGTGATCAAGGAAATTTTATTGGATCCAAAAGATATGGATGAATGTGTACGTGTCTCTAAAAAATACTGGTGAGAAAAATATGGGAATGATCGAAAAGGTACAAAATCCAGAATGCAACCAATAGAAAGGTAAAACATGAAACCTAAGGAGATCCTATACTCCATCAAATAGAGGGATGAAGATAAATAATTCATACATAAAGTGAAATCATTTGTGCAGACAATATATTCCAAAACATATACATAGTTTCTCCATTCCCCTAAAACTATCTCATTCCATAATACATGCATAATACAATAGCACAAACATCATATAAGATAGAAAGTAAATAGATGGAATAGCATTCAAGAAACATATAGCAACCAGACATAAAGAGGATCATCTCCAGGATAGATCCTTCTTAGAGTCCTGCGGAGATATCGTTGGAGAAGCAAGATCCTGACTCCCTTAGCCCACTTCAAAAAATTCTCCAAACTCCTTCCAAATGCAAACACAATCCCTTCCAAAAATACTATAATTTTAGTATGATATCCTATTTGCAAGATGATAATGCTCTCGGAGAATTATTTTCTAGCCAACACCACATCTCATAGGGATCCTTCCCGTATTAAATTAAGGGAGCAGTTGCACGAGAAAATTCCAACCGATGCAACGATCCAAACCAATTATTGGTTAATAGTTAGGCTTAAAGTATTTAATAAAGCCATTCTAGAGAAGAGATATTGTTTATATGTATTAACAATATTTTAATTTATATCTCCTTTATTTAAGGAAGGCAATGGTAACTTGTGCCTTAAGTTTATTTATTGTTTAAGTTACCTAGTTACCTAGGCTATGGTAAAAGAGTTTTACCATTTATTTATTTTCCATCCAATAAGTAATTTATTTGTTTATTAATATTATTTAAAAGCATTAATTACTTTCACACACAAAATTATATAAATATATGTAACCATATGCATATGTGTGCACCCATATGCCTATGTGTACATATACCATTATTAATATTATTAAAAACATATTATTATTAGTATCATGATATATATTATTATTAACATTAGAATCACATTATTTAATCATACACTAAATCAAACTCTAACGAGATACAATAGTACATATAAGTAACTACTAACAAAAGATAGAATCTTCCATCAAATATAATTAGAACTACTATATACCAAATCTCATGATCAATAATTTGGAAGAAGCAAGAAACAAACTTCACTAATAATAATCACCATCCGACACAAGGACTGACTCAGGAACTCCCCACCTAAGGACAAAAATGATCAGAGGTAGAGTTACCTCTCACGGAACCTTGGTGATATCTCCATAAAAATAACAACAATCGAGGATTTTAAGGGCTTGCTCAGACTTGTGAGACCAGGTGGAGACGATGCCCGATACCTGCAAGCCTGCATCACCAAGAAGAGATACATGGGCATAGATACATAGATATACAATAAGACATATGCAAATAGATGATTAGGATTGATACATTGTATGGACCTCAACTAAGTGAGTAACTAAGACTTCATCCCAAGTCATAAAATCACATCAGACATATATATATGAAACATGAGATATCATAGATAGTAATGGTTAGATTCAAATCCTTGGGTTAGCTCTATTTTCTATAAACATATAGATAGATGATTTTCAATTTCATAAATATTAAACAATAACCATAAATGAGTATGTCTAAATATCTGATAAGTGTATCATCATCCAAATAATCATAATTGTAAACATAAAGTTCTAACCATCATAACGAAAAATTTCCAAATCAAAGAGTCAAAGTATAATCATCTGAGAGGGTATTACATCCTCCCTTGCTAGAGTTAGGATTACTCCCAGAATCTTACAAATAGATAAGGATAAGCATCTCTAAGTCTAATAGTGTCCTCCCAAGTGGATAAGGAATCATCATTGGGGTCCCATTGGACCCTTGCCTGATCTATGGTGCGACCCTTGAGGGTCAGTGTCCGCTACTACAAAATACGTACAGGCTCTAAAGCTAGCTGCCCATCCGTTGCCTATAATGCACTCCAATCCAAAACTTGAGTCACATCAAGAATATATTTTCTAAGAACTGAAACATGAAATACATTGTGAATATGAGAAAGGTTGGGTGGCAAGGTAAGTAAATAAGCTACTTGTTCTATCCTCTCTAGGACTTCAAAAGGGACAACAAATCAGGGTGCCAACTTGGAGCCTTTTCCGTAACGGATTGGAATCTTTCATGAGTGTACCCTAAGAAAAACTCTATCTCTAAGAGAAAAGTGCACATCAGTTCTATGAGCATCTGTGTACTTCTTCTACCTATCCTAAGCTATCATAATATGCTCTCTAATATGCTTAACCTATTGCTCCATATCCTGTAACATCTCAGGGCCAAGAAGTACCCTGTCCTCCAAATGATCCCAGCTCAAAGGAGTGCGACATGGATGACCATATAGAGCCTAAAAGGGAGACATGCCTATGGAACTGTGATATCCATTATTATATGCAAACTCCACCAAATATAAGTATTCTTCCCAATGGGTATGTTTGTCGATAACATACAATCTAAGCATATCCTCAAGAATCTAATTGACTCGCTCGGTCTGTCCATTTGTCTCAGGATGATAGGCTAAACTAAAGTTGAGTTGAGTCCCTAATGTGTGGTGAAGGGAAGTGAATACAAGATCACAATCATAAATGATCTTCCTAGGGATTCCATGGAGTCTCATTATGTCCTTCATAAATAATTTGGCTACCGATGCTATGGAATAGGAAGATTGCATGGGAGAGAAATGGGCTACCTTGGTCAGCCTATCAACTATTACCATGATAGCATTTTGTCTCCATGGGGTAACTAGAAGTCCCACAATAAAATCCATGGAAATAATTTCCCATTTCCATTATGGCACAAGGTGAGATTGCGAAAGACCTGTTGGATGTTGATGTTCCGCTTTTACTCTCTGGCATTCTAAACATCTTGCCACATAGTTTTCTATGTCTCTTTTCATTCCTAACTAATAGTACAACTGGTGTAGGTTAGCATACATTTTCTTTACCCCTAGATGTGTCGAGTAGGGAGCCTTGTGGATTTCTAAAAGAATAAGCACATGAAGATCTCCTAACAAGGGCACATAAATTATGTCTGACTGTTGCAACAATTCCAGGGAATCCAAGGAATATCCTAAAAATTGACCTTCCAAGGGTCTTCCTAATTCTAGTTTTGTTTTAACCTCCTAAAATCAAAAATTATAAGTGAGAGCCTCTTTGATTTGCTTCTCCAAATCTGTGCTCAGAAAGAGTACCGAAAAACTATGCCTGCACTTTCTTAGGGCATTTTCCACCACATTCATCTTCCCTTGGATATACTTAACCTCAAAATCATATTTGCATAAGAATTCCATCCATCTACATTATCTAGCATTGAGGTTAGGTTGAGAGAATATATACTGAAGGCTTCGATGATCTTTATGGAGTTTAAATTTATGACCTAACAGAAAGTGCCTCCATTTCACTAAGGCATGAACCACTGCTTCTAACTCCAGATCATGGGTGGGATAGTTGAGCTCATGAGCTTTGAGCTTCCTAGCTTCATAAGAGAAAACTTGTCCTTCTTGCATAAGAACTGCCCCAATCCCTTCTAGTGAGGCATCTGTATAGACCACAAAGTTTCCTGAGGGTTCGGGGACTACCAAGATCAGAACACTGGTTAATCTTTCTTTCAAGCACCGGAAAGTGGCCTCACACTTTTTTGACCATACAATTTTCTTTCCTTTCCTTTGCAAGGAAGTGATGGGATGAGCTATCTGAGAGAACTCCCTAAAAAATCATCTATAATCACTAGCTAGTCCCATAAAGTTGCGGACCTCAAGGACGTTAGTTGGAGTTGGCCACTCCACTCTGGCTTGAATTTTGGCTGGATCAACTATGATTCCATCCCCTAAGATGACATGCTCGAGATACTTAACCTCTATTTTAAATAAGTCACACTTCTCTAGATTGGTATAAAGTTGGTTTAATACTCTAAGGCATTGCAAAACGTGGCGAAGATGAATCTCATGCTCTTTAGGAGTTTTGGAGAACACTAAGATGTCATCCAAGAAAACTATCACAAACCTATCCAAATAGGTTCTAAAAACCCTATTCATCAAGCTCATAAATACAGAGGGAGTGCTTGTCAGCCCAAACAGTACCATGGTGAACTCATAGTGGCCATATCTAGTGCAGAACATTGTACGGTGAATAGAAGCCTCCCAAATTCAAAGTTGATGGTATCCTGACTTAAGATCAAATTTTGAAAATATATTTTCCCCTTTCATTTGATCAAATAGGTCATTAATGTGGGGTAAATGATACTGATTCTTAATTGTGGCTTTGTTGAGTTGACAAAAGTCAATGCACAATCAGAGAGAACCATCTTTCTTCTTCACAAAAATTACTAGTGCACCCCATGGGGACACATTGGGTCTAATAAACCCCTTTTCCAAAATCCCTTCTAACTACAACTTAAGTTCCCCAAGTTCTTGTGTGGTCATGCGGTATGGAGCCTTGGAGATGGGTTCTACTCCAGGCACTAGATCAATATGGAAGTCAATGTCCCTCTTGGGTGGCATTCCTGGTATTTCCTTGGGAAAAAAATCCAAAAACTCCTATAATAGGGGATGATCTAATGTTACATCCCTGCTTTCTCCTTTGTCTAAGTCCTCTACTGAGACTACAAACAATTGACATCCCTTGCGTATGCACCACTTGAGTTTCATCACAGAGATCATGTGAAGAGAGATGGGTCATTGAACCCCAACAATCCACTTAGGTTACCCTGAATCATCTGAACACTGAATGCTCTTATTTCTACAATCCAAAATGGCATTGTGAGCATCCAACCAATCCATACCCAAAACTACTCCATACAAGCCTAAAGGAATCACTCGAAGATCTACTAGGGTGGAGAAAGGTCCTAGCCCTAACTTGCAACTCTGGACACAAGAGTCAGAGGCTATTCTTGCCTTGGAGGCTAGCTCAACCTGCCACCTATCTTCCTTCCTTACTCTCGTCAGCCCACACTACTCTACTAAAGAAGGAGAAACAAAGGAATCTATTGCTCCTGAGTCAAATAGAATAGTGGTAGAGATACCTCCTAACAAAATTGGGGTTTTGATGAATGATCCTTGATGTTCAGCTTGCCTATGGTCTAGAGTAGAAAATACTTGGTGAGTTCTACCTGCATCACCCACTGTGGGTTCTGAAGTGGCCTGTCTATAGCTAGCTGCTAGGGTAGATTTCTAAGGACAATTGGCTACAATATGACCATGTTGGTGACAAGAGTAACATCCTATATTTTTAACAAAATTTATCCCTACGGAAGGTGCATTGGACTATTGATAACTACCCCATCTAGAATTATGAGGTATACTCTAAGCTGGTTGCAAATTTGAATATCACTTTGCGCACTAATAATTGTGAGAATTATTTGATTGAGAACCCCCATTCTTGTTGTTGTTGTATTGAAATTTCCTTTTTTGATGGTTTTGACTTCCTTTGGATGAAGAAGGATAGTTTTTAGGACCAGGTATTCCTTGAGATTGATTCCCTTTGAATCATGTCCCGACCTGAGAGGCATTACCTTCTTGTCTACCTATCTGGTCTCCTAACCCCAAGGATGCATTTTGTTCCACAATACAAGCCTTAATGATTGCATCATTAACTATCTAAGGTTCAAAGAGTCGTATGCTACCGACCAATCGACCATTGAGGCCTCTAAGGAAGTTTTGAGTAAGCATGGGTTCATCATCTTTATATCTTGAGTATGGATTGAGTTTGAAGAACCATCACTCATAATCATCAAATGACATAGTTAACTACCTTAAATTATGAGACTCTTCATCTCTTTCCCGCCTCTAGTGGTCAGAAAGAAATCAGGCTTGAAAGAGTTCTAAGAATAGTTCCCATGAAAGGGTGGTTATATCAATGTGAAGTTTCTCTTTCTCTATTTACCACCAAGTTGATGAAAAATCCCTAAGGTGAATAACTGTAAACCAAGCCTTGGTATTGTTGTTGTAAGGATGCATGGAGAATAGCCTTTCTAGATCTAGTAGCCAAGTCTTGGTGGTAGATCCACCTTGAGCTCCCTTAAATGAGTTAGTCTTAGTCCTAAGGAGGTCTCGCATGTGAGAAGCATGCAAGGTGTCATCTTCTATTGCTTGATTCCTTTCCCTTTTCTTGTGGTGAGTGGCATTAGTCTCCCCATGATGACCCCTATCCTAACCAACTTCTAGTCTTTGCAATATCTATTGTAAGGGTTCTTGCACTTGAGCCCCCTGAAAGCCTCCTAAATGGTTATCAGATTGATCCCCCTACCTTCTTCCTCATAATGTTCTTCTTCCTGAGAACTTTCCTTGTGAGATCTGGGAGGGGTATTACGGGCACCTCCCCTTCTACTATGGGTCATATGAGGCATCCTTCCATAAGTAAGGAGAAGGATGAGTTTAAGGGTCCTAGTCCAAATCAAGTTTAGGTTTTCCTTAAAAGTACAGTATGTTTAAGAAACATGAGCCAAATTCCCAGGGCCCTAGTGTAGAAACTTAGTACCCTGATACCAAAGATGCCATGCCCTACAAGGGAACTGGGGAAGAGAACAAAGATTCTCTTAGGAAATAAAATCTATGTAATGAACTATGAAAATTTTCAAACTTTAAAAGATTTACATGCATAATAACATAAGAAAAGTTTAACTTAGATTTATCCCATGGTTCCCTACTAGGATGCTAACCATCCATTTAAGTTTCATTAAATGTACTAACAACTTTGAATAACTTTAAACCAACTATATCATAACATTTGAAGATATTAAGAAGGAAAATATAAATGCTTTCATTCAAATGTTTAACTTAACATTTAAGATCCATCTACATTCTCAAAGTATTCCTTTATGAACAACATAGCATTTAAAGCATTAATCCCATATAAATGTTTCATCTAAGAATTTGAGTAAATATATGAAACCATCCCATTTAAATTTCTATCCTTTCTTAATCAACAATAATACAACATTACATCTTACTTTGAAAATGTACTAAAGTCCTTTTCTTTTCTACAACAAGCTTTACATAAAGATTACAATTCCCTTAGCCTTTCCCTAAATCTAACCATTTCAAGTTACATAATTTTGAAATACAATAAAGATTACAGTACATTCATCTCCTCTTGGGAGGTTACAACAATGACATAACTTTACATTTGGTTGCAAGTAATGAGAGCTAAGTAAAAAGTCTTTGATCTTCAAAACTGGAACAATGTACAAGCAAGAATCCTTTCAATACTGCAATTGCAACTGATACCTTGATAAAGAAATATTTACCACCCAACCATGTGGATACCAAAAGGCCCACTCCCCCATGCTAGGAGATAAACAGCAAGGTTCACGCAAGAAGAGATAACTAGGCCATCCCTAGGGTTGAGGTAACCTTTCCCAAACAATGACTAAACAAGAAGGTAGAAACATAAACCCCTTCCCAAAGGTTCACAAGACTTGGTAGAAACTCTAAGTTATAAGCTAGGTGAGTGTCATCGCATATCCCTCACCCCTTGGGTTGTCCTAGTACTAGCCACTCTTGGCCCCGACACCCAAGTAGGCACATGCAGAACCACACACATTTTGTATAGACAAGTGCCATTCAGTCATACCTATGCATACGTACCTTCTCCCACTCCCATTCATAGCCTTTACTATCACTAATGGCATGGGTGAGGCACACATTTATCTTTTTAGTGTTTGATTCCATCCCCATTCATTTTATTTAAGTTATCACTTGATTAAAATAACTCATTAGTGGGTTATCCTGGTACTAGCCACTTAGGGCCCCAGCCCCACACTGAGAGCCACTCACCTAGTGTTCTTAGGTTCTCTACCCTTACCCAAGCATCATAAACATACTATATATGCAATAAGACAAATCATAAAACACTCAAGTACTTGCAAACAAGAATATGAATGGTTTGTTGATTGGTGGGAAGCCTGGAATGGCACCAGTCATTTGGGAAGTGAATGCCTTAAGTGTAGTTACATTTATGTTGGAACATGGATTTTTTGTGTCAATTATGAGGTGTTAATACATTTTAATTAATTTTTAGATGTTAGTGAAGTTATTTTGTGTAGACCCTAGGTGTATGACCCAAGAAACACAGACTGCTTGAAACCCTCGTTGTACTAACAGTCATAATAGAATGTAGATTTGTAATGCCTCTAACATAAAAGACATCAAATTTGGTCATTTAGATAGTAGGAAGAATGTATTTTACTATCCTAACCCTGAAGGAGACCATGAATCATTGAGAATGATATTTTATGGAAGGAAGTTGGTGGTTTGTTGGAGGAAAATGAAGAAACGACTGCTGCAGAAAATACAGTCCAAATGGGGAAACCATATCCCCCATTTTAACCATTGGATTAGGCTATGTTTTGGATATGTTGGAGAGAGCCAAGTTATGCAACATCTGACAGGAGAAATCAAGTAAATTTTATTGGATTCAAAAGATATGGATGAATGTGTACGGGTCTGTCAAAAATACCGATGAGAAAAATCTGGGAATGATCAGAAAGGTACATAATCCAGAATGCAAACAAGGAAGGAAAATAAATCTTCCTAAGGTCTAGGAGTGTCTAAATACTTCTAAAACCAATAGAAAGGTAAAAAATGAAACCTAAGGAGATCCTAGACTCCATCAAATAGAGGGATGAAGATAAATAATTCATACATAAAGTGAAATCATTTGTGCAGACAATATATTCCAAAACATATACATAGTTTCTCCATTCCCCTAAAACTACCTCATTCCATAATATAGGCATACTAAAATAGCACAAACATCATATAAGACACAAAGTAAATAGATGGAATAGCATTCAAGCAACATATATCAACCAAACACAAAGAGGATCATCTCCAGGATAGATCCTACCTAGAGTCCTGCAGAGATATTGTTGGAGAAGCAAGATCCTGACTCCCTTAGCCCACTTCAAACAATCCTCCAGACTCCTTCCAAATGAAGAAACAATCCATTCTAAAAATACTATAATTTCAATATGATATCCTATCTTCAAGATGATAATGCTCTCAGAGAATTATTTTCCAGCCAACACCCCATCTCATAGGGATCCGTCCCATATATAAATTAGGGGAGTAGTTGCACGGGAAAATTCCAACTGATGCAACTATCTAAACCAATTATTGGTTAATATTTAGGCTTAAATTATTTAATAAAGCCATTCCAGAGAAGAGATATTATTTATATGTATTAAAAATATTTTAATTTATATCTCCTTTATTTAACAAAGGCAATGGTAACTTTTGTCTTAAGTTTATTTATTGTTTCTAAGTTACCTAGTTACCTAGGCTATTGTAAAAGATTTTTACCATTTATTTATTTTCCATCCAATAAGTAATTTATTTTTTTATTAATATTATTTAAAAGCATTAATTACTTTCACACACAAAATTATATAAATATATGTAAGGGTGACCCCACAATAGTGGGTTACACTTTTTTAGACATGCTAATTTTTCCTGAAATAATATATTTTTAATAAAATATGATAATTTAAGCCTTGAGAAGTTCCAGTAGAAAGAATTAATTACAAATGGTTAGCTCAAATCCTCTTAGACCAAAAAAACATTGATATAACATCTATACTCCTCATTCATACCTACAATGGAGTCTCCTTCGCACCTATTAAAATGATGACAAAAAATCACTTTGACTTTATCTTTTGGAAGATCAAATGAATCTATTTGATGAATCTATCTTTGTAGTAAGGTACTACTAAGAAAAATATTTCCAATGATTATAATGTTAATATAAATTAAGTTTATTATGACTTTGTATTTTTAGTTATACTGAACATAGATATTTCACTGTATTTCTACCTCTATTTTTTAAGTTTATGGAAAAATATTAAATGAGAGCAAAAGAATCTAAAAAATATCTATGCCCTAGGTATTGAAGTTCTCTTTCTATAAAAAAAAATAAAAATGAAATTGGACAAATACATGACAAGTTATAAGCTATGTAGTCAAGGTACATCAGAATTACAATTTAGTCAACTTCACATATTAATTAAATATGCAATAATCATGATAATATCTTCAAAAAAATTCCATGCCCTTCGTATGGATGTTAAAAAACTAAATTCGAAAGAATCACATTGATATCTATTTTAGAAAAAAAGTTATGCTCTATGAAAACAATGTAACTCTTTGAAAATGATGTTTTCATAAACATACCAATTTTCTTGGGAGAAAGAAAAAACCATTCAAATCAATTCAAAAATAAAAATAAAAAATATATTTAGAATCTAGACAAAAAATTTTAAAAGACTCTAATTTACTTCATCTTCCAATTTCAAATGGTTTAACGACAATATGCATATGAATCTGAAAGTTTTTTTCAAAATGTAGAGTTTAGTGTCCTTTCAGGCAAAATAGTGTAACCAACTATTGTGGGTTCACCCATAACCATATGCATATGTGTGCACCCATATGCCTATGTGTACATATACCATTATTAATATTATTAAAAACATATTATTATTAGTATCATGATATATATTATTATTAACATTATAATCACATTATTTAATCATACACTAAATCAAACTCCAACGAGATACAATAGTACATATAAGTAACTAATGACAAAAGATATAATGTTCCATCAAATATAATTAGAACTACTATATACCAAATCTCATGCTCAATAATTTGCAAGAAGTAAGAAAAAAACTTCACTAACAATAATCACCATCCGACACAAGGACTGATTCAGGAACTCCCCATCTAAGGACAAAAAGGGTTAGAGGTAGAGTTCCCTCTCACAAAACCTTGGTGATATCTCCATAAAAACAACAATCAAGGATTTTGAGGGCTCACTCAGACCTGTGAGACTAGGTGGAGATGACGCCTGGTACCTGCAAGCCTGCATCACCTAGAAGAGATACATGTGCATGTTAGAAATAGGAAATACTGAGAGGGGGGGTGAATCAGTATTTCACAAACTTTTACTTTTGCCCACTTATGGATATAACAAATTACTTTAAAGAATAAGAGACTAAATAGCATACATAACAATAAATATAAAGAACTCATAACACATGATATGTTCTCGAGGAAACCCTGGCCAAGGGAAAACCCTGGTGGGGATGGTACCCACAAAGATCCACTAATCAAAAGATATCCTGTTAAAGATGTTGACCCTGTTAGGAGTCTATTACAAACATATAGTGTATCAGTCCTGGTTAAGAGACTATAGGCCTTGTTAGAAGCCTCAACCCTATTAGGAGTTGTAGATACAAAACTTGATTACCAGATGAGCTCACTACCCAAAAAAGTAATACAAATGTTTACTAATTACAATATGGTACTGCTTACAACTTCACATCAACAACTTTCACCACTATCACAATATACAACTATTACAAGTTTCATTTCAATTATGTTCGGTACATCTTTATTTATACAAGATACAAACATAATATCTTTCTCCAGTTGGCTTGCATAGCTTTATCCAAGAGTAAACATCTAGTATGTCATCTCTTTATAATATTAAGTCATTATTTTGACAAGCAAAATAATCCCTTAATTCATTTACTAGTTCTGCCTTCAAAACTGCTCTGTCAGCTTAACTCTATCATCAGTAAAACAATCATAACTTTGTCTGTACTATCTATAATTTTTTGTGCACTGAGATGGGGTATCCTTAGACACCATAGAGTCTATGTTCAACTATGAAAACTCTGATCATGCTCCAGTGAACATCGCCAAACCAAACTGTATCGGGTGTTATGTCAAAAACATTGTTTCATACTTAGACAATTTTAGTCTACGATCTTCCATACTTACTTTCCATCTTATGTAATCTTCATAGGGAACATATGTTTCCATAATGACAACATCCATGTACATATCTCAGCCAAATTGCCAACAATCTCCCCCTTTGCCATTGGTGGCAACATATGAGAAAATTGGCTAAGTGTACCAGTCAAAATCTCAAAATTTGTATCAAAATTGTGGCCATAGAATATTATCCTTATATCTCCTCAAAATATACACATAATCTATAATACTTCATAATACTCCATAGAACTCCCCCTATGAGTATCCTTCCATATCATATATAGACAATTTTCTAAGTATCTCTCCCCCTTTGACAACAATGACAAAATAAAGGGTGGAAAGGGATATACAAAATTGTGTCAAAACTTTTACCTTACTATCTTATTGCAAAGCCAATAGGCTTGCAACACAATCTGCAAAATCTGACTTTCAAGCCTCAAAATCTTTCTCCCATGCCTTCTTAATTGATTCTGCTACATTGAGTAAAGTACTCAATCCATATGCTGCAATCTGACAAGCTTGAAGAGACTCAAAATTGAACTTTTGAAATGATGTCTTAGTAGTAAGACATTCTTCTAGCTACTCTTCTATTATAGTCAACTTGATTGAGACATGCTCTCTCAAGATGTTTATCCTGATAATTTTCCTATTCTTCTCATCATTCAAAGTCCTTATCTCATCACATAATTTTTTGATCTTTTTCTCAACTGCACTGATCTTTATGTTTGTGCTGGCCATTGATTTTGTCTTTGATGCAATTTCATCTTGCTTCTCTTCCTCAATTATTATATTTTTAGATTTTGTACACTGAATGTACAAACACTTTCCAGTCTCAAGATGTTTCCTTAAGTTCTTAATGTGTTTGTCAAGGCTATCAATGTCATTTTTGATATTCTGACTTATATTCTGCAACATCTTAACTTCATAAGCTACCTATGCCTTAACCTTAGCAATATCAGTCAAATTTGTGAACTCAACATCAAAAGAATTTATTACCATCTTTTCTCTTTCAAGTGGGTCTGAATTAAAGACTTTTGTAGATATAACACTTTGTAGCTTCTCAGTCAAATCTTTCAGGCCACCTTCCAAATTCTTAACTTTCTTGTTCTTTCCAATAATTTTTTTCAAAGAAGTGATCAACTCTAATTGATCATCATCATCAACCTCCTTGCTCAAATCTATAATCAATGTTCCTATTCCTTTCTCCTTTCCAGGCTTAGGAGTAAGACTGATGTCTTCTTGTGGTTCAATAGGTGTATGGGCCTCTATTTCCATTTTCTCTTATGTTCATGTAGTCTCTATTTCAATACTCTTTTCTTTCTCTCCCAAAGCCAAATTGTCAACAATGTTATCCAAACTATTGAGTACCGCATCATCTGAATCTAAAGTAACTTTTGTTCCTTCAATGTCCATAGATTCTGTGCCAATGTTTATAGAAGCAGAGGGAATATCTTCAACTTCAACTACCTTTGCTACTGCCTCTGCCTATTCTGAACTCTATTTCTCTGCTGGTTTTACAACTAATTGATCTTTGCTATCTTTTACTGCTACCAAGTCTGCTAGCACTTTCACAACTGCCTGTTCAGTTTCAGTCTTCACTTGTTCATACTGACCTCCCATTATTTGTATAGTTCTTCTTTTGGTTCTTAATAGGGTTTCAAGTGGCTTGAGGATCTATTTAAGGTGGTCATCATCTCTTATGTCATAGAACTATCTTATCACATTCTCTCTCATTTTAGTATCTTCTTCTTGTGCTCTCATCTTTCTTCTCACAAGTCTATTGTACAAATCTTCTGGTACCTTTCCATGAATAGTATCAAATTTCTTGTTTGTCAAAATCATATGTGTAACCATTGCATTCTCTAGATTTAATCTATCAGAGGATCCATATAAATCATAGTATTTGTTCATTTTGGTAAAGTCTCCATGCTGCAATATGTCTTCATTAACTCTTTCTATCATTGGTTTCCATGATTTCTTCTTTATTGTTACTTCATCATCTTTTATCTCTGCTACTCTTCTAGGTACTAGTGGAACAATTATTTTTTGTCTTTTACCTAGTCCTAAAGCACTTGCCTTCATTCTTTTGCTTGGTGCTGAAGAAGAGGGTTTCTCTGTCTGACTAATTTCTTGCTCCTTCTCAGGTTCTTCAACGTTTACCTTAACTTGAATGGTTTCTGCACTTGATTCCAAAGGTATGACTGATAGTATCTCACTTTGCCTTATTGCTTCTGCAGTCTTTCTTGCAATATCAAATTCCTACTCACTCAAACCTGTTTCTTTTAGAATTTTCTTTATTGTTGTCTCCACTCTCTTCTTTGATTGTTTCTCTTCCTTGAGTGTCTTTGCTGAATCAAAGTTTTCATCATATGTTCCAAATTTGTTGCTATGAGCATCCACTTTACTTTTCAACAATCTACTAACATATCCTTCTATTTCAACTTCAGAGATTTCATAGCCAAGAGGATCTATGAATTCATGTCTAGGTTCTACTGCCTCAATGTAAGTGAAATTAGTATCAAGCATAAAACATATATCATCTTTGTATTTCTCAACTAGGGATGGAGGAATTCTTGATCTATTTACCACAATGTTCTGAAAAGTTTTCAACACTAACTGTACACTATCATTAACCTTCTCAATAAGATGTTTCATGTAATCTTTATTGATTCTTTCCATAGTATTCTCACCATCATTCCATTCAATAGTGTAAGGAAATATTCTTAGCAAGTGGAAGAACATGTAAGTAACCAATGAGGAAAATCTAAAGTGAGTGTAGTTAGCTTTCTTTATCTTTTCTAAATTCTCAAACAACTGTATTCTCAGAATTTCACACATATCCATAGGCTTCTTCTCCACACACATCAAATAAGCAATGTGTACCATACCTTCTGGCATATCATCTTCTCTAGAACTTCCATAGAATTTTGTTGTCAAAATCTTACACAAGTATTTTACATCATCTTGCTTAATCTTACTAATGACTATACCTCTTCCATTGTATATTGAACCGGTGTTTTCAATCACAATCTTTCTCATGTTTTTCTCATTCAGTGGAATTGCACCAACTTTTGATAATCCAGTCACATCATGAATTAGGTCTGTAGTTATGTCTATAACTCTATCTTCTAACCAAAATTTACCATTATGTATCCTACTCAAAATGATCTTAGTACACTCCTCATCATCAAATTCATATTTCATAGAGTACTCAATGATTTCATTATTTTCTAGATGTTCTTAACCTTGTTTCATTGACATATCCTTGTACAATTTCTGATATTCACCATTAAAATTACTCTCCCTTAGGGTTTCATATTTGCATCCAAGATAACTTTTAACATTCTCTAAATGAAGAACTCCGTCTGGTACGAATGATAAAGCTAAACTAGCATCTCTTTCTGAGGGTTCAACTGGATCTTTCTTAGTTCTAGGTTTGTTCTTATCCTTAATGTTGTGAATCAATGACACATCCATGATTATATCTGATTACTTAAGCTGATTCAAGATCTTAGTCGGATAAATACCTTAAATTCACAAAATTTGGGCTTTCACTAGATCGGCGCTTCAAACTTCTGCAAATCACTTCCAAACTTCTTTCTTCACTCTCCAAATCACTTCTAATCACTTCATAATCACAATAACTTCAATTTCAATCTTTTAATACTTAGCATTTACTCGATCTGACATCGCATTCAATTCTTTTGCCGCTAAAATGCCAAAAAGTTGATCCTGTAAACCTGCAACCATAAATCTTCTTGCGACCTCGTAAAACACAATATTTCTTTTTGCGCACTTAACCATAGCATTAGTATAACATAACAAACCTTCACCTAACTATGCAAAACTTAACTCATTCAAAATCTAATTCTACACTAATTCTAAGTTCCTAAACTACAAAAATTTACATAATTTAAGTGCTTAAAGAAGGGTTAGGTAAAGACTCATTCTTACCATCAGATACATTACCTTCCTGATTACCTTCAGTGCTGAATATACCTTCTTGATATGTGCCTTTAACAAATTTTACTTCATCTTCATTGCTACAACAACCTTTCTCTTTGTTTCCTGCATTTTCATTCCTTCTTGCATAGTTTCTAGGGTTAGGGTTATGATGATAACCTCCATTGTTCATTCTAAAAAATCTTGCTGTGTGTCCAATCTTGTTACATATCTGACAAATGATTCCATTGGTTCCATATATAGGTGTTTGCTGATTGATTTGTGTCCTGCAATTTCTAGCAATATGTCCAATTTTGTTGCATCTGTAACATACTATTCCATTTCTTCTTTTCATGTCTTCAGTTGATCTCTGATCTGCATTATTAGTATTTCTAGGCATTCTACTATTGTAATTATTCTCAATAACTTTAGATCTTCTACATTCAATAGCTCTATGTCCAAAACCATGACAATTATAACAATATCCATTAAGAGGTTTGAATTGTTTACCTATACAATCTCTCTTCATATGACCAATAGTATTACAAGCAAAACATCTACCTTTGAATTCTCTTTGCATACCTTTGGATGGTTCATCTTGCTTCAGTGGTTCTTCTTGCTTCGGTGCATCTTCTTGCTTCAGTGATTCTTCTTGCTTAGGTGCATCTTCAGATTTGTTTTCATCTAACTTCTTAACTTCACTGCTTTCACATACATTCAGATCTGGTTTCTTGCTTTCACTAATGGTTTTCATAAGATACTTGCTCATTAATCTTTTCACTATTTGAATATAGCCTCTCAAGTTGTTGTTTGGATTGAGTCAATTCACCTTTCACAATCTTGTTGTATTTTTCAAGTTCATCATATTGCAATTTGACTTTATCAAATTCAGATGTTACCTTGCCAAGTTTAGATTTCAGATCTTCATTCCCATTCTTTAAACTTTCATTCTCAGATCTTAGATTGTCATTTCCATCTTTCAAGCTAAGCTTTAGATTTGCTATCTTCAATTCATGTTTGAGGATCACATTTTATTTTTCTAAATCATCACAATCTTCAACAAGAATTTTAGATTCCTTCTCAGATTTCAGATCTTCTATCTTACCTTTCAATTTGTCAATAAGATTCTTTGCATCATCATACTTTCTTTTCAGAGTGTTTCTTTCATCAGTAAGCATATCAATTTGTTCAAGAGCTTCTTCAAGATTCTTCTGTAACTGATCCATATCCATAGAGATCTTACTCAAGCTACTAGGCTTTCCTTGAATGTTCCTTCTCTGAGTAACTGTGCTCTGATACCAATTGTTAGAAATATGAAATACTGAGAGGGGGGGTGAATCAGTATTTCACAAACTTTTACTTTTTCCCACTTATGGATATAACAGATTACTTTAAAGCATAAGAGACTAAATAGCATACATAACAGTAAATGTAAAGAACTCATAACACATGATATTTTCTCAAGGAAACCCTAGCCAAGGGAAAACCCCAGTGGGGATGGTACCCACAAAGATCCACTAATCAAAAGATATCCTATTAAGGATTCTGACCCTGTTAGGAGTCTATTACAAACATATAGTGTATCAGTCCTGGTTAAGGGACTATAGGCCTTGTTAGAAGCCTCAACCCTATTAGGAGTTGTAGATACAAAACCTAATTGCCAGATGAACTCACTACCCAAACAAGTAATACAAATGTTTACTAATTACAATATGGTACTTCTTACAACTTCGCATCAACAACTTTCACCGCTATCACAATATACAACTATTACAAGTTTCATTTCAAGTATGTTCGGTACATCTTTATTTATACAAGATACAAACATAATATCTTTCTCCAGTTGGCTTGCATATCTTTATCCAAGAGTAAACATCTAGGATGTCATCTCTTTATAATATTAAGTCATTATTTTGACAATAAAAATAATCCCTTAATTCATTTACTAGTTCTGCCTTCAAAACTGCTCTGTCAGCTTAACTCTGTCATCGATAAAACAATCATAACTTTGTCTGTACTATCCATACTCTTTTGTGCACTGAGATGGGGTATCCTTAGACACCATAGAGTCTATGTTCAACTATGAAAACTCTGATCATGCTCCAGTGAACGTTGCCAAAACAAACTGTATCGGGTGCTCTGTCAAAAACACTATTTCATACTTAGACAATTTTAGTCTGTGATCTTCCATACTTACTTTCCAGCTTATGTGATCTTCATAGGGAACATATGTTTCCATAATGAAAACATCCATGTACATACCTCAGCTAAATTGCCAACAGTGCATAGATACATAGATATACAATAAGACATATGCAAATAGATGACCAGGATCGATACATCATATGGACCTTAACTAAGTGAGTAACTATGACTTTGTCTTGAGTCATAAAAGCACATCAAACATATATACATGAAACATGAGATATCAGATAGTAATGGTTAGATTCAAATCCTTGGGTTAGCTCTATTTTGTATAAACATATAAAGATATATGATTTTCAATTTCATAAATATTAAACAATAATCATAAATGATTATGTCTAAATATCTGATAAGCATATCATCATCCAAATAAGCATAACTATAAACATAGAGTTCTAACCATAATAACAAAAAATGTCCAAATGAAAGAGTCAAAGTATAATCATCTGAGAGGGTATTACATGATATATTTTTTGATGACATTATATTTTGAGGAAATGAGATAATGTCTAAGTCATTTTTTGAAGAGATAAGAAAGTAATTTGAAATGTCTATGATTGCAGAGATTAAATTCTTTATTGGACTTCAAATCAAACAAGTAAAAGATGGGATCTACATACTTCATATTAAACAAGTGAAAGATGGGATCTACATAGCTCAATCAAAGTATATCAAGGAGATCCTAAAGACATTCAATATGGAAGAATCAAAACCGGTCGGAACACCGATGGCTACTAGTTATAAATTGTCAAAGGAAGATGACACTAATGAAGTGAATGAGACACTTTAGCGATCCATGATTGGTAAACTACAATATGTTGTACATAGTAGGCATGATATTTCACATTCAATAGGTATTATGGCAAGGTTTTCTACCAACCCAAAAGAGACACATATGTCTGCAGTTAAAAGGATATTTAGATATCTGAAAGGGACTAAAGATTTCAGTCTATTATACAAAAGGAAAGAGATTTTGATCTCAAGGTATATATTGATGTTGACTGGGATGGAAATGTTGATGATAGAAAAAGCTCAAGAGGTAGATCTTTATTTTTAGGAAAAATATTAGTGACATGGTTAAGCAAGAAACAAAGTTGTATTTCACAATCTACTGCCAAATATGAGTATGTTTCTGCAACTATGAATTATTATAACATTGTGTGGATCAAACAATTACTTGAAGGTATGCTAGAAGAGATTACTAATCTAGTTACAATTTATTGTGATAATACCAGTGCTATAAACATATCAAATAATCTGGTGATGCACTCAAAGAAAAAGCATATATCTATTAAGTATCACTACTTGAGAGAGAAAGTACAAGATAATCATGTGACATTGGAGTGTGTAAATTCTAAAGAACAAATAGTTGATATATTTACAAAACCACTACCAAAGGATAATTTTGAGTATCTTCGAGGTAAGTTAGGGGTTCTTCCCCTATCCAATGTTCACTAATGCATGATGCATGTTGCATCAATTCAAGAATTAAATAGAATATCTATCTTGTGAGTTGATGCTAGTGTGTACTCTTTAGGTGAAGCCTGAAGTTGTGAAAATAAGTTTATGACTGCAATGAGAGATCAATACATTTGAGGTATGATTTGAGAAGTATATGTTTCTTTGGCATTTTTGTCAAAGAGGGAGAGAGTCAATTGATTAGTAAGGGAGAATATCAATGATGATTACAGAGGGAGATGAATAAAAGAAGAATAATAAATAATATCTACTAATTGAAGAGTAGTGAAAGAGGGAGAATATAAAAATCAAAGAGAAGTTACAACTCAGAGGGAGTACATGAATGATAGTGAAGTGTACCATCATCAATTGAACACTGAATATTGTTAGTGTTGTCATCAAAGCCAAAGAGGGATATTGTTACTATAACTAATAGTAATGATTGGAGATTGTTTAACTAATGGTGATGATGATGAAGACTGACCAAGGTCAGAGGAATACATGATAGTAGAAATGATAGATTAGTTATTGTCTTGTCATTGATGTCAAGAAATTGATTATTGGTTTATATTATGTTTCCATATCATTTGGTATATAATTTAAGTTGAATGAGTTTAGAAGAATAAGACATGAGATGTTGTGAAGTTGAAGAACTTAAATGGGTAATTGATATAGATCAGATAATGATTAGATTATGTTAATATAATTTTTACCTACCTAACATATGATTATGTTAAGTCGGTAGAGCATGGTAATGAAGATTTGTCAAGTTGGTAAGCAAAATAGTTTTGGCTACCGAATAGGAAAAGTCACTTGGTAAAGGTAAAAGGTAAAAGGTAAAAGGAAGTATGTTTCAGGAAAGTAAAAGGAACCAAACAAAAAAGAAAGGTTTAGGTAATGAGAAAAGTTAACCAAAATTCATAGTTATCTACCGAGCTAGGAACATATATTAAATACAAGGATTGGAATGACATTTAATGATTAAGATATGATGAGTTGGATAGTTATGATGACAAGGAAATTTAGTTAGAGAGATCTACAGAATAGATCTAAATGGTTAAATAAAAAGGAACAAGTTTCAAGAAAGTTCAAGTTCCTAGGTGAAAAGTAAACATGTGACCATGATCCAGATTCAAGGTATAATGAATTGGATGGATGAGATTGATCAAAGGAAAACATAATAGAGGATATTAAGTGGAAAAATTTGTCTATATAAAGGATGGATTTGTATGAAAAAATGGCTCGAAAATTGAAGAGTTGAAGAGTCACCGACTAATGCAGCCAAGAAGGAACAAAGAGATTTCAAGTAGGAAAGCAAGATCTGATGAAGTGTTGATGCCAGTGGAAAGTGAAGAATTGAAGTGAAGATAGAAGAGCGCACAAAGGATCTATTTATGAAAATATAGTTGCAATTTTATAGGTCAATATATTTACTATTTCTTTTTAGCATTTTTAATAGAGAAATATCTTAAAAGAGTGGACTTAATAGTCTTATTGTAAAATCCTTGCAAAAGGTAACATTCTAAAGAGTGTTTAAAGTCCTCTAACTAGACCACTCCTAACAAGGTGAAGATCCTAATAGATCTGAGGTAAATCCCTTGATCAGGTCAAACCTAACAGTGTGTATTATAATCTTTAACAAGATTGGCTCTTAATCAAGTACTTCGGAAGAGTATTTTCTTAGTGGGTAATAATACCTACAATGGTTTTTCCCAAAGCTAGGTTTCCACATTAAATACTGGTGTTACATGTGATGAATGAATTGTGTGAATGATTTACTATTTGTTAAAGTTTATTTACTATTGTCGGTAAATAGTGAAGTGTGTTTAATCGAGTTGTCACTGAGTTAATCAAAGAAAATATTTTTAGGTATTTTGAATCAAGGATTACTGATTAACCCCCCTCTCTGTAATCCAATAGGATGAAGATAAATAGCTAGTTTATTTGGATATTTATGACCTCCTCTCCATTGTGATGTTTGTTTCCAATTACTCGAAGGTGGTCTCCATGAATCTTGAGGTTGTGGCCAACTTCTTTGAGGTTGCTACCAATTCCCTTTAGGAGGATTGCACTAGGGTACAAAGTTTTGATAATTTGGCTAGGCATTCTAAGGATTATTCAAAGGCTGAGGTGGATAACCTCCAAAATTTTCATTGTATGGGGATTTCCATTGATTATTAGGAGCATAAGAATTTGAATAAGGACAACTAAAATTTAAGGGATATTTTGGCATACCTTGGCTTGGAGCCCATGGCCTTATTTGAAAAATGAATAAAATTTGGTCATCATCTCCCTCTACTGCCTTGAATTCATTAGGAATTTTCTTTCTCTCTATGTTTTCCACCATCTTTCATTTTTGGTCCTATTGTTAGTGGGGACAATATTTTGCTAACATTTCCTTTCCCTCGTAATGTTTCTTCTTGCCTTGCATTGTATCCAACTGGGTAGCCATATTTTTTATGATGTCTTGCTTGAAGTCTGATAGTAAATGTATGATTTTTGTCCTTGAAATTCCACTAGTAGATGAATTTTCCATAGTAGGTTGATAACCTCTTCCCATCTTGACATTTTATTTTGAATAGTTCTGACATATCTTCCTAATTTTTTCCCAAATAGCTTGAGTGACTTCTCCTCCCATTAAATCCAAGGCCTCTATACCATCTCTAGTTATCCCCCTTAAGGAAAATTAACTTTTGAGACTCTTCATTAAGTTCATGGTGTGGGGAATTTTGAAAACTAATTAGGAACCTTGAAATGTAGTCCTCTAAAAGCTTATCTTCTTTTTATTTCATTCTGAAGATTTCATCTCTCCTCATATCACTTCCCCTACAATATTCTTTGTACTTTTGCAATAACATTTCTTTCATCCCATCCCAAGTACTCACAACATCTCTCCCTAGACCCATAAACCATCTCAATGTTGATTCCTTCAAAGTAGTAGGAACAACTTAAGTTTATGAGCATTTTTGGTGTAGTCATACTTCTACAAAGAATGTCGAATTTAAATAGGATGTGTTTGGGTCTTCTATGACTAGGCCATAGAACTTGGGAAGGACTGAAACAAAGATGTCCTTAAGGTTATTGATGTCTTTCTTATCATTGATGGGGAATTCAAAATTTGGTTGATTATGTCTTTGAGAAACCATCCTTGGTTGAATCCTTGGGTGAATCCCTAGTTGGTAAATGACCAAAGTGAGTGGATTGTCAACTTCATTTTGATCAAATGGGCATGTAGGAGGAGAAATATACAGATGGGAAAATATGTTAGCAAATGAATTTGGATCAACTGGTTCTTCTTTTGAGGAAGAGGAATATGTAGGGGCTAAATATTCAATTTCATCACCATAGGGGTCTATTAGGAATGAATGCAAAGTATTTTGGTAGTCATTATGTAGTAATTGTTGTTGCATTCATGACTTGGATTGTCATTGATGTCAACACAGTGATATTCTGGATATCAGCAGGAAAGTAGGTACAGTTTTTTTTTGCACACATGTTGTATTGTAGATTGGCTTTTGCATAGTTGATGGTATGTTCTTTGGTGTGTTATTAACCTATGGTTAATAGCGCAAAAATAAATTCATTCATTCATGAGAGTTATGAGCATTTTGGTGAAAGCAGTGTTTAGACAGTGTTTCTGTGTAGCGATTTTCAGAAATCGGAGGATATCTCTTAGCTGGGATGGAATCTAATTTTGTGCAGTTAAAGAGATTTTGGAGACTCATTAATGATGACATGGTTCATAGCACAAAATTTGAGGATATGTTTGGAGAAAGTTACAGTATTTGGAAGCTGACAGTTTTATGTGAATTTTGTGTGTAGCGTGTAGAAATTATTATTTTGTAATTGAGGACCGACTCATTTGTAATTATTTGAGTTTGGTATATAAGAAGGAATGTTTTCCTTGTTGTAATGAGAATTTTTAAAAAAGGAGAATTGAGTAGAGAGGATTGAATTGTGAAAGTTGAGATGCGAATATATGCATGAAGTGAAGAAAAGAGCTAATTCAGTGATGAAGGAAGACTTGTGAGTACAGAGATCTGGAATTGTGATCTTGTGTAGTAGAGAGTGCATTTTGGAATAGTATGAAGGAGGTAATATATTTCATATTATTCTATTGAATCATTCTAAGATCTTTTGGACAGTGGGTTCAGAGATCTTGCCTTGAAGCTGTTTGGGCAGTGGGTCCTTCTGTCTTCCATAAACTCTTAACCGGGTTAGAATCTTTTAACAGGGATTCAAAATCTCCTAATAGGGATTTATATGTACTGAATGTATTTCATAAGACTCCTAATAGGGTCCATCCTCTAACAAGGAACTTTCATTTTAGTGCATCATTTTGTGGGCATCATTCCCACCGGGGTTTACTCTTTTCAAGAGGTTCCCTATTCAACATATCTTGTGTTATTGTGCAATTGTGTATGGTTATCTCTCCATGGTTGATTACTACATTGATTATATTGTTTAAAGTAGTTGAATGGTTAAATTATTAGATAACTAATTCACCCCCCCTCTCAGTTATCTTGGGGATCTTTACTTTCTAACAATTGGTATCAGAGCAGTAGGTCCTTGAAAGAAAAGTTTAACAACTTAAGGAGATCCATGGTGAATTTCAGGAAAGAAAACCCTAAGTTTGATGGAGTAAATTTTGACAGTTGGAAAGAAAAGATGAAGACACATTTATTGTGTTTAGGACCAAGTTATTGGTTGATTACAAAGAATGAGAAGACTATCATTGAGGAAGACAATCTAGAGGCAGGAACTAAAGATGAGCTAGATCTATTCATGTGTAACATACTTGCAAGAGAAGCACTTTTGTCAGCACTACTAGAGAATGAATACAGTCAGGTAAGTTGTTTGAAAACATCTCATGCAATTTGGAAAGCTTTACATTCTACTTTTGAAGGTGATGAACATGCAAAGAAGGCTAGATTACATAATTGGATTTGTGCATTTGAAGATATAAGAATGATGGAAGATGAATCTATTAGAAGCTATATTGGTAGGATGTCTGAGATTGTAATAGGAATAAAGTCTTATGGAGGTGATGAGACAGAGAATGAAGTGATATGGAAAATTCTGAGAACTTTGACACCAGTATTCAAGCAGACAACACAGATGATTGAACAAGTGATACCTTGTACACTGAACTTTTCAAGAGAGACTCTTCTTGGAAGATTAGAAATAGCAGAGATGAATTTGAGATTATTAGGAGAGCTACCTAGAATGGAGATAGCATTCAGTGCTCTTAACATTAGACCTACATTATCAAGAAGTACTAGTGTGAATGGAGATTATGCCAGTAGTAGCAGATCTAAATCTAAGGAAGATAAGAAGATTGAAGAAGGTATTGCATTACTTGTAAAAAGAGAACTAGAAGGTAAGAAAATCTTTAAATGTTGGACTTGTCAAGAATATGGTCATTTTGCATCTAAATGTCCTAAAAGAGTTAAGAAGTATAGAAGCAACTTTAAACCTAGGAGATCTAAAGAATGTTATTATGAAAATGATGAAGATCTTGAAGCAAGAATTGAAAGACATTTAAGTGACAGTGATAATGATAACTTTGAGGAAATAGGATTTGTAGCAATTAAAGAAGAAAGTTCTGAATTTGATGAAAGGGAAGAAAAAGCATTAGTTTCTCAAGTTGAAAAGAAATCTGATTGGATTATAGACAGTGGTTGTTCACATCATATGACTGGAGATAAAAGAAAGTTTGTTAAGTTAGAAAATTGTGATGGAGGAATTGTTAGAGTTGGTAATAATGCACCTTGTTTGATTAAGGGTATAGGATCTATTACTCTTGATGGAAAGACTAACACTGATGATGTTTACTTTGTTGATGGATTGAGACATAATCTACTAAGCATTGAACAATTGGTTGATAAGGGTTATCAAGTTTGGTTTGCTGAGAAAACTTGTGTGATAAAAGATAAAGATGGAAATCTGATTGGAAAAGGATCTAGAATCAGAGGTAATGTATTTCAGTTGAATCATACTAAGATGACATGTTTGTTAACTAAGATTGATGATAGTTGGTTATGGCATAAAAGGTTTTTTCATATAAACTTTGATAATATTGTCAAAGTGAGTACTACACTTGTGGTAAGAGATTTACCTAGAATTATGAAACCTACTAACATGATTTGCAAAGAATGTATGATGGAAAAGTAGAAAAGGAGTTCATTTCCCAGCAAGAACTTCACATCGGCAGAGAAGCTAGAGATTGTTCATACAGACTTGAGTGGTCCTACTAGGACTAGAGGATTCTATGGAGAAAGGTATTTTATGATTCTTGTTGATGATTTTACAAGAATGATGTGGATTGCATTTTTGAAAGAAAAATCTGAAGCATTTGATAAATTTAAGATCATGAAAAGCAAAATTGAGAATGAATCTGGAATGAAGATTAAGTGTCTAAGATCTGATAGAGGTGGTGAATTTACATCTAAGGAGTTTAATACTTTTTGTGAAATGAATGGTATTAAGAGACAACTTTCAGCCCCTAGAACACCAGAACAAAATGGTATTGTAGAAAGAAGGAACAGGTCAATAACTGAAGTAGCAAGAGCTATGTTGTTTGAGAATGATTTGGCTAAGACCTTTTGGAGAGAAGTAGTGAACACAACAATATACACTATGAACAAAGTACAAATCAGAGTAGATACAAACAAGACACCTTATGAATTATGGTTTGGACATGCACCCTCAGTTAAGTATTTTAGAATTTTTGGAAGTAAATGTTATATTAAGAGAGATGATGATATAGGAAAGTTTGATCCTAGAAGTGATGAAGGAATAGTTCTTGGATATTCTTTGAAAAGCAAAGCATATAGATGTTATAACAAAATAACTAAGACTATTGTTGAAAGTGCAAATGTCAAAGTTGATGAGAAGTTTAAAATTTAGGAAAGAATGCTTGATTATGAATCTGATGGAGAAGCACAACCTCAGCCTAACATTGAAAATACAGAATTATTTTTTGAAACTAACAGTGATTTGCTGAATGAAAGTCATACTGAAGAAAATAGAGAAGAAAGCAGAGAAGAGTTGGAACAAGATCAGTAACTATGACACCTAACAGGTATATTTCAAGAAATCACCCTGTTGAGCAAGTTATTGGAAGTTTAGATAGAGGAGTTTTGACTCAAAATAAGGTACATTTATGCTTGATTTCTCAAATTGAACCTAAGACTACTAATGAAGCTTGTGAAGATGAACATTGGATAAATGCTATGAAAGAAGAACTGGAGTAGATTGAAAAAAACAAGACATGGGAATTGGTCCCTAGACCTAAAGACAAGAATGTGATTGGAACAAAATGGGTATTCAGAAACAAGATGAATGAACAAGGAGAAGTGATAAGAAACAAAGAAAGATTGGTATGTAAAGGATATTCACAACAAGAAGGAATTGAATATGAAGAAACTTTTTCACCTGTGGCCAAACTTGAAGCAGTGAGAATGTTTCTAGCATATGCAGCTTACAAGAAATTCAAAGTGTATCAGATGGATGTGAAGTCAGCATTTCTGAATGGTGAATTGGAAGAAGAAGTCTACATTGAGAAGCCTAAAGGTTTTCCTTTGACACAAGAAGGAGATATGGTATGTAAGTTAAAGAAAGCTTTATATGGATTAAAACAAGCACCTAGAACCTGGTATGCAAGATTGGATAAGTATTTATTAAAATTGGGATTTATAAAAGGAACAACAGATAGTAACTTATACACAAAAGAAATTAAGAATGGTTTGTTGGTTATAGCTATATTTGTTGATGATATTATCTTTGGAGGAGAAGATGAAGCCAGTGACAAATTTGCAGATGAAATGAAGACTGAATTTGAAATGAGCATGATTGGAGAAATGAAATATTTTTTGGGATTACAGATTACACAAAGCAAGGAAGGTATATTTGTAAGTCAGACTAAGTATTTGAATGACTTATTGAAAAGATTTGGAATGGAAGATTCTAAACCTGTTGGAACACCTATGGTAACTGGACATAAGTTATCTAGCAAAGATGAGACACCAGCAGTTGAGCAGAAAAAGTATAGATCTATGATTGGAGGATTGCAGTACTTGACACATACAAGACCTGATATAGCACATTCAGTTGGGATTGTAGCAAGATTTCAAGCAGAACCTAGAGAATCACATTATGCAGCAGTAAAGAGGATACTGAGATATCTGAAAGGAACAATGGATTATGGATTATGGTATGAGAATTCAGATGATTTTACTTTATGTGCCTATACTGATGCAGATTGGGGAGGCAGCGTTGATGAAAAGAAAAGCACAAGTGGTGGAGCCTTTTTTCTTGGAGGAAAATTGGTCTCTTGGTTAAGTAAGAAGCATAATTGTATTTCACAAAGTACAGCAAAAGAAAAATATGTTGCAGTAGCAAACAATTGTAATCAAATTATTTGGATGAAGCAGATGTTGAAGGATATTGGAATAAAGTTTGATGAGCTTATTGTTATACATTGTGATAACACCAATACAGTGAGTATGTCAAAAAATCTTGTTTTACATTCTAAGACTAAACATATTGAGATCAAGTATCATGTTGTAAGAGAGAAAGTTGCAAAAAAAGAAGTAAGATTGGAGTACATAAGCACAAAGGAATAGATAGCAGATATATTTACAAAACCTTTACCTAAGGATACATTTGTGTATCTGAGAGGTATGCTTGGGGTTATGCCCCAACCTATTTTTGAGAATTGATGTAGATGATTGCATCCATCCAGTGGTATATGAGCCCTATCTTTCTTCTGGATTGGATGTTGGAACTTCCTCTATGGGGGAGTTTATGAGCTGAGTCATGAGGACTCTTGTTATTGTATTTTTCTCAATAGTGTCTTTTGACATTAAGTTGTTGTTGACTTAGTGATGGAATTTCTATCATTGATGTCAATGGGGGAGAGATATACATGAAAAATATTATGGATTGTATGAGAGAGCTGAATGGGAGAACAAAGCGAAGCAAAATTTAATTTGATATTTTGCAGTGATGTTGCAGTATTGGATTTTTGGAACATTGGATTTTTTTCATCTATGTTGCCATCAATGCCAATGGGGGAGATTGTTAGGAATGAATGCAAATTATTTTGGCAGTCATTCTGTAGTAGTTGTTGTTGCATTCATGACTTGGATTATCATTGATGTCAACACAGTGATATTTTGGATATCAGCAAGAAAGCGGGTATAGTTTTGTTTTGCACACATGTTGTATTTCAGATTGGATTTTGTGCAATTGATGGTATGTTATGAGCTCATAATGAGAGATTCATAATGAATGGTATGTGAATGAATGAATGAGATCATTTTGTTATGAGCCAATCATTCATTCATTCACATACCATTAATAATGAGCTCATTATGGTATGAATGAGAAATTCATTCATTCATGAGAGTTACGAGCATTTTGGTGAAAGCAGTGTTTAGACAGTGTTTTTGTGTAGCGATTTTCAGAAATCAGAGGATATCTCTTAGCTGGGATGGAATCTGATTTTGTGCAGTTAAAGGGATGTTGGAGACTCATTAATGATGATGTGGTTCATAGTGAAAACTTCGAGGATATGTTTGGAGAAAGTTACAGTATCTGGAAGCTGACAATTTTATGTGAATTTTGTGTGTAGTGTGTAGAAATTATTATTTTGTAATTGAGGACCAACTCATTTGTAATTATTTGAGTTTGGTATATAAGAAGGAATTTTTTCCTTGTTTTAATGAGAATTGTAAAAAAAGGAGAATTGAGTAGAGAGGATTGAATTGTGAAAGTTGAGATGCGAATATATGCATGAAGTGAAGAAAAGAGCTAATTCAGTGATGAAGGAAGACTTGTGAGTACAGAGATCTAGAATTGTGATCTTGTGTAGCAGAGAGTGTGGTTTTGGCATAGTATGAAGGAGGTAATATATTTCATATTATTCTATTGAATAATTCTAAGATCTTTTGGACAGTGGGTTCAGAGATCTTGCCTTGAAGCTGTTTGGGCAGTGGGTCATTCTGTCTTCCATAAACTCTTAACCGGGTTAGAATCTTTTAACAGGGATTCAAAATCTCCTAACAAGGATTTATATGTACTGAATGTATTTCATAAGACTCCTAACAGGTTCCATCCTCTAACAAGGAACTTTCATTTTAGTGCATCATTTTGTGGGCATCATTCCCACCGGGGTTTACTCTTTTCAAGAGGTTCCCTATTCAACATATCTTGTGTTATTGTGCAATTGTGTATGGTTATCTTTCTATGGTTGATTACTACATTGATTATATTGTTTAAAGTAGTTGAATGGTTAAATTATCAAATAATTGATTCACCCCCCCCTCTCAGTTATCTTGGGGATCTTTACTTTCTAACAAGCTCTTCTTCTTCTTGCATGCAAATTGAAATGAATTTAAACTGACCTGAAGTAGAATATAAATTAACATTGACTGAATATACAAAAAGATAAATAAAACATGAAAGGATCTAAAAATAACTAAAACTCATGGCTACAATAGGTCCTTAGTTTGATACCATCCTCGACAATGACACCAAAAATGTTGGAATTCCCAATTAGATTCATAACTAGACCGTAGAACTTCAACTCAAGGATTGGCCATCCATACTAACTAGCTATCTTTCTTATGACAAAGGCTCATTTACTTATTAACCTAGGAACGTTTACTTAAAACAAGCCAGCACTATATGTGCACTAAGTCTAGCTAAAGCCACGCTATCCTATAACTTAAAGGAAATTGCATGAATTGAAATAACTCAATTACTCAATAGAATATACTGCTAGAATTGAACTAAAAAAACTAACAACATTGTTCAGGAAAAACATATAAGAAACTACTCTATCTGTCTTGGCTGCAAGAATAGTAAAAAAAATAGTCTCCAGTGGCTGCATGAACAAACAAATGCTAGAACATCAACTATGAATTGCAGGAAAATTAACTACAGAAAAAAATAGGGAAATCCTCACCAAGTGGTCCCCCTTGGATGAGTATTTCTAGAACTAGCAAAGATTCTTATAAACTCAAAACATTATTTTATTCATCCACGAGAAGTGTTGTTAGATAAGATGAAAGTGAAATTGTTCTTTATATGCTAAAATTGGAAAATCTACAATATCTAGAATTCTCAATATTTTTGAAAATACATCCAAACTTTATTTAAAGAGAATTACTAACTAACTCTAACAACTAACTAGTCCACTCCCAGAAGATAGGAAGACACAAATTATTATAGTACAAGAAAGAAGGAAAGCTATACAATAAATAAGGAACAATTAGTTATTTGGTTGTAGAGTGTTGGATTAATTATGGAAACTTAAGTACTGAGAGGGGAGGGGTGAATCAATACTTCAAAAAGTTTTATCTTATTTCTAACCATTCATCGAATAGATAACATTGCATATATCAACATAAAAATATGTAAAGAATAATCATGAAACAAAAATCATAACACCATGATTTTGGTATTGTAGAAATCCTTGGTTAGAGGAAAAAATTGTGGTGGGGATGACACCCAAAAAACTTCACTACTGCAGTAAAAATCTTGCTTGATTAGAGCTACAAAGTTTATCTATTTTTGATAGCTTACCTGGTTAAGATTATTAACCTCGTTAAGAGTCTAAAGAATAATTAATTCTACCTTGCTAAAGGATTTTACAACTCTAATCTAAGAGATGTACCTTGTTAAAGGATTTACAATTTAAGATTGTTAGGTCCTACTCAGTTAAGAGATTTTACAATTCTGATTACACATTTAATCAGTACATAAACTATTTCTAATACTTGCATCAATAACAATTTATCTCATATTGTATTCCACTCACAATTCCACTTCTGTACTTGGTGGATTCAACTCTGAATCACAAACACAATTATTTTCTTACTACTCTATTACTCAATGGATTCTCTTCTCATCACCTTCACACTTAACCTTTTACTGATCACTTGCTCTCTACAATTTCTCCTTCACATCCACACATAAATACATTCTCATCTTCTCATACTGATCTTTAATACTATATCTAAAAGCATTGGAAACTTTATAGAATCTTCTCCTTAAGAGGTGCTAGAAATTATTAGGAATGAATGCTGAATATATCCTATGGGGGAGTATTCACAGCCATTCTATAGCAATTTTTGTTGCATTCATGACTGTGATTGTCATTGATGTCAACACAGTGATCTACTGGAGATTAGTAGAGAAGTAGATAGTGTTTGTATTAGTGCTTGTGGGATATTGAAGATCAAGCTATGCAGAGTTGAGGACTTACTTTATGTTGTGTCTTGTGTTCATGGTCAAGAGTGCATACAAAAATTCAACTATTCATGACAGTTATGTGTAATTCAGTGGAAGCAGTATTCAAGTAGTGTTCTTGAGAAGTGGTTTGTGGAAACTGGATGATATCTCCTAATCAAGATAGAATCTAGGCATGCGAGGTTGTACAGATGATGAAGATATGATGATAGTGATGTGGATGTGACATGACATCTCATGAAATTTGGTTAGCTTTAGAATCTACTTTTGAAGGCAATGAACATGCAAAGAGAGTCAAATTACATAATTGGATATGTGCATTTGAAGATATAAGAATGATGGAAGATGAATTTGTTAGAAGTTATATTGGTAGAATGTCAAAAATTGTTGTAGGTATCAAATCTTGTGAAGGAAACAAGATAGAGAATGAAGTGATATGGAAAATTCTAAAGACATTAACTCTTGTATTTAAGCACACAATGCAAATGATTGAGAAATTTATACCTTGTACTAAGAACTTCACTAGAGAAACCCTTCTTGGAAGACTAGAAGTAGCAAAGATAAGCTTGAGACAGTTGGGAGATCTACCTAGAATGGAGACAACATTCAGTGCACTTAGTGTTCATCCTACCTTGTCTAGAAGTATTAGTGTAAGTGGATATTATGCTAGTGGTAGTAGATCTAAGAATGAAGAAGACGGGAAGATTGAGGAAGGAATTGCCTTACTTGTGAAAAGAGAACCAAAAGGTAAGAATTTTTTTTAATGTTGTACTTGTCAAGAATATGGTCATTTTGCATCTAAATGTCCTAGGAGAGTAAAGAAGTATATAAATAATTTTAAACATAGAAGATCTAAAGAGTGTTACTATGCTAATGATGAAGAATTTGAGGCTAGTATGGAGAAATCCCTAAGTGAAAGTGATAATGTTAATGATGATATAGGATTTGTAGCAATGAAAGAAGAAAACTCTGAAACTAAAGTTAGAGAAGAAAAAGATTTAGTTTCTCAAGTAGAAAAGAGATCTAATTGAATTATAGATAGTGGTTGTTCACATCATATGACTGGAGACATGAAGAAGTTTATAAAGTTTAACAATTATGATGGAGGAATTGTTAGAGTTGGAAACAATGCACCTTGTTTGATAAAAGGAATAGGATCTATTTCTCTTGATGGAAAGACTAACACTGATGATGTTTATTTTGTGGATGGATTGAAACATAATATTTTGAGTGTTGGATAGTTAGTTGATAAGGGATATCAAGTTTGGTTTACTAAGAAAACTTGTGTAATCAAGGATAAGGATGGTAATTTGATTGGAACTGGATCAAGAACCAGAGGTAATGTATTTCAGTTGAATCCTGCTAAGATGACATGCTTGATTACTAAGATTGATGACAATTGGTTATAGAACATAAGATTTTTTCATATAAATTTTGATAACATTGTGAAACTGAGTACTACACTTGCAGTAAGAGATTTGCCTAAAATTATGAAACTTACTAACATGATTTGCAAGGAACATGTTATGGTTAAATAGAAGAGAAGCTCATTTCCTAGCAAGAAGTTTAAATTGGCAAAGAATTTGGAAATTGTTCATATAGATTTGAGTAGTTCCACAAGGACTAGAGGATTCTATGGTGAAAGGTATTTTATGATTCTTGTTGATGATTTTACAAGAATGATGTGGATTACATTTCTTAAAGAAAAATATGAGGCATTAGATAAGTTTAGAGTAGTTAAGAACAAAATTGAGAATGAATCTAGAATGAAGATTAAATGTTTAAGATCGAATAGAGGTGGAGAATTTACTTCAAAAGAATTTAACACTTTTTTGTGAAGTGAATGGCATTAAGAGACAATTTTCAGCCCCTAGAACACTTGAACAAAATGGTATTGTAGAAAGAAGAAACAGGTTAGTGACTGAAGCAACAAGAGCTATGCTATTTGAAAATGACTTGGCAAAGATATTTTGGAGAGAACCAGTGAATACAGTAGTATATACAATGAACATAGTACAAATCAGAGCAGACATAGACAAGACACCTTATGAATTAAGGTTTGGACATGCACCATCAATTAAGTATTTCAAAATTTTTGGTACTAAATGTTATATTAAGAGAGATGATGACATTGGAAAGTTTGACCCCATAAGTGATGAAGGTATATTTATTGGTTGTTCATTGAAAAGAAAAGCTTACATATGTTTCAATAAAAGAACTAAAACTATTGTTGAGAGTGCAAATGTTAAATTTGATGAAAAGTTCAAAATTCAGGAAATAATGCTTGATTATGAACCAGATGAAGGAACTCATCCTAGAATTGATCAAGAAAATATTGAATTATTCTATGAAACTGACAGTGAATTGCAGAATGAAAGTCACATTGAGGAAATCAGAGAAGAACCTAGAGAAAAACCTAGAGTTGAAGCAAGAACTGAGACAGTGACACCTAACTAGAATCTAGCAAGAAATCATCCTGTTGAGAAGATTATTGGAAGCATAGAAAAAGAGTTCTGACACGGAATAAGGTAACGAAGAACTATGTTTAATTTCTCAAATTGAACCTAAATCTAGTGATGAAGCTTGTAAAGATGAACATTGGATAAAAGCAATGAAGGAAGAACTAGATCAAATTGAAAAGAACAAGACTTGGAAATTGGTCCCTGGACCTAAAGATAAGAATGTTATAGGAACTAAATGGGTATTCAGAAATAAGATGAATGAACAAGGAGAGAGAAGCTCATTTCCTAGCAAGAAGTTTAAATCGACAGAGAATGTGGAAATTGCTCATACACATTTGAGCGGTCCCACAAGGACTAGAGGATTCTATGGTGAAAGGTATTTTATGATTCTTGTTGATGATTTTACAAGAATGATGTGGATTGCATTTCTTAAAGAAAAATTTGAGGCATTAGATAAGTTTAGAGTAGTTAAGAACAAAATTGAGAATGAATCTGGAATGAAGATTAAATGTTTAAGATCAAATAGAGGTGGAGAATTTACTTCAAAAGAATTTAACACTTTTTTGTGAAGTGAATGGCATTAAGAGACAATTTTCAGCCCCTAGAACACCTGAACAAAATAGTATTGTAGAAAGAAGAAATAGGTTAGTGACTGAAGCAACAAGAGCTATGTTATTTGAAAATGACTTGGCAAAGATATTTTGGAGAGAACTAGTGAATACAGTAGTATATACAATGAACATAGTACAAATCAGAGCAGACATAGACAAGACACCTTATGAATTAAGGTTTGGACATGCACCATCAATTAAGTATTTCAAAATTTTTGGTATTAAATGTTATATTAAGAGAGATGATAACATTGGAAAGTTTGACCCCATAAGTGATGAAGGTATATTTCTTGGTTATTCATTGAAATGAAAAGCTTACATATGTTTCAATAAAAGAACTAAAACTATTGTTGAGAGCACAAATGTTAAAGTTGATGAAAAGTTCAAAATTCAGGAAAGAATGCTTGATTATGATTCAGATGAAGGAACTCATCCTAGAATTGATCAAGAAAATATTGAATTATTTTTTGAAATTGACAGTGAATTGTAGAATGAAAGTCACATTGAGGAAATCAGAGAAGAACCTAGAGTTGAAGCAAGAACTGAGATAGTGACACCTAACTGGAATCTAGCAAGAAATCATCATGTTGAGAAGATTATTGGGAGCATAGAAAAAGGAGTTCTGACATGGAATAAGGTACACGAAGAACTATGTTTAATTTCTCAAATTGAACCTAAATCTAGTGATGAAGCTTGTAAAGATGAACATTGGATAAAAGCAATGAAGGAAGAACTAGATCAAATTGAAAAGAACAAGACTTGGAAATTGGTCCCTAGACCTAAAGATAAGAATGTTATAGGAACTAAATGGGTATTCAGAAATAATATGAATGAATAAGGAGAAGTTGTAAGAAACAAATCAAGATTGGTATGTAAAGGATACTCATAGCAAGAAGGAATTGACTATGAAGAAACTTTTGCACCTGTTGCAATAATTGAAGCAGTAAGAATGTTTTTGGCTTATGCAACTTATAAGAAATTCAAAGTATATCAGATGGATGTGAAATCAGCATTTTTGGATGGAGAATTAAAAGAAGAAGTCTACATTGATCAGCTTGAAGGTTTTCCCTTAACTCATGAAGGAGACATGGTATGTAAATTGAACAAAGCTTTATATGGACTTACACAAGCACCTAGAACTTGGTATGCAAGACTGGATAAGTATTTGATAAAGTTAGGATTCACTAAAGGCACAAAAAACATCAAATTATATATGAAAGAAATTTAAAATGGTTTGTTGGTTGTAGTTATTTTTGTTGATGATATTATCTTTGGAGGAGAAGATGAAGCCAGTGACAAATGTGTAGATGAAATGAAAACTGAATTTGAAATGAGTATGATTGGTGAGATGAAATATTTTTTAGGATTATAGATAACACAAAATAGTGATGGTATCTTCTTATGTCAAACAAATTACTTGAATCACTTATATAAGATATTTTGTATAGAGAATTGTAAGCTAGTTGGCACATCTATGGTAATTGGACACAAGTTATCTAGCACATATGAGACTCTTGTAGTTGAACAAAAGAGGTACAAATCTATGATTGGAGGATTGTAATATTTAACTCATACAAGACCTGATATATCACATGCAGTTGGAATCATTGCAAGATTTCAAGTTGATCCTAAAGAATCACACTATGCAGCAGTAAAAAGGATACTGAGGTACTTGAAAGGCACAATTGAATATGGATTGTGGTATGAAAAATCTAATGATTTTACCCTATGTGCATATACAGATGTAGATTGGGGAGGCAATGTTGATGACAAAAAGAGTACAAGTGGTGGAGCATTTTTCCTTGGAGGAAGATTGGTTTCTTGGCTAAGAAAGAAAAAAAATTGTATTTCACAAAGCACAACAGAAGTAGAATATGTAGTAGCAGCAAACAATTATAACCAGATAATATGGATGAAACAAATGTTGAAGGATATTGGAATAAAATTTGATGAGCCTGTTGTTATACACTGTGATAACACCAGTACAGTGAGTATGTCTAAGAACCATGTACTACAGTCTAAGACAAATCATATAGAAATAAAGTATCATGTAGTAAGAGAGAAAGTTGCAGAGAAAGAAGTCAGACTTGAGTATATAAGTACAAAAGAGAAGATTGTAGATATATTTACTGAGGACTCTAGTGAATGTATTTTCCGAAAAGTTTCTTTTGGCATTGAAGTTGTTGTCGACATAGTGATGTATTATTTGTCATTAATGTCAATGGGGGAGAAGAATACATGAAAAATCATCTATTGAAGAGAATTTGAGGGAGAAGGATACAAGCAATATAAAATGGAAAACTATTGAATAGGAAAACGAAGCAAGATTTGATTGATGAAGAATATTTGAAATTTTTTTAGAGAAGTAGTGTTGCAGTGTTGGTATTCATGGAACTTGGATGCTTTTCATCTATGTTGCTGACGCAAGGCAAGGAGAAAGAGGGGCCAAAGGATGGTGCACCGTAATGATCCAAACCTATAACACACATGTAGAAGAAACAAACAACAAGAGTGAGAGAGAGAATGCCAGATCTTTCATATATTATGATCAATTGGAATCATACATGCTGGGATGTAAGGCCTTCCCAGTTAGGGCCAGATATTACAATGAATCTCAGAAGTCCTCAAAAATGTGAGGATCTGTCAGAAATCTCGAATCTAATATCTACTATCTTCTAAAAACTGACTCCCTAAACTACCACGAAACATCTACATTTATACAAGAAGCTACTAGGCTGAGTCGGCCTTGAAATCCATAATTAATAGAAGTAACAGTCAAATCTGGGACCACACACTTCCTAATGATGGTTACCAACATTAATTCCATAATCTAATATAAATGCACATGAAGTCGGCCACAACAAGAAACAAAACTGAACCCATCGGTAAGAAAGATAACCAAGTAGCAGATAGACAACACTGAGCGCCAATGAAATAATCGACCACCCAGGAGATAGCCAACCACCCTCGGTAACCAAAAGAAACTGACCAACTCGGTTAAAGCATAAATCAAGCAACACAGACAAAACTCCAAATTCTTTTTGGTGACACAGGATTGCCAAGGACTTGAGATGCTCCTGCATCAGACACCTGGGGTTATTTTGAAATGATTCTCTAAATCATTTGGTAGGTCTGGTCCGAGCTACATCTAACTCAAACTGTGAAATCCATGAACTATCTTCCATCAGTATATTCTTCCACTTGACCAAAAATTCCATATACTATTTCCCTCTTGTACTTTTGCTAATTCTTTCCTTCAAAATCTGTTCAACTTCATCATTCTGCTTCTTAAGATACTCTGTCGGTACTGTTACTTCTTCATCAAGTTCATGATACTCATACAAATCAGCAATATTGAAAATTGGTGATATATCCATGTCATCAAGTAACTCAATTTCATATGCATTTCCACTATCAAATTTCTTCAGAATCTTGCAAGGTCCAAACTTCTTCATCTTCAACTTTCCATATGTTCCAACAGGAAATTGACCTTTCTTCAAATGAACCATCACTTCATCACCAATATCAAAAGTTTTATGTCTTCTTGATCTATCAGCTATGTCTTTGTATTTCTGATTATTGTCTTCCAGCTTTAGCTTCACATCTTCATGCAATGTCTTCATGTATTCAGCAAACTTTACTTCTTCAGCACTTTTCTTATTCTCATCAGCAATGTCTCTCAAATCAGATATTCCTCTCGGTTGTGTGCCATTCACAATCTCAAATGGTGTTTTTCCAGTACTCCTATTCATTGAATTATTATATGCAAACTCTGCTTGTGCCAACATAGAATCCCAATTACTCGGTGTGTCTCCAACTAAACATCTTAAAAGATTTCCCAAACTTATGTTCACAACTTCAGTCTATCCATCGATTTGTGGGTGAAATGTAGAACTATATTTCAATTTAGTGCCAAATTTCTTCCAAAGTGTTTTCCAAAAGTATCCAACAAATTTACTATCTCGATCAGAGATAATACTCCTCGGTAATCCATGCAATCTGACAATTTCCTTAAAGAAAAGATCTGCTACATGTATTGCATCTGATGTCTTTCTACAAGGTATAAAATGTGCCATTTTTAAAAATCTATCCACAACAACAAATATAGAATCATTACCTCTTACTATCTTTGGTAAGCCAAGAACAAAATCCATATTGATATCAATCCAAGGTTTCTCAGGTACAGTAATCAGTGTATACAATCTAGTATTCTAACTTACTCCTTTTGCAACTTGACAAATACCACAACTTTTCACAAATTTCTAAACATCTCTATACAACTACGGCCAAAAGTACTTCTCCTTTAGCAAATTCCATGTTTTATCAATGCCAAAGTGTCTAGCCAAACCACTACTATGTTTCTCCTTTATCAAATTAGATCTGGCATCCTCTCTCTCACTCTTGTTCTTTGTCGCTTTCGCATGTGCGTTGCAGGCTTGGATCATGTGTGTTCCATGAAGATAGAAGACTGTAGTTTAGTGAGTCAATTTTTAGAAGATAGTAGACATTAGATTGGAGATTTTTGATATATCCTCACATGTTTAAGGACTTTTGAGATTCATTGTAATATCTAGCCCTAATCGGGAAGGCCTTACAGGATTCTTTTTGGTGACATAGGATTGCCAAGGACCCGAGATGCTCCTGTATCAGTTTCCATCAATGCCAATGGGGGAGATTGTTAGGAATGAATGCTAAATATATCCTATGGGGGAGTATTCATAGCCATTATGTAGTATTTTTTGTTGCATTCATGACTGTGATTGTCATTGATGTCAACACAGTGATCTACTAGAGATTAGAAGAGAAGCAGACAGTGTTTGTATTAGCGCATGTGGGATATTGAAGATCAAGATATGAGGAGTTGAGTACTTACTTTATGTTGTGTCATGTTTTTATGGTCAAGAGCACATACATAAATTCAACTATTCATGACAGTTATGTATAATTCAGTGGAAGTAGTATTTAGGTAGTGTTCCTGAGAAGCAATTTGTGGAAACTGGATGATATCTCCTAATTAGAATAGAATCTAGGCATGCAAGGTTGTATAGATGATGAAGACATGATGATAGTGACATGGACATGATAGCAAGGTTAGAGGTTGCACGAGTGAAGAATTATCTTGTTTGGAAGCCGACAGTTTTATGTAATTATAAAATATTGTGTAATGTGTGGAAGTTGTATTTTGTAATTGGTTAAGCCTTGTTGGCCAACTCATTTGTAATTATTTGAGTGTGGTATAAATGAAGGATTTTTTTCTTTATTGTGAAAAAGAATATGAGAGATGGTATGAAAGTGAATTTTAGAATTGAGCAATATTTGTTGTAAGAGGATTTGTGAAGTATAGAGATCTCGTATTGAGATTTGATGAAGTAGCTGGTCTGATTCGGCACAGTCAGAGGAGAAGTGATAAGTTGTTGAGATCAATAATCTTTTGGTATTATTATATTGGGTCATACAGAGATTAGTTGGACAGCGTGTTCAGTGATCTTGCTCTTGAAGCTGTTTGGGTAGTGGGTCCTTTTGTCTTCCATAAACACCTAACAGGGTTAGAATCTTTTAATAGGGATTCAAAGTCTCCTAATAGGGACTCATATGTATAAATGTATTTCATAAGGCTCTTAACAGATTCCATCCTCTCACAAGGAATTTTCATATTAGTACATCTTTTGTGGGCATCATTCCCACCAAGGTTTACTATTTGATCAAGAGGTTCCCTAGTCAACATATCTTGTGTTATTATGTTACTGTGTGTGTTTATCTTTTTATGGTTGTTGCTTACATTTCTCACATGGTTAAAATATGTCAATGGTGATAAAATTTGTATTTATTTGATAACTGATTCACCCCCCCTCTCAATTATCTTGGTGGACTTTACTTTCTAACACTATTTACATTTCACATGCATATATTACATTTAATTTTCATTGGTAGATATCACCTTGTAATCATGCAAAATCATCATATTTAAAACTCCAATGTATTAACAAATAATCTCCTCGAGATTTGTAAAACATTTTATGCTCGGTGTCTAGATTCAGTGTATTTGTAGATTCTTCTTATGTCAACCTGTGTTACTCATAAACACATTTTATTCTTCTCCATAACATGTATTCTTCTCAACTCTGTAACTTCTCGGTGCTCAACTCTTTCCTTTCCTTTCTTGATGCCTTCCTTATTCTCTTTACTGAAATTGTTTCTTCCTTTACCAACTAGCTTATTTTCTTTACCAACTTGACTATCCTTCTTTACCAAATGACTTTGAAAATCATTATGAGTTTAAAAAAACTAATGATAAAAAAATAACTCTTTTAGGAGTATCAATCTCCCCCTTTGGCATTAGTTTGGCATATTTGTTAAAAACCTTCAAAGCCATCAAAATTTTGACCATGTATACACTTCTCGGTAAAGCTCCTTATGACTCTATAGATTCATACTCATTACTCCCCCTATGCTAATGCACCCTATATAAATAACTATCCATCTACTTTACATTCAAATATATCCCCCTTTTTATATAACACTCTATATCCCCCTTGATGTACAATACAATATCCCCCTTTTTGACAAAAATGCCAAAAACAAAACTACTTATTGTGGAGGAATCTTATCAAAAATAGATTTATATATTTGTTGTGCATCTGTCACTAAGGTTTTCCATGATTCATTTATTATCTTTAACAATACAATGTGTTCACCTATGTCAGTTCCAAGACTTAGCATGCTATCCATAACACTTATAGCAGGGGTGTTCACTAAGTCTTGAGCCTTATGAGTATATTTCTGGAGTGACTCTATATGGGGTATTGAAATTTTTTTCAACTCTATGAGTTCCATTCTGATTTTTTTCTCCTCTTTCCTTAACTCATGTTGCACTCCCATCAGGTGCTTCAACCTTTGATAATAAACCTTGAAATTATTAGGCTTATTTGTGACCTTGGCTAGCTTCTTAGTCAGCTCCTTCTCAATTGATTCATCTTTTTACTTTATATCCTTTATGAAATTTGAAATCAATTTTTTTTTTCTAAAATAATGAGAGAATTTCTTTCAATTCATTTTCCAATTTAGTAACCATTTTAAAAAGTGTTACCTTGTTAAGTGCTACCGATTGAAGCAACTCTTCAATTATCTTATCTTCCATTTTCTTCCTATGCACTCGCATCTTGTATTTTGTGGTCTCAGTACCTAGTTTATTGATTTGAATCACTAGTTCACTCAATTGACTTTAGATACTACCCTTCTCATTTACATCTACATCTGATACCATATCTTGCAATATCTCTTTGACATTCTCAAACACATCTATTTTCTTCTTCTTTGCTAGCAATTTGTCTTGTGTTGATTTCCTCTTGAGTAAATCTCCAAATTTTGATAACTCTTTGGGGCTTAGAGTGGCTATGTCAAGCTTCGGTATTACAACTAGTTGGCTTAAGTCAATTATTTCATTTTCATGCTTTCTCTTCTGACTTCTTCTTTGTAATTTGTGCACTCTCTCCAATAGATAATTTCATATCAAAAGTTGTGGCAGTAGTTGTATCTTTGGTTATGTCATCTCTATCCTCTATTTGTTTTCCTTCCTTCTTCTCCTCTTGTTTCTTTTCATCCATCTTTTCTTCCTATTTTTCTTCTTTCTTCTCTTCTTCTTTATCCTTTTCCTTCTCTTTCTCTAGTTCTTGTTTTTGATGGGGACCTGTAGTCTCGGTAGGGATGACCAAATCTTTATTTTGATCTTTTTCGGTCTCGATCTCTGCAATGTCTTTTGTGAACAGTTTCATTTTCTGGTTCGATGAGGTCTTCTACATCAGTAGGATTTTATTTTGTAGCCTCTGAGATAACCTCTTCAATCTCAAGAAAATTAAGTATTTGTTTAATGATGGATCTACATCCATAAATTTTTCTTTTTTTTGAATCATCAGTATTCATTTCTTCAGTGTCCTTTACCTTGGTTTCCATCACATCTTCATCATTGTTTATCTCCTTTGTTGGCTCTTTATCTATTATATCTTTAATGATAACTTCATCTTTGTCTAGTGTCAAATCAATACGACCTGACTTATCTTGTTATTCCTTGATCTCTATCAGTTGAGAAGGAAATAAAATCTTTCTCCATAAGTCATCAGTTTCCTTTTGTACTTCCTCAAGTTTCCCAACCATTATTCACAGTGCTCTACTCTTGACTAAGAATATTTTTGAATACTTATGTAGTGATTCATCAATTCCTCTTGTTGAAAATTCAGGTATAGTAATAGATAGGGATATTTCCCTCATTTATTTTTCAAATGCCATAGCATATTTCCATCTTGCATCTATATTCTTGCATAACTCATCTAATACACAGTTGGCCATCTCAATCGGAGTAGTTCTAAACTTATACAAAGTAAATACAATAGCTTCCTAAATCTTTTCTTTTTCTTCTTCAGTTCTAGTTTCATATTTGGCATGTTTTAGTCTAGAAAGACTTACATACTTCTTAATATTTTTAAGAAAATCATCTAAGTTTCTCATATTATAAGATTTATTTTGCACAACTTTGTACTTGCTCAAATATTTTGACATTGTTTCACTATCTTCTTGTAGCTTGAGATTTCTCCTCGATCCACCAGATGTCTTTTTTTCTCTTGTATAAGTTTGTCTTAGATTGTTCTATCTCTAGTTTCTTTTTCTCTCTCAGTTTGGAGGAAGACCTAATCATCAACGGCCTTGTACCAATTAGGCTTGGGGTCTCCTTTTTTATTCTCATTTTCTTACCCTTGACCTCAAAAGGATTGAATTCATCTTCTTCAACAACAACACCTAGATTCTCAAATAAACTACTTATCATTCTATTGGTTTTCCTTCATCTTCTTCAACAACAACACCTAGATTCTCTGATAAACTACTTATCTTTATGTTGGTTTTCCTTTGTGCATTAGGTATCAATATACCTAGATTTTTTCCTTCACTTCTTCATAGGTGCCATACTGATTGGTTCTCTTGTCAGCTAGTTTCTCTAGAAAACCTTAAATCTGTAGTGATGCAGCATCAATGTCCATTTCATAAACCATTGGTGGTAACCACATGGTTCTAGGCTCCACCACCTTAACTATGCATGTGTCAGTATCAACTTAAAAATAGATAGTATCCTTGTATTTTTCCACTAGATGAGGTGGAATTATAAACTTTTTGTGCATTCTTTCTTGAAACTTTGAAAAATAGTCATTCATAATCATGTCAAAGTTATCTCCTAAACTTTGAATGTACTCATTTATCTAGTAAATTACTGGTTTTTCCACACTCCATTCAACATTACTAACTAATGGAAAAAATTTCTGAAAATAGAAAAATATACATACCAGTAGTGATCCAAACTTCAAATTATTGGTCTTTTCTTTCCTAATGGTGTTCATGTTGTCATCAAATTGTTTCAATAAGATCTCACACAGATCTACCTTCATATCTTTCTTGAAAATCTTGTAGGCTATATCCATATCTCCATAAGGTACACTATCTACCCGAGATGATTGAAATATTCGGTAGGATATTACATTGCACACAAATCTCAACTCAAGATCATCAAATGTAGACAATTTTAGACCTCTTCCATCCCATTTTACTTGAGTCAACTCACATAGTTTTTTCTTTTTAGTTTATTTATGAGCTCTCAATCTATTAATGATTGGATAACCTGCTCCAATGTGTAACACATCTTTTGTGATCTTTACAGGTGCATCAAGCTACATGAATTGATTGTGTACTCAGATCCAAACAATCCTCATCCATTCTGGCTTGAACATTATCAGTACATACATGGAATGAACCAAACCCTTGATTTCAAGATGTATATGTTCATCTTTCATCTTCCCATTGTGCACAATTTCCAGTAGGATGTATATATCTCATCTTGGAAAATCCCTTCTATCTTGCAATGTATGAAGGCACAAATGTCTTCAATCAGAATCACTCTACTGGGGGGGTCAAAGATAGGGCTCTTTTTTATAATTTTCAGCTGCAACAACAAGTGGTAACTTGTATTTGGGATTGACTAGATCAATCTTCTCAATGATAATAGGATTTTTAACCTTTGGTGCCATTTCTTCACAGAAATAAACTATTGATTGGTAGGGTTATGTTTGAATATCATCTCGGTTTCTCTTTCACAGTTTGTGATAACACAAAAAATCTCTTGATTATACTTTCTTGTGCTTAGATCTTCTTGATGAATCACTTGAATTCTCTTGGAAGACTTGTATCTACAAAGTGCTCAATTGATCTCAAAAATGTAAGGTGAAAAATGAAATGACAAGGGGGTTTATTTATACTTTTTCCTCATTTAGGGTTTCCAACGGTTATAATTTAGGAATTAAATGTTGGTACCAACTCCCTTTTCATCGATTACTAAATATGCTTCCTTTTACCAAATGCAACAAAATCACATAACCTCCTTACTAATCAAAACATGAAATCTCAACTTCACAACATATATCCAAATGCATCTTAATATGCTAATATGGATCTTTGCACAATTTTTAGCAATCAGTTTGTTGGTTTTTGGAATGGATTTTACACTCCATGAGACACCAATATACCTAAGACTAATTTTGAGGAGGGGTTAATTCCAAATATGGATAAATCTGTAGGTAACTGGACCAACTATAGGGACAAGACTGCCCTCTTCACTTCTCACTCTACAGAACCAAGGTAGATGCACCAAATCCAGTAACATATAACACTTTTACAACTTTAAACAAGATTCAACAAAGTAGATAATGATAAGAAAATACCAGATGAAAACCACTCATCTGTTGATTCTCGATTATCATGAAATAACTAAGGCCTAAATACATAAAACTAAAAGGATTGAAAGGATTTGATTTAACTTTTGTAGAATACAACACATCCCAACCAAACATATCAGCATAGAGTTTACTTGTTTTAGATCAGTGCCTTATCCATTGGGAAAATCATCTAGTACACGGTAGAATAAAAATTTTGATTACTATCATTTCATCAAAGATCCAAGTCATAAATACAAATACCCAGAACCATACTGCTTAAAGAAATTCCTGTGCAAATCCCATGAATTTGTGTTTCATGTAGAGTATAATTTAATCTAATTAAAACCCGAACTGAAGATAGACAACACATATGTAGATAAACTCCATACAAGAATCAGAACATTCAAAACCCATAAAAATTGACACAGATGGAGAGAAATGGAACTGAAAACTTGAATTAAGAATGAGGATCTAAGCTTCTAAATACACCTTGCTTGAAGATTCAAAGCCACTGAGACAATATGCAAAAGATTTGCAACTTTCTACTCTGTTCTGATACAAACTGGAAAGAACATGCCCTACTCCTTGACTGAAGGTTCAGGATGTAACCTTGTGAACTAGAAAACCATCAGCCTTTGTAAATGGTCTTGGAAATACTTATATAGGATTGCAACAAGCTTAGGACCATTTAGGGATTTTTTAGGGAAACACAGTCAACCCTAAGACTATCAAAAAAATCTCAGGCAAATCTGATACAATTTCAATTCTAGAACATATCTTTACAAAATATATGCATCCTTACCCAAATCTGATCTTGAAATACATAGTCCATTACAACTCCTTCCCACTTGATCAAATATGATCTTCAATGCCACCATTGTATTGATAGTCTTCTGTCATTTTTGAAAACATATTATACTCATATATTTGGGTAAAAATGAAGTCTCAGACATTATTTTTAAATCCATGAGTAACTACAATCTTCAAATTTCAAATTTCATATAGTTGAAACTTTACCAACTTTTAAATATATGCACAAAGCCCTGATTTTGAAGTGGGCCCCATATGCCACATGGCATGACCTTATTGGATCGACCAGCCACATCACCACCCTGTCAAACCCCTACATTTCACTTGTGTCACTTTTCGCTCTCTAGTTGACTTGTCTCTCTAACTGGAAATCCTCCTATAACATCCTCACCACCTCAAGATCTTGCCACATGGCAGAACGTCGCTACCCTGTAGAGGTATCCATCGTGCATCTTTCTTCTTGTAGAGTAACGACCACCACCAGATCGATGCACATCTCAAGGAAGTTGACCTGTAGCTTATCTCATTGCTCTGTCATCATTTTCCACCAAGTGCCACATTCTCATTGGCTTGCTAATCCATCTGACCATCTGACTGTACCATCCTACCACGTCATCAGGTTGACACTTGTCACTCTATCGCAATCCCACAAATGTTAACTCTCGGGCATCATCATGATTACAGGGTAGAGATGATCATTGGATCCTAGGCACATATCTCGATGCATTTGACAAGAAACTACATACTCCATCAAAATTTACTTACCTACATGTGGGGCCTGCTATCCTTGTCATCATCCACATGTCGCCAGCTGGACCTCAGTTCTCATGCACGGGTGAGAGGGAGCCTTCAACTGGTCATCCACTTTGGACACCTTCATACTGTGAGCTTGGTCCTTTAAATATCTCATTTTTCCTTCACATAGCCAATGTGGGATAAATCCCCATGGCTTTTATTAAATTCACTTTAAAATATGTCAAAGTGTGTGCCTAGCTGGCTGGGCCCACACATCTAGGAGGCCCCACGCATGGCCTCTTCCTTTCTTTTCTCTTCACAATACTAAGTGAGTGTCATTTTATTTAAACATCACTTGCTAATTAGAGTGGGCACATGTGGGATAAAGAACCATAACGAAGCCCCCTGTGTTTCCTTCCAAACACACATTGTAACCATCACCTGCTAATTAGAGTGGGTGCATGTCAGATAAAGAACCACAAAGAAGCCCCATGCATTTCCTTCCAAACACACATTGTAACTATTTATGGCACTTGCAAGGGGAGCTTTGGCAATATCCTATTGCCCAACACATGTTCATCATGGCTTGCAAAGAAAATATTAAGTGGGGGGCATATGATTGAATCAAGACCTTACATAAGCTGCCTTACGCAAGCCCACAGGAAGCTCACACAAGACCTCAGAAAGGCTATATGAGACCTTGAGGTCTATGCAGCACCATATAGGAGGTTCACACAACTTTCAAAACAAGGTTGTGTTAGAATAACTAAGAGAGGGGTGAAGGAGTTATCCAGTGTCCCAAAACAAAATGTATAATTCAAATACAACTTCTCCAATTTCTACTCCTTGGTAAACAATAACTACTTTCACTGTCTGTGCTTTTACCGATTACTAGTCAAATACTATAATAGTTATCGATCAAATCTAACATGTAACATGTAAAGAATGATAACACACAGATATCACAATCAACACATAACACAAGAGATTTAACGTGGAAACCTTGTAAAGGGAAAAACCACCTGGGACCGACAACCCAAAATTGTTCACTCTTCTGAAGTGAGGTCGGTTAAGACCCAACCCTGTTAAAGGTTTACAAACACACTGTCAGGTGTAACCTTGTTAGAGGATTTTAGACTAGAAGTTATCATCCAACCAGCATTCACTATGGGGTTGACAGGATAACAATGTTCATTCTATGAATGATACATCATAAGACTTTCAGAGTCCACTCGGTTAAGAGATTTTGACTGTATACAATGGTTAAATATGTAACAGTAAATGACCTGCCTTAATACAACTTCAATTGCAGATTATAGATCAATATTCAGTCCATACAAATCCTTCTGATCAATATTTCACTTCAGATTCAATAATGTATCAACTTACTATCCGTCGGTAATTTCTCTTTGTAGCTCGATAATTGTTCTATAGCTCGGTTCTTACTTAACCAGTATGATCAGAATGCATGAAAACCTTATTCACACAATATTCCTGCAGTTTCTACTTCTTCCAGCATCCATTCATAAAGAAATTATGTTCTCTTATATAGATGGATAAATCATTTTCTTCTCCACCATCAGATTTTTCCGCTTAACCACATTTAGAGATTTTGTCTCTTCAAACTTTCTTGACACTTGTGTCAATAACACGTTTGATTCTCATCCTTTAGATCTTTCCTAAATTTCATCAGCTATCGATCAGTGTAACAAACATTATATGTTACCTCGATGTTATACTCTTGCCAGCTCATCAATCTTATCAGCTAAACTAATCATTTAGTTCATTTTGTTCCGCTCGCTTAACAAAGAAATGCATCGGTGAACACTGCTTGGTTAATACTGTGATCGGTATACACTACACTTCGTCAGTGTATACTAGAAATGCTTCATTTACCGACAACACTGCTTTGTGTCTTTCAGCTCTATACTTCATCATAGATGAATGCAACATAATAAAGTCAATATCATCAAGTCATAGACTCATCAACAAGTTACTAAATGTGTTTCTTATCCTCATCTATCATGTACATCTTTCCTCATGTAGATTTCTCTGTTCTTCATCTTTTTCACCTTTCTTCAGATGTCTCGGTATAGTAACTTATAAGATAAGTGCTTTCAAACTAGTTGACATCAATGACAACATAATACTAATTTAATCATATTACATATCTAATCAACAACTCCTTAGTGATCTTTAATCATGAATTCTTCAATTAGATTCTAAATCAATTGTAGTCCAACAATCTCTCCCTTTGGTATTGATGGCAACTCAAGTAATATGAAATGTACCATACACATACCAAACATATATTCTACAACTTTGTGAACAAAATGTTGTAAGTTGAATAGACTTAATATGTTTAATCACTACGTTACTAAACCAACATTAAATAATACGGCTTTACCATTCTGTAGTTGTGATCTTCTTTTCAGTTCTCCTATTCCTTCTTTTGTTCTCTGTAACTGATCTTCAATACTCTATCTCATTCAGATTGTCTCTCCCTTAGATAGTTCTTGTCAGTTCTTGTTCCTTTTCATATTATTTATCTCTCCCTTTGATAGTAATGCCAAAGAAACAAATAAACAAACAATTCTGTCTTCCTCTATATCTCTAAATACTGATATTCCAATCAGTTCAAGTTCTCAAAATTAATCACAACCTTGAACATGATTTAAAGTGTGAACTATGCTGCATCAACATGAATGATCTTCTGATTTAAGTAGGCTAATGCAACAACCAGATCACATTAGTGACCGATAGATAGAGGATGGACCCCAAGTCTAGTCCTCAAGTATTCAAATTTGTCCTTCGGTAGAGGCTTTGTAAAAATATCTGCAAGTTGTTCTTTAGATGTGACAAATTCTAACTTCACTTGCTTCTCTTGCACTTGTTCTCTTAAGTAATGATACTTAATAGATATATGCTTTGTCTTAGAGTGCATCATAGGATTCTTTGAAATATTAATAGCACTAGTGTTGTCACAATATATAATCACTGGGTCAGTGATTACCTCATTCATTCCTTCCAACACTTGTTTGATATATGCAGTGTTTGAATAGTTAGTAGTAGCAACAACATATTCTACTTCAGATATAGACTAAGAAATACAAGCCTGCTTTTTACTTGTCTAGGTTACAAGTCTTTCACCAAAGAAAAATGCTCCTCCAGTCGTGCTTTTTCTATCATCCACATTTCCAGCCCAATCAGCATCGGTGTAAACTTTCAGTTCAAACATCCCTTCCTTAGGATACCATAATCCATAATTATTTATTTTCTTCAGGTATCTTAAGATCCTTTTTGTAGCTATCATTTGTGATTCTCTAGGATTAGCAGAAAATCTTGCAACAATACCCACAGCATGTGCTATATCTAGTCTACTATGAACTATGTACATTAATTTACCAATCATGGATCGGTAAAGTGTCTGGTTTACCTCTGTAGTTTCATCCTCCTTTGTCAATTTTCATCTAGTAGCCATCGGTGTTCCTACAGGTTTAGCATCTTCCATGCCAAATGTCTTCAGTACTTCCTTTATGTATTTAGATTGTGTGATGAATATTCCATCACTCTGCTGAATCACTTGTAGTCCAAGAAAGAACCTAATCCCTCCAAACATAGACATTTCAAATTCCTTTTGCATTTCATCAGCAAATGCCTTGCAGACAAGATCTGAGCCTCCAAAAATAATGTCATCAACAAATATTTCAGCAATGATAATAGTATCATCAGTGTCACCTTTCACATACAGATTGTTGTTTTCACTTGTTCTAACAAATCCAATACTTAACAAGTAAGTATGCAGTCTTTCATACCATGCTCTCGGTGCTTGCTTCAAACCATATAAAGCTTTATGTAATCTACATACCATGTCTTTATTGTCAAGATCAACAAATCCTTTAGGTTGTTCAATGTAGACCTCTTCTTTAAGTATACCATTTAAAAATGCTGACTTCGCATCCATTTGATAGACTTTGAATTTCTTGTGTGCAACATATGCAAGTAGCATTCTAACTCCTTATAATCTAGCAACAGGTGCAAATGTTTCACCATAGTCAATGCCTTCTTCTTGTGCATATCCCTTGCATACCAATCTAGCTTTATTTCTTGTGACTTCACAATTTTCATTCAATTTATTCTTGTATATCCACTTAGTATCGATAACATTCTTATCTTTTGGTCAGGGTGCTAAGGACCAAGTTTTGTTCTTCTCTATTTTCTCTATTTATTCCTTCATTGCATTAACCCATTCTTCATTCTCTAATGCAACTTTCATAGTTTTAGGTTCAAATTCAAAAATTAGACATGTACCTTATCTTGTTTTGCTTCTAGTTTGCATTCTAGCATGTCTGTCTCCAATGATTTGTGTTTCAAGATGATGTCTTCTGACAAAACTAGCCAAAACTTGATTTCTCCTTTCTTGTTCATCTTGATCAGGGTCATTTCCTTTCTCGGTAGCTCCATCTTGTTCCTCGATTTGTGTTGCCTGTTGTCTTAAATTGTTTCCCTGCTCACTGGTTGTTACAGTTTGTGGCGTCGGTAGATACTCTGGATGTTCAATGTAAGTGAATCTATCATAGTCTTTCAGTTCCTTTATACTTTCCTCTATGTACTTGTCATCAAACTCATCAACATGAACATTAGTACTTTCAACTATCTTATTTGTAACCTTATTCAAACATTTATATGCTTTACTTGTAGTGGAATATCCCAGAAATATCCCTTCATCTCCTTTAGAATCAAATTTTCCATTTCTCTCATCTTTCAAAATAAAGCATTTACTTCCAAAAATTTTGAAATAACTTATAGTAGGTTTGTGTCCAAACCATAGTTCATAAGGTGTTTAGTTGGAGTCTTTCAGTTGTACTCAGTTAAGAACATACACAACTATACTGACAACTTCCCTCTAATATGTCTAAGCAACATTCTTCTGTATCATCAATGTTCTAGCACAGTCAATTATAGACCTGTTCCTCCTTTCAGCAATGCCATTTTGCTGAGGTGTCCTTAGTGTAGATACCTATCTTTTGATTCCATGCTCATTATAAAAATTAGTAAATTTATCAGAGATAAATTCACCTTCTCTATCAAATCTTAAGCATTTTATTTCCTTTCTGATTTCTTTCTCTACCTTAGCTTTATACCACTTAAACATTTTGAAAGCTTCAAATTTCTCTTTCAGGAACATAACAGTCATCAGTCTAGTATAGTCATCAACAAAAAGAATAAAATATCTATCACCATAACAACTCTGAGTTCTCATACGACTACATAGATCGGTATGAACCAGCTCAAGTATCTTCTTTGTTGAATAGTCTTTGCTTTTAAAACTAGACTTAGTCATCTTACCTTTTTGACATTCATGGCACATGGCATGCTCAAGTTTTGTCAAGTTAGGAAAACCTCTAACTCTTTTCTTTCTACTAATCTTGATCATGTTGTCAAAGTTCACATGGCATAACCTTATGTGCCACAACCAAGCATCTTCATCCTTTATTAACAAACAAGAAGACTGATCCATATCAAGATAGAATAGATTACCTCTGGATTATGTACCAGTTCCAACAAGTCATCCTCCATCATCATAGATCTTCACCTTTTTGCTCTCAAAAGCCAGTTGGTGGCCTAAATTATTCAGCTGAGCCACACTTAATAGATTATAGTTCAGTCCATCTACCCAGTATGCATTTTCACATTGTAATCTGTCATTGATCATCAATGAGCCTTTACCTCTTACCATACAAGGTGCATCATTTCCCATTCTCACAGATCCTCCATTATATTCACCAAGATGATCAAACTTCTCTACATCACCTGTCATATGATGTGTATAGCCACTGTCTATGATCCATGTATCATTTCTTCTTACTTTAGAGATCAGTGTTGTCTCTTCATGTTTCTCTTCTTCCTCTGAGTCATCTTTCATAGCAACAAATACAACTTCTATGTCATCTTCAGAATCAGATTCAGTTTCAATATCTTCGGCTATGTAACATACCTTTTTGCTTTTTTCATCTCGATTGTCTCTGTTGTTGTGTTAGTAGCCTCTATTGACTCTTCTCCCATAGCTTCCTTTAGATCGGTCTTTGGATCTATCATCATCTTTCTTCTGAGGGCATCTAGTAGTGATGTGACCAACTTCTTTACAATTAAAGCATGCCAAAGGTAGCTTACCTCTATACCTTCCTTTTCCTTTAGGAAATCTTCTAGCCATAAGTGCTTCAAGCTCATCAAGTTCATCATCAGTATTGTCATCACTATCACAATTCTTACTATTCCTGCTAGACTTTCCAATCTTCAAAGAAGACATGAAAGCAGATTCAATAGAAGGAACAACACTGTTATCAAAATTGTTTAATTCAAAGGTTGTAAGTTTACCAATCAGAGTGTCAAGAGTAAGGTTGGATGTAGCTCTTGTTTCATGAATTGCAGAAATCCTGATTGCATAAACTGGTAGCAAAGTTCTGAGAATCTTGCTTATCACTGTTTCATCATCAATTACTCCATCAGATGCTCTAATAGCATGTACCACCTCTTTGAGTCTATTTGAATATTGTACAATGTTCTCACCTTCTTTCATTCTCATATCATCAAATCTACCTCTCAGACTTTCAGCTCGGGCTCTTTTGACATTCAGATCTCCACTGTATATTTGTGCTAATTTATCCCACATTGCTTTGGCAGTCATGCATGTCTTAATATCTTCAAATTCAGTGTCGGTACAAGTAGCAACAAGTTCCATCATAGGAACATTGTGTTCATGCTTTTCCTTCAGTTGATCAAGAGTTAAGGGACCAGTGGGCGGTTATATGTAGCCATTCTCCATTAGATCTAGTGCAGAGTTCCCAATTCCAGATATGTGTAGCTTCATTCTACTTTTCCATATTGCGAAGTTCTCTTTGTTCAATTTCGGTACTTCCCTCTTATACATCTTGAGACCTTTATGCTTAAGTCCTTAAAACTCTGTTCCAAGCAACCAAAGCACTCTGATACAAATTGTTAGAATAACTAAGAGGGGGGTGAATTAGTTATCTAGTGTCCCAAAACAAAATACTATAATAGTTACCGATTACCAGTCAAATACTATAACAGTTACCGATCAAATCTAACATGTAACATGTAAAGAATGATAACACACAGATATCACAATCAACACATAACACAAGAGATTTAACGTGGAAACCCTGTAAAGGGAAAAACCACCTGGGACTAGCAACCCAAAATTGTTCACTCTTTTGAAGTGAGGTCGATTAAGACCCAACCCTATTAAAGGTTTACAAACACACTGTCAGGTGTGACCTTGTTAGAGGATTTTAGACTAGTAGTTATCATCCAACCAGCATTCACTATGGGGTTGATAGGATAACAATGTTCATTCTATGAATGATACATCATAAGACTTTCAGAGTCCACTCGGTTAAGAGATTTTGACTGTATACAATGGTTAAATATGTAATAGTAAATGATCTACCTTAATATAACTTTAATTGTAAATTACGGATCAATATTCAATCCATACAAATCCTTCTGATCAATATTTCACTTCAGATTCAATATTTTATCAACTTACTGTTCGTCGGTAATTGCTCTCTGTAGCTCGGTAATTTTTTTGCAGCTTGGTTCTTACTTAACCAGTATGATCAGAATGCATGAAAACCTTGTTCACATAATATTCTTGTAGTTTCTACTTCTTTCGGCATCCATTCAAAAGAAATTATGTTCTCTTATATAGATGGATAAATCATTTTCTTCTCCACCATTAGATTTTTCTGCTTAACCACATTCAAAGATTTTTCCGCTTCAAACTTTCTCAGCACTTGTGTCAATAACACATTTGATTCTCATCCTTTAGATCTTTCATGAATTTCATCAGCCGTCGATCTGTGTAACAAACATTATCTATTACCTCGATGTTATACTCTTGCCAGCTCATCAATCTTATCAGCTAAACTAATCATTTAGTTCATTCTGTTCCGCTTGGTTAACAAAGAAATGCGTCGGTGAACACTACTTAGTTAATACTATGATTGGTATACACTACACTCTGTCGGTGTATACTATAAATGCTTCATTTATCGACAACATTGATTTGTGTCTTTCAGCTCTATACTTCATCATAGATTAATGCAACATAATAAAGTCAATATCATCAAGTCATAGAATCATCAACAAGTTACTAAATGTGTTCCTTATCCTCATCTGTCATGTACATCTTTCCTCATGTAGATTTCTATGTTCTTCATCTTTTTCACCTTTCTTCAGATGTCTCGGTATAGTAACTTACAAGATAAGTGTTCTCAAACTAGTTGACATAAATGAAAACATACTACTAATTTAATCATATTACATATCTAATCAGCAACTCCTCAGTGATCTTTAATCACAGATTCTTCAATCAGATTCCAAATCAGTTGTAGTCCAACAGGCTACGCAAAGCCTCAAATCAATGAGTACAATATTCCAACCATGGTGCATGCTGCTTGCATTCTCATTCCTACAAACACATTTCATTCCATGATTTTCCTGGGCACTTGCATGCACTACACACCTTTTCTTCTTTTCTTTATTTGGCTCTATATGTTCCAATCCAAACCCATGCCCAACACCCCTAATGTTATGCACATGATGTGGAGTTTTCACAAAAAATGAAAGGCATAAGAACCACCCCCAATGAGCACTTCCAACCCTCTCCATGTGCACAACAACTCTCTTACTTGGTGTGCTACCATCAAAACTGATACACGCTCCCTCATGTAGTGCACATATTTTCTTCTTTTTTAATAGTGAGTTTGGCTTCCTTTTGTGCAAACAATTTTTCTTATGTGGTGCATTTCAAAAAGAATGTAGATGACACTTTAAACAATATCCACTCCTAGTTTCTTCCATGGCCTTTGATCTTACACAAATTATACTCATTCCAGTTGGCATGGAGAGAGCCTTTAAGATCCAGTAAGTGCTACACCCATTCCCCATCTATCTACCAAATTGTTGGTAACACCAATTGTAGTCTCACTATGTACAATGCAGACAACCCTTTACTTTGTGTTCTTTCTCTTATGCAAGCTTTGCATTTAACACATTGAGATTAGCCCCTCATTCCCATTCTGAGCTTACAACATCAACATCGAAGTTAAAATGATGCCTTTGGTCAATCCATAATAGACTGATGTGGCCTATCTCAAAAAGATTATTTGATCTCATGGTGACAACATATTAGTCAGAGCATTTTCCCATGCACCTATACCAGTAGTGCAAAAAATAAAAAGGCATGCCTTGTGCAGCGACAAAGTTCTTTAAAACATTGAGGTAGGTTGGGCACCAAGCTGGTCTGGCCTAAAATTTTTTCAATCTCAAACACTTGAATCTCAAAAATGCCCAAAACAACTGGTGTCAGCAACTAGTTCCGATCTGGACAATTCCAAACATATAAAAACCTTTGATTTTAACTTTTCCAAAGTCACCAAAATGAATAAAATGCCTTCAATCGCCCCTTTAAAACATTGCTCAAAACTAATCACTGGAAGTTGAAGCTTGGAAAACACAAACCTTGTAGTACAAATAATCACCCTGTCAGATGGCTTCATCTAGAGATGAACAGGGAAAGATATTTTAAAAGTTGAAATCACCTATTCAAAATTGTCTGGCAAACACAAACCGAAATCACTACAAACTGCCTTGGAAGGAGATGGATTAAAAATAACAAATGATGAGCTGAGGGCATGCCATCTGTTCTGGAAAAAGAATCATCTACAAAGATAACAACAAAACAAATGCCAACTAGAGACAAGCATCTGTTCAAAAGCTATGAATTTTGGAAAACAGATACTTTGCAGAGTTTATTCTATCCGCACTTTTCATCATTATAAACACATTTTTACTCGACCTTGCAATCATGTCAAATGGAACCCTCATAGCATGAAACCCTAGGTAAATGATCCCTCTCATATGTATAAAACAAGTCTTTGATTAGTTTCACCAGATGATCAACTGGCTATCCAAAAATAATCCTCAAAGTCAGCCACTTAGAACATCCTGAAATGAAAGATAGTGAAACCACATAAACTGGGCTTGGAACTGATCGGGCAAAGTAATCAATCAGATTAGTCATGATCTAAAACTTATCAAGGGGAGACATTTCCACGTCTATATTATGAATCAACCTTCAATTCCTCTTGATTATTGATGGGGTACAAGTTGCACGACCTCAAAGTAGGCAACTTCAAAACTGCATTCCCACATTCAGGAAAACTGAATAAAATGCAATCAGAAGAGGCCTAGTAAACTTATCATTCAAACCCTTGGGAACCTGAAAAAGGGCATGGAGATACACTCTCATGCCTACAATATGACACAATATTCCTTTCTTCATGACCACTAACCAAGTGTCAGATGCAAACCTCCAAAGTAGGCCCTTCAGTAAAAATTGAACAGGATGCAAAGTGCAAATTTGAGCACAAGCCTCCAAATGGGTACCTTCAAAACTTGTCCGAACTGAGATCTGGGAGCTACAACCAACTGCATATGCCAAAATAAATGCTAGGAACACATGTCCCAAGCACCATCCCATGAAAATCAACGGGCCCTTTGTTATATGCACTTGAACTTAGATATTTTAAACTGTTCTTTGAAGGGCACAAACTTTGCCTTAGGAAAATTCTCTGATTATGGGCTCAGAACTATATGGATTTTTGAGAGCACCAATAGTGGCTCTATTTGGGGACGTGTGCCCCTTGTGGGCATGTAGAGAATTTTGGATCTTTGGTACAATAGACCACTCAAAAATGAAAAGGTCGACTTCTTTCTTTCTCTTCAAAAACCAAGGAACCTTACTGAAAGAAACACACCACACAACTGAAAGAAAAAAACTATACAATGTATACATTACTTGCAAAGGCTCAAAGCCTAAAAATAGGAACCACTTCTTACCTCTATTATATATATGATTTTCATCCATATATGAGACCAGTTGCTTTAAAAAAATTTGACAAACATGCTGCCAACATATATGAAAATATTTGGGCTGGAAGGTAGCTCTGTACTTGCCACAACCCATATTCTTTTGGTCACAACCATCCTCATTTTCATACTCCAAAAAATATGGAACATCTTTTATTTCATGTTGATGTTGAATGGAAGTATAAGGTCTATCTAGTAATGTATCAAAAGATAAATTGTAATGATCCATATGCATTACTAGAGACTCACCTGGCTGAAAAGGAACTGGATCCTCAGATTCATCTTTATGAGATATTTCAGCTATTGAGTGACTTGGTTCCTCTAGGATGTACTCACAATTTGAATCATGAACCAAGTGCAAACCCTTTTCATCATCATTGTGACACACGGACGATTGATCTGTATCATCACTTTTGTCAAGAAATTTACTATCCTTATCACTATCACAATCATCATCATACTTATCAAAAGAAGGAAAATAAAATGAACAAGAAACTTGTTCATCATTAGAATCTTCATGACAGGACAACACACTATCATGGTCTTCATTCACTTCTTCTGCAAACTCATTAGAAATATCATCAACCATAGACTCTTCTTCATCATCTTCATATTCACTGATCTCACTATCAACATTATAATTAGCATCATCAGCACAAAAGGAAACAACACCATCATTTTTATTTGCATAGAGCTGCTCACAAGAAAACCCTTCTTTCATATCTTGATAATCTAATTTTTTATCACTCGAAGAACACACTTATGTATCTGGCAAAAAATCACAACTAATGTAAAATTTGGAAACATCAGAAGTGTTGTCCTGATTTTTCAACAATGTATATGGAAAGCAATTAGCACCTTCATTGCATGTTTGAACATCAAAAGAAAACCTTTGAAATTCAAACATGTGCATATCACACAAGTGCTCAAGAAAATCATTTTGAGGTGTAACTTGTGGCTTCAAATTGAATTCATTTCAGTAAATATCATCATGTTGGACTAAAAAAATGAAAGATTTATTTTTTTCTTGGTAACTGATATGTCCTTGCTAGCTTGTTTCAATGTCTTCTAAAAATAGGACATCAACACTCTTCACATCTAAATCTTGGAGGAAAGAACATACCTCTAGCTAAAACAAATAGTCTGATATGGAATTTGAAACCTCTTCCATCCTTTCATTAAATGTTTCAAATTGTGACTCAAGCAAATCAGTAGGCAGCCCATTGCACATGTCTTCCCTTCGGCATATGTCTCCTTGACATAGTCCACTATTGCAGGGCAGATTTTCAGCACTATTAACCTCTTCTTGATAAGACACTGATTCCATATCATTAACAATATCAGAATCTTCAATATCTATATCGAGCCAACTAACTTCCATTTTTGGTTCAAAGGCAAACTGAGCTATCATGGTTTCATATTCGGGCTCATAAAAGCCTTTATCCATCTTCAAGTCAATAAATTCATATGGTGAATCCAAAGATGAAAACATAAAAACTAAAAAAGCAGTTCACCATCATTGTCATTTGAAACAAAAGAATGCATTATTGTTCTATTCATATCAACTTTTTCACAATCATCTTCAGCTCATGATAATCCCTCATTCTCTTCACAAGGCTATCCATAAACCATTACCTTGTCTTCAAGAAGATCAGGATCACTCTGGCTCCTTCAATCTTCTTCCTCACTATTAGCATCACTGAAATCTGATAGTATTTCATCACTTGGGCCTTTATTATCATCAGATGAAAGATTTTTCCCCTCTTCATTTTCAATACTTGACTGCAAACAATAAGTCTTTGCAGCCTCACAACTAGAAGAACTAGTTTCAAATCTACTTGGTGTCTAAACCTTGTATATATCTATCTCTGCATCAAGTAAAAGTTGTGATTCTTCACTAACCATGTTGACTTCTATATCAGGGACATTCATTATTTCCTGCAAATTTTCTTCATTCACATTCTGTTCCAAAGCATAACTTGAAACATGATCTGTAAGATTGGCAGAGATGGAGACTCTTTGATATTGAGTTTCATTTTTTGATTTACATCTATCTTCTTCGATTGGAACATTGTGACAATGAACTCTAGTGGATAAAAACCCTTTGGCAATTCCATATCTCAAATTATTTTCAATGTCCATCACTGTCATAAAAGTATGATGTAAACTATTTGCTCTTTATTTCTTAACAAGAAGCTCATCTTTTTATCAAAAGCACCCAAATAAATTACTAAACATACTTGATCGTTGGGTCTGTAACTCTTTGGAATATCACTTAATGTTTTGACAAACTTGATGTTGAAAGATGGGACTAACTCATCTTCTTCCATTTTAATTCCATCAATTTGTTCATCAAAATGCTCACATCTACTCTTTCAGCAAACTGCTCCATGAAAGCTGAATTGAAGTCCTCCCATGAAGAAATAGAATTTGCTGGAAAGCAATAAAACCAGACCCTAGCATCATCTTTCAATGTCTAAACCAGTAATTTCATGATGACATCTTCATGACAAATCTCAAAGTCTCCCATCAGATCAGCAAACTCTCGTAAATGCTCACATGCTAAATCTGATCATTTCACTTTAAACTCTTGCAAATGCTTCCTAATCTCAGTAGGAATTTCATTTAGGAAACCATGTATGTCAGCAAAACATAATGGTGCATACCTTTGTACAGAAAGACTTCTACTTGAATCCATTATGGACTGCACTTCCTCTTAATGAGATTTTTAGATTTTTATTTTAAATATCTTATGCAACCATAAAGATTATTAAATCATACACATTCCTCTCAAGATACAACCCATATTTTCTAACAAATCCAGAGAAATATGCAGACCCACAATTCTAAAATCCATTTTATATGGTCAATTTTTCACCCAATAAGGATTATACAAATATAAAACATTCAATGAGAAATACCTGGTATATTTTTTGATGTTGTAGTTTATCCTTGGCTGGAAACAATGGAAAATTTCAAAGCTCATTTCATGGCTCCATCAGGTTCTTTGTATAGAGTCACCACCTCCTTGAAGAGGAAAAGTACCTTATTTCAATTTCTTTTTTCAGCCAACACAAACTTCACCAGAATTTTAAACACTGTTTATCAGGACTGGATACATCATATCTTTTATTCTAAACTTGCACTGATCAAACAAAGGATCTCTGAGTTGCCACTCACAACTTGGTGAGATGATATTAAAACCTTTTAAATATGACTCTATACACTTCAATGGTAACCACTAGATAAACAAATAAGTCAGCCAACAGTCTAGCTCTACTTGTACCTACATTATTTATAACTGATTGTAGCAAATCCCTAGCAGAGTCACCATTTTGTTGGTGACTCAGATGGGCTAAATCAATCTGGGTAGTGAAAGTATTGAAAGTTTGTAACATAACCAGAGATTCTCAACTGATTGAAATAAGCAGGCTAGGAGTCTAGATCAACTTAGAACCTACATTATTTGACATAAATTTATAAATTCCCCAGTAGAGTCACCATTTTGTTGGTTCCTGGAATGGATTTTACACTCTATGAGACACCAATATACCTAAGACTGATTTTGAGGAGGGGTTCATTCCAAATATGGAGAAATATGTAGTTAACTGGACCTACTATAGGGACAAGACTTCCCTCTTCACTTCTAGCTCTGCAGAACCAAGGCAGGTGCATGGAATCCAGTAACATATAACACTTTTACAACTTTAAACTAGATTCAACAAAGCAGATAATGATAAGAAAATACTAGATGGAAACCACTCATCTGTTGATTCTCAATTATCATGAAATAACTGAGGCCCAAATACATAAAACTAAAAGGATTGAAAGGATTTGATTAACTTTTGTAGAATACAACACATCCCAACCAGACATATATCAGCATAGAGTTTACTTGTTTCAGATCAGTGCCTTATCCATTGGGAAAATCATCTAGTACACGGTAGAATAAAAACATTGATTACTATCATTTCATCAAAGATCCAAGTCATAAATACAAATACCCATAACCATACTGCTTATAGAAATCCCTATTCAAATCCCATGAATTTGTGTTTCATCTAGAGCATAATTTAATTTGATCAAAACTAGAACTGAAGACAGACAAAACATGCATAGATAAACTCCATACAAAGAATCAAAACATTCAAAACCCATAAAACTTGACACAGATGGAGAGAAATGGAACTGAAAACTTGAATTAAGAATGAGGATCTAAGCCTCTACATACACCTTGCTTGAAGATTCAAAGCCACTAAGACAATATGCAAAAGATCTGCAACTTTCTACTCTATTCTGATACAAACTGGACATAACATGGCCTACTCCTTGACTGTAGGTTCAGGATGTAACTTTGTGAACCAGAAAACTAGCAGCCTCTGTAAATGGTCTTGGAAATCCTTATATAAGATTGCAACAAGCTTAGGACCATTTAGGGTTTTTTTAGGGCAACACAGCCAACCCTAAGACTATAAAAAATATCTTATGCAAATCTGATACAATTTTAATTCTAGAAGATATCTTTACAAAATATCTGCATCCTTACCCAAATCTAATCTTGAAATACACAATCCATTACTAATCCTTTCCACTTGATCAAATCTGATCTTCAATGTTTCCATTGTACTCATCGTCTTCTGTCATTTCTGAAAACATATTATATTCATATATTTGGGTAAAAATGAAGTCTCAGACATTATTTTTAAATCCATGAGTAACTGCAATCTTCAAATTTCAAATTTCATATAGTTGAAACTTTACCAACTTTTAAATATTTGCACAGAGCCCTGATTTTGAAGTGGGCCCCATAGGCCACATGGCATGACCTAATTGGGTCGATCGGCCACCTCACCGCCCTATCAGACCCCTACATTTCACTTGTGCCACTTACTGCTCTCTGGTTGGCTTGTCTCTCTAACTGGAAATCCTCCTATAACATCCTCACCACCTCACGATTGGTAGCACGTCACTGCCCCATAGAGGTATCCATCATGCATCTTTCTTCTTGTGAAGTAACGACCACCACCAAATCAACACACATCTTGATGTGGCTGACCTGTGGCTTATCTCATTCCTCTGTCATCATTTTCTACCAAGTGTCACATTCTCATTGGCTTGTTGATCCATTTGGGCATCTGACTGTACCATCCTACCACATCATCAGGTTGACACTTGTCACTCTGTCACAGTCCTGCAGATGTTAACTCATGGGCATCTTCATGATTATGGGGTAGTGATGATCATTGGATCTCAGGCACATATCTCAATGCATCTAACAAGTGCCTACATACTCCATCAAAATTTAATTACCTATGTGTGGGGCCCGCTATCCTTGTCATCATCCACATATCGATAGATGGACCTCAGTTCTCGTGCATGCATGAGAGGGAGCCTTCAACTGGTCATTCACTTTGGACACCTTCATACTATGAGCTTGGTCCTTTAAATATCTCATTTTGCCTTCACATAGCCATTGTGGGATAAATCCCCATGGCTTTTATTAAATTTACTTCAAAATATGTCAAAGTGCATGCCCAACTGGTCGGGCCCACACATCTGGGAGGCCCCACACATGGCCTCTTCCTTTCTTTTCTCTTCACAACACTAAGTGAGTGTCATTTTATTTAAACATCACCTGCTAATTAGAGTGGGCACATGTGGGATAAAGAACCACAAAGAAGCCCCCTGTGTTTCCTTCCAAACACACATTGTAACCATTTATGGCACTTGCAAGGGGAGCTTTGGCAATATCCTACTGCCCAACACATGTCCCTCATAGCCTAAAAATAAAATATTAAGTGGGGGGCATATGTTTGAATCAAGACCTTACGTAGGCTACCTTACGCAAGCCCACAGGAAGCTCATGCAAGACCTCAGGAAGGCTGCGTGAGACCATGAGATCTATGCAGCACCATATAGGAGGTTCACGCAACTTTCAAAACAAGGCTGCACAAAGCCTCAAATCAATGAGTGCAGCATTCCAACCATGGTGTGTGATGCTTGCATTCTCATTCCTACAAACACATTTCATTCCACGGTTTGCCTAGGCACTTGCATGCACTGCACACCTTTTCTTCTTTGCTTTATTTGGCTCTACATGTTCCAATCCAAACCCACACCCAACACCTCTAATGTAATATGCATGATGTCGAGTGTTCACAACAAATGAAAGGCATAAGCACCACCCCCAATGATCACGTGCAACCCTCTCCATGCACACAACAACTCTCTTACTCAGTGTGCTACCATCAAAACTAGTACACACTCCCTCATGCAGTGCACATATTTTCTTCCTTTTTAACAGTGAGTTTGGCTTCCTTTAGTGCACACAATTTTTCTTACCTGGTGCATTTCAAAAAGAAAGCACACGACACTTTAAACAATATGCACTCTTGGCTGCTTCCATGGCCTTTGAGCTTACACAAATTATACGCCTTCCAATTGGCATGTAGAGAGCCTTTCAGAGCCAGTAAGTGCTACACCCATTCCCCATCTATCTGCCAAATTGTTGGTAACACCAGTTGTAGTCTCACTATGTACAATGCAGACAACTCTTTACTTTGTGTTCTTTCTCTTCTGCAAGCTTTGCATTTAACACATCGAGATTAGCCCCTCATTCCCATTTTGAGCTTACAACATAAACATCAAAGTTAAAATGATGCATTTGGTCAATCCATAATAGACTGATGTGGCCTATCTCAAAAAGATTATTTGATCTCATGGTGACAGCATATTAGACAGAGCATTTTCCCATGCACCTATACTAGTAGTGCAAAAAATAAAAAGGCATGCCACGTGCAGCGACAAAGTTCTTCTTTAAAATATTGAGGCAGGCTAGGCACCAAGCAGGTCTGGCCTAAATTTTTTTTTATCTCAAACACCTAAACCTCAAACATGCGCAAAACAACAGGCGTCAGCAACTAGTTCTGATTTGGACAACGCTAGACATGTAAAAACCTTTGATTTTAACTTTTCCAAAGTTGCCAAAATGAATAAAATGCCTTCAATCGCCCCTTTAAAACACTGCTCAAAACTAATCTTTGGAAGCTGAAACTTGGTAGACACAAACCAAAATCACTACAAATTGCCTTGGAAGGAGATGGATTAAAAATATCAAATGATGAGCTAAGGGAACGCCATCTGTTTTGGAAAAATACTCATCTACAAATATTACAACAAAACAATCGCCAACTGGAGACAAGCATCTTTTCAAAAGCTATGAATTTTGGAAAATGGTTACTTTGCAGATTTTATTCTATCCGCACTTTTCATCATTATAAACACATTTTTACTTGACCTTACAATCACGTCAAAAAGAACCCTCATAGCATGAAACCCTAGGTAAATGATCCCTCTCATATATATAAAACAATTCTTTTATTAGTTTCACCAGATGATCAACTGGCTATCCAAAAATAATCCTCAAAGTCAGCCACTTAGAACATCTTGAAATAAAAGATAGTGAAACTGCATAAACTAGGCTTGGAACTGATCGAGCAAAGTAATCAATCGAATTAGTCATGATCTAAAACTATCAAGGGGAGACATTTCCATGTCTATATTATGAATAAATCTTCAATTCCTCTTGATTATTGATTGGGTACAAGTTGCACGACCTCAAAGTAGGCAACTTCAAAACTATATTCCCACATTCAGGAAAACTGAATAAAATGCAATCAGAAGATTCCTGGTAAACTGATCATTCAAACCCTTAGGAACTTAAAAATGGGCATGGAGACAAACTCTCATGCCTACAATATGATTAAACATTCCTTTTATAATGACCACTAACCAGGTGTCAGATGGAAACCTCCAAAGTAGGCCCTTAAGTAAAAACTGAACAGGATGCAAAGTGCAAATTTGAGCACAGGCCTCCAAATGGGTACCTTCAAAACTTGTCCTAACTGAGATCTGGGAGCTGCAACCAACTACATATGCCAAAATAAATGTGAGGAACACATGTCCCAAGCGCCATGCCATGAAAATCAATGGGCCCTTTGTTATATGCACTTGAACTTAGATCTTTTAAACTGTTCTTTGAAGGGCACAAACTTTGCCTTAGAAAAATTCTCTGATTATGGGCTCAAAATTATATGGATTTTTGAGAGCACCAACATGGTTTATGATTGAATTTAAGTTCACGGTTCCTAAACATACCTTTTGACTAATTAGGTAAAGATTGGTGCACCCAAACTAGAGGATGAGGTTCCATCAGTTGTTCCAAGTTCAGTTCCATCATCTTGATACTTTCTTCTTCATATTATATTCATCTGATCTCTTATCTCTTCAATATTTACTTGAACAGTTTCACTCATTTGTTTCTTAGTTGGGGATTTTCCTTGAAACCTGTAGTCTTCAGATAAGTGACCGACCTTGTGACAATGAAAATAATCCATTCCAAATTTTCTCCATGGCAATTTGTTGTTCCTTCCATGCATCAAAATGCAATTTTCTGCTATGTGTACAAATCTCCCACATGTTGTACATGTAATTCTTATATTGTAGTCCCATGGTATAGTTGATCCTTGTTAGTTGTTTGTAGTATTCCATTGGTTAGGGACCCATTTTACATTCTTCCTTTGTGACCTGCATTCTTTAGACTTGTGACCATATCTATTTCATTTTTTACAGTAGCCATTGAAGCTTGGATTGCTTGAATTGTTAGCAATCCTTGATCTACACTCAAATGCTTTGTGTCCATATTTGTTGCACTTATAACAATAACCATTAAAATTAGGAATGCTCAATGGATTACCTCATTTTCTCTTACAGACATTAGTTGTATGACCCAGTTTCCCACAATGATAGAAATTAGGCTTGTTTGTCTTCGGTGGGGTAGCAACATTTTGGTTGGCTTCTTGATTTGAGGACTCTCCCTTCTCAGTGGTATTGTTTGCATTAAATCCAAGTCTAGAAGTATCTCTCAGTTGTCTCTAACCTCTTGGTTATTCATCCAATATTCTTAGTGCTTCTAAAAAATCATTTGTATCTTTATCAAATTTCAATTCATTTCTCATATGTTCATTCTCTGATCTCAGTCCAACAATTTCTTCAACTTTCCTTGCAATCTCCTGATTAACACCGACCAGTTGATTTGTCATATTGTAGTGATTTTGTGTCAACCTCTATATTTCCACAGCTTTATCATTCAACCTTGTACTCAGCTACCTTCTTTCATCTTCAACCATTCTTTTATCATCTTCATATTTTCTCTTTTGTTCTAGGATTTCACACATTCTTACTAATTAAACTTATTGCTCCCTTTTTAGTGCTTTTACCTGATTAGTTAGGTTTTTTTATTTTTAGTTATTTTTAATATGGAAGATTCATATTCATCAGACAAACTTCCCTCTGATTGTTCTTCAAGTTTGTCAACCTGATCTTGTGTATCCTTCAATTGATGGGATGCCTCCTTTCTCTTGTTAAGTGAATTCTTTAGTTTCCTCCTCAGTTCATCAATATGCTCATTTGTAAACCTTAGTTCCATGTTCAAGTTATTAATCACCTTTCCATACCTATATCTTTCCATCTCTCCAGATCTTTCCTCTCAAGTGGTTAAAATTTTGAATAAGAAACTTTTCTTTGATACCAATTATTGGATTAATTATGGAAATTTAAGTACTGAGAGGGGAGGGGTGAATCAATACTTCAAAAACATTTATCTATCTTTCTAACCATTCACCGAATAGATATCATTGCATATATCAACATAAAAATATTTAAAGCATAATCATGAAACATAACTCATAACACCATCATTTTCATATCACAAAAATCCTTGGTTAGAGGAAAAAACCACAGTGGGGATGACACCCACAAAAATTTACTATCATGGTAAAAATCTTTCTCGATTAGAGCTACAAAGTTTAGCTATTTCTGATAGCTTACCCGATTAAGATTATTAACCCTGTTAAGAGTCTAAAGACTTATTAATTCTACCTTGCTAAAGGATTTTACAACTCTAATCTTAGAGATGTACCTTATTAAAGGATTTACAATTTAAGACTGTTAGGTCCTACTTAGTTAAGAGATTTTAAAATTCTGGTTACACAATTAATCAATACATAAACTATTTGTAATACTTGCGTCAACATATGTTTATTAGACTCATTATTCTCAATAACAATTTACCTCATACTGTATTCCACTCACAATTCCAAGACTGTACTCAGTGGCTTCAACTCTAAATCACAAACACAATTCTTCTCTTACTGCTCTATTACTGGCTGGATTCTCTTCTCATCACCTCCACACTTAACCTTTTACTGATCACTTGCTCTCTGCAATTTCTCCTTCACATCCACACATACACACATTCTCAACTTCTGATACTGATCTTTTATACTAGATCTAGAAGCGGTGGAAATGTTCTAGAATTTTCTCCCTAAGCGGTGCTAGCATTATTTACATTTCCCATGCATATATTACATTTAATTTTCATTGGTAGATCTCACCTTGTAATCATGCAAAATCATCATATTGAAATCTCCAATGTATTATCAAACAATCTCCTCGATATTTGTAAAACATTTTCTACTTGATGTCGAGATTCAATGTATCTATAGATTCTTCTTATGTTGGCCTATGTTACTTGGTAACATGTTTTATTCTTCTTGGTAACATGTATGCTTCTCAGTTTGGTAACTTCTTAGTGCTCGGTACTTTCCTTGTCTTGCTCAGTGCCTGCCTTATTCTCTTTATCAAAATTGTTTCTTCCTTTACCGACTAGCTTATTTTCTTTACTAACTTGACTATCATGTTAGAAATTAAAGATCCCTTAATATAATTGACATGGGGGGTGAATCAGTTATAGTGATTAAACAAATTTATGCCCAACTATGGATATTAATTACTGTCTTTATACATGCATATAGTAAAGTACTGAAAAGTAAAATTAAGCTTAACATAATGAAACACATAACACCATAGTTTGTTAACTAGGGAAACCCTAGCCAAGGGAAAACCCTGGTGGGGATGGTACCCACAAAAAGATCCACTAATCAAATAGATATCTTGTGAAAGATATTGACCCTGTTAAGAGTCTATTACATCCGTATAGTGTATCTATCCTTGTGAGAGGACTAGGTCCTATTAAAATCCTTTGACCTTGTGAGGATTCAATCATATAATACAAAATGGGATCTTATTGATTATACAAAGTTCTCATTGCATATACAGTACATATACAACTTTGCAATACAAAACTTTGACTGTTGATGATAACTTCAATACCTAATTAGTCCTTGTAAGTGCTCACATACAATCAAACATAAAACTATTCTTCTCTAATCTAATTATCAAATTCATATCTACATAGAACATATAAAGTGTGCATATGTCAATCATATCATTACAATACAACTGGTCATCTCGCTTAAACAAAAGTGCCTTCCTTTATACCTTTCTCTTTAGCCAGATGACTTTCAACTTAAGAATATGTTACCAAAATTTAATATCTCATTCTTTCGTGTTAGGATGGACATCTAGGATGTCATCCCAAACTAATTCATAACTCTATTTTATAATCAAAATATAACTTGTTAGCCAAAACTCGATATACTCTAACTTGCCCTATTTCTATGATATACATACTATGTTAGAAAACCTTTAGAAATCATAACCAAAACATGATATTTTCTTTAGCGTGACTCTACACATCATAAATGATGTCCATACTATCTATAGTAAAGCTCGCTAAAGTCCAACTATCCATAGTAAACCTCTCTAAATAGATCTATGTGTATGCTCAATGTAAACTTCCTTATACTTAGACAATTTCTAAGTATCCCTTGTCCAGAATTCAATTAAAACATAATTGTCCAAAATGTGTCTATATGTTTCCATAAATTACAACCCTATCATATCCCTTTAACCAAATTTCCAACAATCTCCCCCTTTGACATTGATGGAAAAATGTGAAAAATTGGCTAAGTATGCATAGTTAAAAAAATCTTCAAAGTCTGGCATGTGAAAACTTTGTGGATCATCTACATTTTTACCATCTTATACATACTAACTCTCCCTTTCTATATACTCCTATATATCCTTATAACTCCTATATATTTATCCTTATATAATTTTTCTATCTACTTCTCCCCTTTTGACATCAATGACAAAGATAGGAAAAAAGTGTATATACATGTCAAAATTTTGTTTCATACCTTCATCCTTCAAGGTTGTGAGATATGTGGTGATGGATGAATGAATCCCATTATTTGCATAAAATCAACAAATATTTTTTTCAAATTTGCAATTTTTTTATCCCATGATTTTTTCATTGTCAATCCTTTATCTAGTGACCCACATAGTCCATATGCTGTCACTTCCTCCTGTCAAATTTACGAACTGAAATTGCCCAAAAGTTGTCCTAGCTACTATCAAGTCATCAAGCTCTTTTTGTAGTAGATCAATCTTGCTTGATAGTTGGCCTCTGAATAGGTTGAATCTCTTCAGTAACATGTTTTTTTTTATGGAGAGTAGTTAACTCTTCATATGCTTGGTTCAACTTGTTTTCCTCATCAATAATTCTTACTTCATTATTCTTTATATGATCAGTTGTATCATTTATTTCTTTTTCTTTGGCTGCAATGGTCTTTGTTGTTCTGAAAATATGTTTGTGCGCCCTTGCACATTCAACCAAAAATTAATTTCCTTCTAATATTCTTAATCTCATATCTTTTATGCACTTTTCTAGGTGTTCCAAGTCTTTCTTGATGTTCTCATTAAGCTTATTGAACAACTAAGATTCATATTCTATTTGTGTTTTTGTTTTAGCAATTTCTTTTAGTGAGGTAAACTGAGCTGCAAACCCTTCAATGACTTTCTCTAATTTGTTTTCATTCTCATTCTCAACAAAATGAATCTGATAAGGTAGTATTTTCTATAGCCTATCAAGTGCTAGGTTTACACATTTATTTGCAAGTTCTATTTTCCTCTTAGTTTCCTCAATTCCTTTTGAAAATGCTAGTGCCAATAATTGCATATACTTCAAAGGATCTATCATTCCTTTTAGTAGATCATATAGATCATCATGTGATGAAGATGTATCTACCTTTTCTTTACCTTTATTTATATGTACCAAAATGGTTTTCTTTTCTTTCTATGTTTCTTCCTTCTTCTATTCAGAACTTTCCTCTTGTATCTCTGACTATTTTTGTTCTGTGGGAGCTATGGTGGAGGGTGCTTGAGTAGTCTTTGATTCAGATTATTGTTGTATCTAACTTTTTTGAATATTTACTTTCTCTTTATTCTTCTCTTTCTACTTCTCAGGTTCACTAATTTGCATATCCTCGCCCAAATTGTCAACATCATGTGCTTGATCTAGAAATGGGTCATCTTTATCATCAATGAGGTCCAATGTAATCTCATCTCCTTCAATGATTAAGTCTGGTTACTTGCTAGTACTTGGTTGCTCATAGTTTGCTGGTATTTGAATTGATTCTTCAACCAACTTTTTCAATGCATCTTTTTCTATTTGTTTTATCTCACCAGTGATTTTAATATATTTTCCCAACATGAATAGATTCATTATTTTATTACTTCTAAGGGAATTGTCCATGGTGCAAAGTACCTTTTTCAATTGATCTTAAGAAATATTGGGGCTAAGGTTTCTATATATACTAAAAATGGATCCACACTCTATACAAAGGAGAGGAAGAATACAAAGATTTATCCTCCAATGAGACCTAATTAACACAAAGGTAAGTGTCAATTCGTGATCTATACGAAGGAGATAAATGACTTGCATTAACTTCTCCCTTACCTCTGAAAAGAGAGGGTTTAGGAAAGAGAATTTGAGAATATTTGAAAGGTAAATCTAGAAGACTAATATTGAAATGAAGAAATAAAAATTACTTACCTCAGAAAAAGAATCTACTGAAAACCTTGTCAAATGGTCTCAGAAACTATTGATTTTTTGCACTATGAACTGAAATTGTGAGATCTACAAAACCCAAAAATATTTTTCTTTTTGGGTCCAAGTTGACCTTGACCCAAATGCAAGTTGACCTTGACCCCTTTATGTCAAACTTGACCTACGTTTCTCTGACAGAAATTCTGTTTGCAGATCCCAAAAATTTTCCAAAAAGGGTATCTGAATATGCTTTGTAATTCATTGTTCCACACTTGTTCCTGCAAGAAAAATAGTTTTGTTGTTTGGATGGGGGGGTTTTCCTTGGTCAAACCCCATTTTTGGAATTAACCTTGAAATATAATTGAAATTATAGTAATAAACAAAGTAAATAGAACAATTCACCTTGCTTATATTGAAACCCTTGTGGAGGATTCAAATCCTTTAATCCACAAGTATGGATGCTCCAAATGAATGTAGAATTATATGATGTAGAATGTTGGATGTCTCAAATCAATTGCATTAGATCTCCAATACTAATCTTGAATGGATCTTGGAATAGGAAGAAGCTTGAATGGATATGGATGGAGAAATATTCAACAAGAGGGCTCCATACAGCTTGAATCCTTCAATGGCTACTAATGGATCTCCTTGATGAATTGAATCTTGAATTCTTGAATGCTTGAGTGCTTGAATGCTTGAGAATAGATGACTGCTTCCTTTCTCCTTCTTTCTTTCTTGATAGATTTCTTATTTTGCTTGTGATTGACAATCATTGCTTGAATTGAAATGAGAGGAGAAGGCTTCCTTATATACTAGTCTTGGACACAAACTTATAGAAAGGCCGACCTAGGAAAAATAAATTTACATTAAGCCTATACCCTTATAAGTGGACCTACATTAAATACCTTTTATGATTTTACCATTTTGAAGCCCGAAACAGCTGACCCAGAAGCGGGAAAAGAAATCTTTCTGAAACTTGATATCCAAAAATCCTCAGATTTTTGAAATTTGGACCCTAGGTTAGGGTCGAGGTCGACCTTGACCTAGAAGGTTGAACTTGACCTTGAGGTCAACAACCTCAAATTCACAGAGCAGGATGTTAGAAATTGATAGGAAAGAAGTAGCAAATAGGGTAGGATAGGGGAAAATGTTAGGAATGAATGTTGAATGCTTGGCAGTCATTCTGTAGCAGTTGTTGTTGCATTCATGACTATGATTGTCATTGATGTCAACACAGTGATCTTCTGGAGACTTGCAAAGAAGTAGATAGTGTTTTGATTAGCGCATGTGGGATATTACAGTTGGAGATATGTGATGTTGAGGTTATACTCTTTGATATGTTATATGTCTATGGTTAAGAGCGCAGATAGTAATTATTTTATTCATGAAAGTTATGAGCATTTTGATGGAAGCAGTATTTAGGCAGTGTTCTTGAGTAGCGGTTTTTGGAAATCAGATGATATCTCCTAATCGGGATGGAATCTATTTTTGCGTAGCTAAAGGGAAGTTTGAGACACATTGTTAGTAACGTGGTTCACAACACAAACTTTGAGGTCGCACGAGTGAAGAGTTATTGTATTTGGAAGCTGACTCATTTGTAATTATTTGAGTGTGGTATAAAGAAAGGAATGTTTTTCCTTGTTGATGTTCATGTGTGATGCGGTATGCATGAAGTGAAGAAAAGAGCTAAGTATGAGAGTGAAATTGTGAAGGAAGACATGTGAAGTACAGAGATCTGAAAGTGAGATTTGATGTAGCAGTGAGTGTGGTTCGGCACAATCAGAGAAGAGGTAACATATTATTCTATTGAATAATGAAAAGATTATTTGGACAGTGAGTTCAGTGATCTTACCCTGAAGTTGTTTGGGCAGTGGGTCCTTCTGTCTTCCATAACTCCTAACAGGGTTAGAAACTTTTAACAGGGATTCAAAATCTCCTAACAAGGATTATTTGATGTGGGTTTTTGTGCCATAGCCTTTTGTCTCTTAGGTCTTCTAGGAGAGGTAATAAATGGTTCTATTCTCACTTTAACTTATTTTGTTTCAGGTGATATTCTTGTAGATCTCTTGGTGATTGGTGATGATGATGGGCTTGGTTGTAAATGAATTATCTCAACATATGGTGTACTTGTTATTGGTAATGGTGTTGCTGGTGTGGATAGGTGTGAAGGTCCAACTACTATAATAGGTTCAATAGATAGTATATTTGATCCTCCTTCACTCATTAACTTCATAGAATATTTTGTGTGTTTCCATTCTTCTTTAGTCATTCCCGATTCCTTTGCTATCTTATCCATGATTTTATCTACTTTCTTATTTACTATAGAGTGTTCTTATTTTCCTTTAATTTCAGTAAATATTTCTTCACAAGTCCCCCATCTAAGACTTTCCTCATGTTTCTCTGATTTCAGTAAAGTATCAATGCATTCTATCAATATATCATTAAAAACTTCATACTCCAAAGGTTTAACAAAGTGAATTCTAGGTTAACCTGCTTCCAAACATATGCTATCAGTTTCTGCCATATTGCAATTGTCATTCTTATATTTTTAACTATAGAAGGTGAAACTCTAAATCTCTATTTCATCTGATTTTGGAATGATTTCATCATTCTAGTAATGTCACTTTCAATTCTTTCCTTAGGTTTTTTTTTGTAAAAGTTGTTGACTTTCTCCATTTTGCATCTATCTGAATGCCTTCAGATGCAGGCATTGTGAGAAATGATTTGGTAAGATGTAAAAGTAAGTACATAAGGTATCATCCAACTCTAAATGGTGTATACTAGTCTTGTTTGATTCTCCTAACATTATCAATCAATTGATTTCTGAATATTTCACAAAGATTTACATTTTCTTTGTCAATTACCATATTATAAGCTGCATGAACAAAGCCTGCAAAAATAGAATTAGGTCTAGAGGTATAAACCATCTTATAACCTAAGATATTGCTTAAAAATATCACATTAGTTTATTTTATGGTGTGAACTTTCATGCCTCTTCCATCATAATCTACTTATGTGTTCTTTTCCACAAGATTCTTAAATTGTTTTTCTGATATAGGTTTAATTCCAATCATGCTTAGCTTAGTCAGGTTGTGAATGATTTCATCTGTCAACTCTATGGGTTGGTATCTAATCCAAATCTTATCATTTTAAAATCTGCTTAGTATTATCCTTATCCATCCCTCATTGTCAAAATCTACATGGAAAATTTTCTTCATTGGGTCAATCTACTCTAAATGTTCAAATCCTTGTTTGTATGTTCCATCATGTAGGTTGTAAAATTTGTCCATATGCTCATAAATATCCTTTTATCCTATTGTTTCAATCTTGGAATGTATGTATGTCCATGTATTCTCTACATATAAGATATCGCTAGGGATTTGCAAAAATGCTCCCACCATTTTAACAATTGAATATCCAAGATAAGTAGCTAGGTTAAGCTTGCAAGAGTAATAAATACCTTTATATGCTCATGCTAGGGTTTTTTGATAATACTCTTGATATTTCTTCAAATAAACTTGGAGTATTTAATTCCTTTGTGCCTTCAATCTCTCTAAGTGAAAATGGTAAGTAAATCGATTGGTCAACATCTTTATATTTACCAAACACTTGAATCTGCATTAATTGCACAAACAAAATCCATTTTCTTAAGCCAATAACCTTCTATTCTTTGGTACAGACACATATATGAATATTATTTTCTGTGTGGTTCACTATATCTTCCTTTAGTCTATTCCAAAGTGTTCCCAACTTCACAGAACTCCATTTAACTAATCATGGGTTTAGTGATATTTTGATATTCTTACCCCTATAAGGTGTAATATCTTTAAGCTCAAGGTACATTTCTCATCAGAATCTGATGATATTTTCTTTCCTTCATGAGAGTCTTCTTCCTTCTTATCCTCTGATATATCCTTCTTCTTTTTAGTCCAAATCTATGAACTTGTAGGTAACTTTTCTTTTGTAAAGCTCTTCTCAAGGTCATCCACTTGATTTTTTGTTTACCTTTTGATCATTCCTTTCATTTTTGTTCATGTTTCTTCTAGGATCTAGTGATCTTTTATTCTGTGGTCTTCCATTTCCATTGAATCTACAAAATCTTGTTTTATGTCCAATTTAATGCAAACATAACATGTCAAAGTACTTTTTCCTTATCTAGCTCCAAACTGATGTATCTCAAGTTGGCATTCTCTAGCAATATGTCCAAAGTTGTTGCATTTATAATATGTAATAGTTCTATTCCTTTCTTCCATTAACCTTCTTCTTGTCATGTTAGTCCTTTCATGCATTCTACTACCATATCTAGGTTTCCTACATTCTCTAGATCTATGTCCAAAATTAGAACAATTATAACAATAACCAAAAAAGGGTTTATAATACCTACTTGTGTAGTTCTTCTTCATATGTCCAACTTCATTACATATAAAAAAATTTCCATCAAATTTCCTTCTAGGTGGTTCAATCTGATCTTGTGCTTGTTTTAATGGATCTGGTGTTTTAATAGGTTCTTAATTCAAAATAGGTTCATTCTTTATCAGATCTGGTTTTTGCTTGTCTTCAAGATCTTTTAGTGTTTCAAATTGCTTCAATGATACTCCTTCATTGTAACCAATTCATGTCTTATCAATGTTAGGTATTTGTTCCATGATCTGTTCATCAAGCTTTTCTGCACTTGAATGTAACTTCTCAATATGTTTTTTTTCTTGTGTAAGTTCTCCTTTGATGATACAATTGTATTTCTCAAGTTATAAAAACTTTAATCTAGAATCTTTAAGTTCTAATGTCACTTTCATAAGTTTTAATTTCAGATATGCATTTTCTAATCTTAATTCCATATCTATCTTTAGTTTTTCAGGTATCTTGCTTGTCTTCAGAGTAATAATATCAAGTTCATGTCTTAAGACCTCATTTTCCTCCTCATATGACTTACAATCTTTGATTTTATCATGTAACTCTTTCTTCTTCTATCTTGACTATTCAAGCTGATCTTTTAACTTCTAAATTTAATCTTGTGCATCTGTCAGCTTGTTCTTTAATCTCTCTTTTTCTTGATTCGCTTGATCTAATTCTTCAAGAGTTTCTTCAAGGTTTTTCTAAATATATCCTGAATCCATAGTGATCTCCTTCAAGATGTTGGGCTTATGCCTTAAGGACCTAATGCTATGATACCAATCGTTAGAAAGTAAAGATCCCTTAATATAACTAAGAGGGGGTGGTGAATTAGTTATAGTGATTAAACAACTTTCTGCCCAACTATGGATATCAATTACTATCTTTATACATGAATATAGTATAGTAATAAAAAGTAAAATCAAGCTTAACATAATGAAACACATAAAACCATATTTTTTAACTAGGGAAACCATGGCCAAGGGAAAACCTCAGTGGGTATGGTACCCACAATAAGATTGACTAATCAAAAAGATATCTTGTGAAAGATATTGACCCTGTTAAGAGTCTATTACATTTGTATAGTGTATTTTTCCTTGTGAGGGGACTAGGCCCTGTTAAAATCCTTTGATCCTATGAGGAGTCAATCATACAATAAAAAAAATGGATCTTACTAATTATACCAAGTGCTTGCTACACATACAATACATATGCAACTTTGCAATACAAAACTTTGATTGTTACTGATATCTTCAATATCCGATTAGTCCTTGTAAGTGATCTCATACAATCAAACATACAATTGTTCTTGTCTTCTTTTATTATCAAATTTTCATCTACACATAACATATAAAGTGCACATATGTCAATCATATCATTACAATACAACTAGCCTTCTCGCTTAAACAAAAGTGCCTTCCTTTATACCTTTCTCTTTAACCAATCGAATTTCAACTTAAGCATACGTTACCAAAACTTTAATATCTCATTCTTATGTGTTAGGATGGACATATAAGATATCATCCCAAACTAATTCATAACTTTATTTTACAATCAAAATATAACTTGTTAGCCAAAACTTGATATACTCTAACTTGCCCTATTTTTGCGATATACATATTGTCTTAGAAAAATATCAAAAATCATAACCAAAAGATGATATCTTCTTTAGAATGATTGTACACATCATAAATTATGTCCATGCTATCTGTAGTGAAGCTCGCTAAAATTCAATTGTCCATAGTAAACCTCATCGAATAGATCTTTATGTTTTCTCACTGTAAATTGCCTTATACTTAGACAATTCCTAAGTATCCCTTGTCCAAACTTTAGTTCAAATATAAATGTCCAAAATGTGTCTATATATTTCCATAAATGAAAACCCTATCATATCCCCTTAACCAAATTTCTAACATATCCTTCTTTACTGAATGAATTTGACAATCATTATGACTTTAACAAAACTAATGACAATAAAATAACTCTTTTAGGAGTATCACTAGAGAAGATATAGAATAACCACTTCTTCCTAGATTTATTCCTTAAATTAGGAATTACCATTAAAGCTCCATAGACTACTCCATACAACCTATTGTCAATCAGATATTGACTTCTTCAATGTTGGTTCTTGCTTAACCAATTTGACTTGGTCCTTAGCTGAATGCATGGCATAAATATCCTTGAGCACATGATTGACTAATTATGCTCCTTAATTTCTCCTACATCATAGCATTAGTGTACAATAAAACATAGGTATATCCATTTCATGTTAAGATAACATCCATTAAACCACAACCATGATTAATATGGATAAATTGCATAGCTATATACCCATTTAGGATTTTTTATCATTAAAAAGGGATTTTAAGAATAAGTTCACAACCATGATATCAAGTTCAGCTAAACATCAGAAAATACTAAATAACCAAGTTCTAGGCCCTTTAACCATGGCTAGACACTTGACCAAGACAACAAAAACATAGAAAACATTGATAAAATAGAGCCATTACTTGAGATCATCACATACAAGAGTAATATAGGATCAACATATATAGCATTAAAATATAGTTTAAATAATCACACTTTAGATTATATTCATATTCAATCAGAATTGTAAGTTCACATGTGTGGAAAAATGATATCGTACAACTCTGTAAGACAAATGAAATGGTTGTAAGGGTAGCATCATCAACCTATGAAATATAATCTATTGTCATCACCTGTTAAAACAAAAATAAATATACATTAGTAAGTTAATCTATCTTATAAAATTTTATTTTTAATACAAGGTCTTATTCTCTTTTGACATGTAAGAACATTTTCCCCTCTAACAATTCTGGGATAGGAGAAGTTATAGTAGGAATGGTTGATGATGCACCACCCTTTATTACCACACTCTAAAATGCATAATTTTTTCATTAGTTTTTGGTTCAATCTATAATTAAGAATCTATTTAAATTGAAAAATTAAGAATTTAATAAAGAAAACATGGTTATGTGTCAAATCCATTGAGCAACTTGTGATACATGTCTTTCTCTAATAAAATTTGATCTGGTGGTTCATACCCAAGGCGATAACTAATCTCATAATATATCAAACCACAAGCATTATAATCATGGGAGGACAAACCATTTGCATGTGACTTGATATCTATACCATGACTTACATAAAAATAACTATTGCAAATGTGGCCTAAGGTATCTGAAGAAGAGGTAGATGGTCTGGCCTACTAAAATATGAGGCTAAGATAACTCTCTACCATGTTGAATGATAATATCAATCAATGTGGAAACCACCTAAAGATTAAATACCTCCATAGACTCCTTCAAGGCTACTAGGAATGTGACATGAAGATTGGGTTTCCTTGCTAGTGGTACCTAATTTAGATGGTTCTATGCTTGTTGAGCTCCTAGTCTATCATAGGCATACTATCAACCTCTACCCTAGAACTCCCTCATATAAAATTAATCAATATTTTGATGGAGGACAAACTCACAATATAGTTTCCTCAAAAAAATAAAGGAACCTCATAATTATTACAAGGTGGTTGCTCAAAGACCATCCACCACCTATCCCAAAAGCTCTTTTTGATGCCCTCATGAGTACACCAATGTATAGGAAACCTATTTTAATTATAGGAAGAGGCACATTGGTTTTGGGATTAGTGAAGAGACTACATATTAGTTATTTTCTTATTTCTTTGGCTTTCACTTCATCATATGACAAGCCATGTGAACAATAATCATGACATGAATCTCTATATAATATTTCCATTTAGTTATTTGTTTGGTGACTACATCCACACTTGTCACGACTATTTCCAAGGCTATCACAAGGGATGTATGATGGTTGTGTTGGGGGATCTTTAGTATAGAAACTAGGTTAGAAATAATGGTTGTGTTTTGTGCTAACTAACCTAATAAATCATGTTGTGAGTTTGGTGGGGGGTTTCTTAGAGGAATTAGAGAGTCCCCCACTTGAAGGACTTCTTCAAGGTCATCAAAAGGTAAATTTTGTTTAGGGAATGGGTAAGAGGATCTTATATCAATTTTGAAAAAATTAAAAACAATAATAAAACAATCAAATTATAATAAAAACCAATAAAAATGCAATAAAAATGAAAAATACTTTTTTGAAATTGTGGACCATCATTTTTTTTTATGATATTGGGCAAAAAATGAATGAATTTTCTTTTCTACTTTTTAGAACTCTTGTTTCACTACTATGAGTCGCGGGTAGAATGATATAGCCAATATTTTTTTTTAAAAAATTATAATTAAAGAAATGTCATCATGTTACTTTCATTTTAAAATTATGATTGTGATTTTATATAATTTTAACACAATTGTGGCTTAATGATTAAAATATTGTATGCATTATGGTTCAAATATTTTAAATTGCAATAGGATCGGGAACTATTTAAATTTTCAAATAACTCAAATGTGTTACCTATGATTTTGGATTTTTCTAAGTGAGTGACCTCTTTTCTATTCACCATCTTGGTGCACTTACTTGAATATATTAGAAATAAAAATACATATTAAGGGCATTATGCAAAAATTTCTTCCTAAAAGGGAAATAAAGCTTTCTGTAATAAAATATGATGATCTACAAGTACAAATTTTTTTCAAGTCATCTCTAATGGACACTTATTTATTGCACACTAAGAGATTTATGAATCTTTAGACAATGATACAAGTGAAGATCAATTGATTAATACCAAGGAATCATGCACTTCAAGTGAAGAAATTAAGGATTTTGAAAATACTAGTATTGTAAATTCAAATGATGTCTAGAAACTAGATTTTGATGGTAGTTGTGCTTCTTAAGGATCTAGATTTGGTATAGTTCTTGTATCCCCACAAGGAAAAATTTCTCTCTTTTCTTTCAAGTTGTAAGTTGACAACACTAACAATACTATTGAATATGAGTCCTATTTTTTGATAGGGAGAGACCCCTAGAATCACCTTGAGTTGTCTTGAACTCTTCTTAGGTCACACTTAGGACCTCTTAGGGCTTCCTTAATCCACCCTCAAACACCTGGAAGGAATCAATTCCTTCCCACTATCTATAGTCTTCCTATCTTTTTTGGTTTCCACTCTTTGCTTTCAAAGAGAACTCTACTATTCCATAACTCACAAGTTCTAACCTATGGTTTGAATTGTAGGAGGCTAAGGGCTTCTTTCAACTCCAATTTTGACTCCTAGTTTGAGTCTCTACTTGCCAAGGCTACCCATTTTCCCATCGCTCCCTAGATTCCTAAGATTTAGGCCTTGTAGCCTTTTTGCCCCAATTAGGCCTCGTAAAATCTAGGATTCTCCTTTCACTACTATATCTTCCTTAAAAACCCCCAAGTGTTTGTTGGTAGTTCACATGTATGTCTTCAGATCTCCAAGATCTTCTTGGTCAGGGGTCCTGACACTGTCCATACACCCTATTTCAGAATTAGGGCCTTCTTCTAGGTTTTAGACCTGTCTCTGATCTTTGGCTTCAAAAATTGGAAAGATGATTCCTTGGGCACTCCTCCTATTCATAGAGTACCTTAAAATCATTAAAAAACACATTCAAGGCCTTCTTGGCTCTTGACATTATCCCTCCTACAATATTCCTAAACAAACTCTTGGTCTTCCTAGTCGGGCTTTACACTTAGCTCTCCTAGGGCAAGACCTTAAGAATCAAAGCATCATAAAGCTCATCAACCCTAGTCTCCATTCCCAAAAGGTCATACAAGAACTACAGTGGGAAATGGAGCTAGACTCGCATCTTTTACACACTGTCAAAACTGGACAGAGAACTATGAAAACAAAAGAAATTTAAGAAATGCAGTAAAACATAAACTATTAAGCTAAATAAGAGTTGGAAACACTCTAAAAAATGCTAGGTAATAGATTCCAAAAACTACAGATGATAATCTAATCCATGCAAAGCTTAAAGATAGCTCTGATACTCAAGTCTTTCTCTAGTCACAGTAAACACTTGCAGTTATAGAATGTCAGTCCATACACAATGTGATCACCAAACCTAAATTAGGGTTTTTCCAACATATATACCATTACCTCATGTGTTTAGGCCTATTATGCATCTCTAAACCCTACCAAGGCCAAAACCCTTAAAGTTAGGCTTTTTGTCATTGCAACTTTTAAATGTTGCAAATGTTGCTTGACAACATTTTAGATCTTTTACATCTTTTCACTCTTTAAGGTGTTCTAACTCCATCCAAGCCTATCTAACCTCAACTAGACTTCCTAGGGCCTCTAGGACCCTAAAAACACTAATAACAACATTTGATCAATTTACTGACATCATCAAGTACATGCATTAATAAAGACAAATTGAGCTATTAGCCTAGAAGTAATACTAATATAAGCTCACACCACACCACTCTTGGTCAACATGACCTTATGTAATTACAATTCCCTTCAAGAGGGTCTTCTCACATCAAAATAGGATAACCAAATGGTCTCCTAAGGGTGCTCCTGCACCATGCTGCCAAAGCCAGTAAATTAAGTCACCTCTGGTGACAGGAGTTTAGGATCAACTCCATGTTTCTTAAAGGCATTCTCTACTACCCAAGTAGCTTCAGCCTCTAATTTTCCCTTTCATTGAATCAAATTTTCCTTGTAACTACCTTTCCTGGTCTTTTTACTCTCTCTAAAGTCTAATATCTTCACTACTACTGGCTTAGGTGTTGGGGAAATCTGAACATCTTTGTTAATATTCCCACTATCAAACTGTAACTCTGCATTTGTTGGTGTAGGTCCCCTTTACTAGATCAAATCCTGTACATTGAACACAGGAGACATTGCCAAGTCTGATGGCAAGTCCAGTTTATAAGCATTCTACCCATATTTTGCAAGTACTTTGCAGGGACCTATCCTTCTCATCTGGAGTTTTGTGGGGATGCCCTTCTGCAATCTAGATTTGTTAAGATGGACCATGACAAGATCCCCCATAGAAAACTGAAGGTCTTTTCCTTCCTTCATCAACTTTGGCTTTTAGCTTTTGTGTAGCCTCTTGGAGCTACTTCTTCACTTGATCATGAACCTCCTTCATTGATTGAGTGAAGTCTTCTGCATATGCACTCCTTCCTTCTTCATTTTCCAAGTGTCTTAGCTCTCACACACCTCTAGGATGTAGCCCATAAACAACTTCAAAAGGGCTTTTCCTTTTTGTTCTATTTACATTTTCATTGTAGGCATACTCTACCTATGGTAGTAACTGATCCCACATCACTCTATACTCCTTTATCAAGCATCTAAGGAGATTACCAAGCACTCTATTTATAACCTCAGTCTGACCATCAATTCGAGGATGGTATGCTGATCCAAGTGATAGGTTAGTACCTAACCTCTTCCACAGGGTCTTCCAAAAATGGCCCATAAACTTGACATCTCTATTAGAGACTATGCTTAGTGGCAAGCCATGAATCTGTACCACCTCTTTAAAGAACAAATGTGCAATATGACTAACATCATGAGTGGTTTTTCAAGAAATGAAGTGGCTCATCTTGCTAAACCTATCTAGAACCACAAAAATACTATCTAAACCAGTCTTGGTTCTAGGAAACCTAACTATGAAATCCATACTAATGCATTCCCAAGGTCTGCTAGGAATGGACAAAGGTTGATACAGACCTACATTAGATGAGGTACCTTTAGCTTTTTGGCAAATCAAGCATTGCTCCACATACCTTATGATATCCTTCTGCATCCTAGGCCAATAATAGAACCTTTGCACTAGTTCTAGTATTTTGTTTAGGCCAAAATTCCCACTCAAGCTCCCATTGTGATTCTCTTGTATCACATTCTCCCTCATAGATCCTTTAGGAACACATAACTGTCCACCCCTAAATAATAGATCATTCTAAATTGTATAGTCTGCAAATTGACTATGGAAATGATTCTTAAATTCCTTACAAACCTTGTATGCTTCTACAAAGCCCTCATCTCCTTCATTAAGCTCTTTGAAGCTCTCTATACCTATTCTTTGGAGCTACACTTCTTGAACTATCAAAAGTCTCCTACTCAAGGCATTAGCCACCTTGTTCAATGGTCCTTTCTTATGCTTTATTTTGAATGTATAGGCCTGCAAATATTCCATCCATTTGAGATGTCTATTGCTCAACTTCTCCTATGAATTGATGAAACTCAAAGCCTTGTTATCAGTATACACCACAAATTCTTTAGGCAGCAAATAGTGCCTCCATTTTCTCAAGGATTGAACTAAGGTATATAACTCTAGGTCATAAGAAGAATACCTCAACTTAGCCTCATTCAACTTCTCACTATAGAATGCCACTAGTCTATTCTCTTGATTTAGCACTACCCCAACTACTATGCCACTTGCATCACACTCTAAGGTGAACAACTTATCAAAATTTGGCAAAACCAATATAGGTTGTGTAGCTACTCTCTTTTTCAACAACTCAAATCCTTTACCAACCTCTGGAGTCCACTTGAACTTAGTTTTTACTCCACCTTTAATAGTATCTAAGACTGGTGCACATATATCACTAAAACCTTTAATGAACTTCCTATAGAATTAGGAAAGTCCATGAAAACTCCTTACCTTAGTGTTGCTTGTAGGTGTAGGCCAATTGAGTATTGCTTCCACCTTGCTAGGATCCATCTTCAAGGTTCCTTGGGACACCACAAAGCCAAGATAGATCAACTCTTGCTTCATAAATTCACACTTTTCCAAATTAATGGACAACTTCTCCTCATGGAGTCTCTTCATCACAATCTAAAAATGTTGGAGGTGTTCTTCTTTAGACTTTCTGAAAATTAGGATGTCATCCAGGTACACTACTACAAATCTACCTATGTAGAGTTTCAACACCTCATTCATCAACCTCATGAAGGTGCTTGGAGCATTACTAAGCCCAAAGGGAATAACTAACCATTCATAGAGCCCTTTTGTGGTCTTGAATGTAGTCTTCCATTCATCTCCCTCCTTAATCCTAATTTGATGGTACCCACTCTTCAAATCCAACTTGGTGTAGTACCTTGCTCCTCCCAAACAATCCATAAGATCTTCAATCCTAGGAATGGGAAATTTGTACCTGATAGTGATCCTATTAATTCCTCTTGAGTCTATACAAAGTCTCCACTTACCTCCCTTCTTTGATGCTAGGACTAATGGCACTGCACATGGGCTAATGCTCTTCTTGATTAGTCCTTGGTCTAAAAGCTCTTGCACTTGTCTAGCTATCTCCTTGTTTTGATCAGGAGTCATCTTGTATGCTGGTTTGTTTGGGAGAGATGCCCCTGGTATGAAGTCAGTTTGATGACTTATAGCTCTAGGAGGTGGTAACATTGCAGGTGACCCATCACTAACTATGTCTTTAAACTCTTTCAATAGCTCATGCACTTCCTTAGGCAATGGTACTTGTTCCACCTTCTTCTCTTCACTAGGCTTCACCATGACAGCAAAGTGTGTCCCTTCTCCATCCTTCATACCTTGGATGTACTCCTTACCCCCTTGTAACAAGATATTAGGTCCTGCTAATGTAGACCCCTCATCATCCATAAGCAACTAAATCCTATAGGTGACCCCATCTTTCTTGAAAGAATAGGATTTCCTCTCTCCATCATGTATTGTGTATCTATCAAACTGCCATGGTCTACCTAAGAGTAGGTGGCATGCATCCATTGGGAGTATATAACATAAGAATCTATCCACATATTTCCCTATTGAGAAATCAACCCATGCTTGCTCATTTACAAGGACATGTTGCCCTTTATTTAACCATGTAACCCTATAAGGGTTTGTATGAGGGATTTTGGTCAATCCAAGTTTGCTAACTGCCTCCTTTGAGATGGATATTATCAATAGACCTTCAGTCTATAATCATCTTGAAAACCTTACCAATTATTTTGCATTTGACCCTGAAAAGTGCCCTCCTTTTCTTAGCTTCCTCTTTGATAGGCTCTTTAATAAGAATCCTCCTAATCATGAGATTCTCCCCACTTTTTAAATCAAGGTTCATTTCAGGGGATTTAATACTACTAGTCTCTTCTTGGGCTATGTAGTTTACTCTCTTCTCACCATGTGAACTAGAAGCCTTCTCAAGGCATCTATAAGCTGGATGACCTAGTTGGTTGCAATGAAAACATTTCATGGTTGCAAAGTGTGAGGCTTTGCTTGAACCTCCAAATATGCCTTTGCCTCCACCTTGGAAGCCTCTGCCTCTATTCATACTTCCTCTTCCAATAGTTTCATTGACTATCTCTGTCAATTTGGAGGACTGATCATGTTTCTTCTTGCTTTTCTCCTCTATCTTCAAATCCATTTGGTAACATTGTCTCACACTTTTGAAGGTAGAAAGGCTCATGTCTTCTTGGATAGACCATTTGAGTCCATTTTGATATCTAGCCAATCTTATGCTCTCATCCTCCACTATCTTTGACCTTAAGCATAATTTTTGGAACTCCTCGATATATGCTTGAACATCTAGGTCTTTCTGCCTAAGGTTTTGTCTCCTTCTATGCAATTAAACCTCATAGTCATCTGGTAAATAGGTTTGCTTCAACTTAATCAATAATGCCTTTCCATGTGACAATAGGGTTCTTTCCCTCTTTTTCCCTCTTAGTCTGAACATACTTCCACCAAGTGAGTGTTGATCCCCTCAACCTAGACTTAGCCACCTTAACCTTTTGAGCATCTGATATGCCATCACATTCAAAGTGGTTTTCAATGCTATCAATCCAGTCCATAACCAAATCAAGATCCATTTATCCACTAAAAAGTGGCACACCCTCCAATGTTTTCCCACTTAAGTCCTTGAGTGCCTTCAAGAAGGGTTCTTCTACTATGATAGGGTCAGGAGTTGGAGCTTCTTTCTCCAAGTATATCTCCTTCTCCTTAGCTTCTTGTTCTTCTTTCTGGTCTACCTTGTCCTTCACTTTATCAGCCTTGTCTTGGACTTCACCCAAGAGCTACTCTAATTGATCCAATCTCTCTCTGAGAAATTGGTTATCCTCCTCTTTCTCTTCAACCTTCTTAGCCAATTTGGCATTAGTCACCATCTTTCTAGATGCAATTGATTCTCCACTTGATTCGATGGGCTACAACATTCACTACCTGCAACACTCCTTATCCCAAATCTTTAACCCTACTCTGATACCACTTTGATAGGGAGAGACCCCTAGAATAACCTTGATTTGTCTTGAAATCTTCTTAGGTCACACTTAGGACCTCTTAGGGCTTCCTCAATCCACCCTCAAACACCTGGAAGGAATCAATTCCTTCCCACTATCTAGAGTCTTCCTATCTTCTTTGGTTTCCACTCTTTAACTTCAAAGAGAACTCTGCTATTCCATAACTCATAAGCCCTAACCTATGGTTTGAATTGTAGGAGGCTAAGGGTTTCTTTCAACTCCAATTTTGACTCCTATTTTGAGTCTCTTCTTGCCAAGTCTACCCATTTTCCCATCGCTCCCTAGATTCCTAAGATTTAGGCCTTGTAGCCTTTTTGCCCCAATTAGGCATCCTAAAATCTAGGATTCTCCTTTAACTAATTAATCATCCTTAAGAACCCCCAAGTGTTTTTTGGTAGTTCACATGTATGTCTTTATACCTCCAAGATTTTCTTGGTCTGGGGTCCTAACACTTTCCGTACACCCTGTTTCAGAATTAGGGCCTTCTTATAGGTTTTAGACCTGTCTCTGATCTTTGGATTCAAACCTTGGCAAGATGATTCCTTGGGCACTCCTCCTATTCATAGAGTACCTATAGATCACTAAAAAACACATTCAAGGCCTTCTTGGCTCTTGACACAATCCCTCCTGCAATATTCCTAAACAAACTCTTGGTCTTCCTAGTCGGGCTTTACACTTAGCTCAACTAGGGAAAGACCTTAAAAATCATTGCATGCATCTTTAGAGCCCAAAATTGAAGCATCATGAAGCTCATTAACCCTATTCTCCATTCCCAAAATTTTTTACAGGAACTATGGTGGGAAATGGAGCTAGGCTCACATCTTTTACATACTATCAAAACTGGACAGAGAACCGTGAAAACAAAAGAAATTTAAGAAATGCAATAAAACCTAAACTATTAAGCTAAAAAAGAGTTGGAAATAGTTTAAAACATGATAGGTAATTGATTCCAACAACTATAGATGATAATATAATCCTTGCAAAGCTTAAAGATAGCTATGATACTCAAGTCTTGCTCTAGTCATAGTAAACACTTGTTGTTACAGAATGTTAGTCTGTACACAATGAGATCACCAACCCTAAATTAGGGTTTTTCCAACATATATACCCTTACCTCATGTTTTTAGGCCTATTAGGCATCTCTAAACCCTACCAAGGCTGAAACCCTTAAAGTTAGGCTTTTTGTCATAGCAACTTTTAAAAGTTGCAAATATTGCTTGACAACATTTTACATCTTTTCACTCTTCTAGGTGTTCTAACTCCACCCAAGCCTATCTAACCTCAGCTAGACTTCCTAGGGCCTCTAGGACCCTAAAAACACTAATAAAAACATTTGATCAATTTACTAACATCATCAAGTACAGGAATTAATAAAGACAAATTGAGCTCTTAGCCTAGAAGTAACACTAATCTAAGATCACACCACACCACTCTTGGTCAACATGACCTTATCTAATTACAATGCCCTTCAAGAGGGTCTTCTCACATCAAAATAGGATAACCAACTGGTCTCCTAAGGGTGCTCCTGCACCATTTTTAGGAATGGATGTTGTACAAAAGAAAGGAATTAAGAATCATCATCCCCAAGGTGACCCTGAACTTGTTGTTTGTCAAATGAGAAATCTCTACCAAATAAAGAATGAAATGTTGAGACATTACCAAAATCATGTTTGGGATTTCATCAAAGAGTATGATGCATTTGGCATATCTGTAGTTTCTAAGGAATACAATGATAGGGAATATTATTTGACACCATTGGCCACTCTTTTGATTCTTCATAAATATTTCAGTGGATATAAGTATACTATTGAGTTGATTTTCTGACCTAGTGTTCTTGATAATTTTGATTATTGGCAAGTTTTTAATGATGATAATCAAATTTTTAAAAAAATTGAAACCATTTTTTTTAGTAATTTGTATTTTGAAGGGAGTGATTCTTCTCCACTTAAATCAACCTATAAGAAATATCAAGAAACTAGTGATGAAATCTTGCATCTAAAAGGGAATAAAATTCCCAAAGGATTGGTCTCCCTTAAAAAATATTTTGATAAGCATGATCACAATATCAAAAGGCAATAACAATATAGAGTAGATTAAGAAATGGAATTTGAAAAATGTAACTTAGGGTTAGAGGAGGATCCTAAAATGGTTAACATTGGTAAGTGTTGCATAGTGGATGAAAAGGAAAAAGTCACAAAACTTTTATGGCAGTGCATAAGCATGCTTGCCTATTCCTATGATGATTTGAAGTATTTTTGTACACAGGACCTGTTCAACAAGAAATTTTACTCAAGTCAAGTGTCATGCCTTACAATCATAAACATACGCAATATGACATCTCAGATACCATTATTTTTTAAATCCAAAAGATGTTGAATGCAAGAATGATTTTTCCTATCAATCAATAAACTTGGATATCTAACATTGTTCTAGTTCAAAAAAGAACGGGGAAATTTGCATTTATGTGGATTTTTTTAAATCTGAATCAATCATTGTTGAAGGATAATTACCTAGTTTTGGTAATGTATTAAGTTCTACAAATAGTGACAAGTTCACAAATGTTGTCTATGCTAGATGGATTTTCAAGTTACAATCAAGTGAAAGTAAGTGAAGAAGATCAACACAAAACCACTTTAAATACACCATACAAAACATTTTCATATCATAGAATGCCTTTTGGATTGATAAATATTGGTGCCACATTTCAGAGAGCAATGGATTTAGATTTCCATAATATTTTGGGTAAATTCATTGTGGTCTATCTTGATGATTTGACCATCTTTCCTAAATAATGTCAAGATCACTATTATCATTTGTAGCAAGTGCTAGAAAGGTGCCAATAGCATGGTATTTCCCTAAATCCAAAGAATTCCATTTTTGGGGGTTATTGTAGGCAAGATCCTTGGACACATAGTGTATATGGAAGGTATGGAGATTGATCCAAAGAAGATCAAGTCTATTTAGAGTCTTACTTTACCTTCAAGTATGACAACAATTCATTCCTTATTTGGAAAGGTAAATGTTTTGTGAAGGTTTGTTTTGCACTTTGTAAAGAAGACTCATCATATCAAATCATGGATATGATGAAAAGAAAATTATTATTTTAATTGGAGTGTAGAAGGTAAAGTTTCTTTCAAGGAGATAAAATAGCCTATTGTTGATGCTTCGATCTTAGTTTTCCTGAACTATACAAAATACTTCATTATGTATAGTTATGCCTCATAACATACTCTATCTTCTATCTTGGTGTAGTAAAATAGTGAGGGGAATGAATCTCTAATAGATTTCATGAGTTTTCCTTTGAAATTTCATGAGCTCAAGTACTCACCAATTGAAAAACATGCTTATGTTGTGGTAAAAGTAGTGAAGAATTTTAGATTCTACATACATAGTTCACATGTCATTGCATTAGTACCTAATTCAAAAATAAATTCCATTTTGACTCAACAAGAGCTTGGGACTAAAGAGGTAATTGGATTTATAAAATCCAAGAATATGACATGGAAATTAATCCCATAAAGTTAGTTCATGGGAAAGGTTTAATTTAGTTGATTGTTGATAATAAATTAGAAGAGATGTGTAAGGATGCAGAGGAAAATTTTGAAAATGTTCCTATAATCTTGTTTGTAAGTACAATAGGCAAGTGACACTCAAACATTGTATACTTCCTCACATTTGGTGAGTATCATGATTACTTGCCATAGAAGGAGAAGTGGACAATCAAGCTCAAAGATACAAATTTTTTTCTTTGGCACAACAATTTGTATAAGAGGAGCTTCACTAGTAAATTTTTGTGTTGTATGGACAAAGAAAAAAAAGATAAGTTAGAGCATTTTTACAACTTAGCACGTAGAGTACATTTTCAGCTCCAATAATTTCTCACAACATCTTTTGAACAAAGTATTATTGGCCCACTTTTTTTCAAGATATGTGTAACTGGGTACGCAATTGTGAGTTATGCCAATATTTTGTGGGGAAACCCAATTTGGTAGAAATACCTCTCAAGACGGTGGTGATTGAAGAACCCTTCATTGGAATAATGCATCAAGTATAGTACATAACTATATTGTCACAATAATATATAATTTCACCAAGGAGGTAGAGGCCATTCCAATTAAACATGCTATTTAGAGGTGGCATGTAATTTCACTAAGGAGAATATCATTTACAAGTTTGAGGTTACAAATAAGATAGTAGTAGACAATGCTACTCCTTTCCCATCTTATGAAGCAATAGAGTTTTTTTTTAACATGGAATCATTATTTATCATTCTTCTAACTATTACCCCCAAGGGAATGGTCATGTTGATTCAAGTAACAAGAAATTGGTTACCACAATAAAAAATTTGGTGGATTAAAATTAGATTTTCTAGCATAAGGCATTGTATGATGCACTGTGAGCAGATTGTATTACTCCTAAATAGGGAATTGGCATGTCTCCATTTCAGATTTTATATGGTTTGAGTGTTGAGATTCTAATCACACTATAATTACCTACTTTGGAATTGGCTAAGGCCATTGAGGATGATACTTTTGATATTTCATTCATCGCGTTTCTCTCTAAATTAGAAGAGAAGTATATACAAGTGATATAACACATTGCAAAACATCAAAGTTGAATCTAGAAGCTCTTTGACAAGAAATCAAAATCTAGATATTGCAAAACCTAGATGGAATGAGTGCTAAGTGTTCCATTTTTCTCATGAGAAATGGATTCTTGTGAACCACTACACATGAAACATGGGCCAATGAGTTTGACATGAAAACTAAATAGTTGAGTCCTAATAGAAATGTTTTAATTTGATTTAATCTGGAAAATATCTCCCACTTATCAATTGATGATCTAAAGGGGCTCTATAATAAATGGTTCATAAGGCACAACACTTGGTAAAGGTTTTTCAAATATGGTAGAAGGATAAGTGGGTTTAACCTTGGAGGAAACTCCATGGTTCAACGTACTTGAGTTGGAGCAATACTAGGATGGATGACCTCTTGGGAAGGCCTAGTGTTTCACCCATGTGACCATCACCTAGCTACAATGAATGTTAAGTGTTTCATTTATTCTCATGAGAGATGGGTTCTTGTGAATCACTAATCATGAAACATGGGTCAATGATATCTCGTTATTGCAATTTCTAGATTAAATTGTGTGCAGGATTTTAACATTAACATTTCGGATCACACTCTTTGATCCATCATCAAGATGAAGAGAACCAAATGAATCAAAGGATTTAAACATCAAAATTTTGGATCACACTCTGTGATCCATCATCAGGATGAAGAGAACCAAATGAATCATTTTATTCCTCTACCTCTCTTCATCCTAATTACGGATCATGGAGTGTGATCTAAAACATTTGACTCCTTTGGTTCTCTTCATCCTAATGATGCATCAAGAGTGTGATTTAAAATATTTATATGTTAAAATCCCACTCTCTTCATCCCGATGATGGATCATAGAGTGTGATCCGAAATATTGATGTTAAAATCCGCACATGATTTAATCCAAAAATTCCTTTGGCTCTATTCATCCTCATGATGGATAATGAGGTGTGATTTGAAGAGTTGATGTTAAAATGTTGCACACAATTTCATCTAAAAATTACAATAACTAGATATCATGGGTCATGGAAATCTCAAGTATCATTGATGGGTCAATGAGTTTGACTTAAAAACTACACAGTTGAATCCTCATAGCAATACCACAATTTGACTTGTTGTGTAAAATATCTCCTACTTGTTTAGTTCTTGACAAATACTAGTATCCAAAACTCTTAATACCCTCTACTCTGAATCACAAACAATAGTATTGTTCTATGAGAAGAATAAGAATAAGAATAATTGACATATCTTGTTGACAACTAGAGTCATTTATATAATTGAATGATTAAAATTATTCAATATCTCACAAACACACAGATATATATCATGATCAAATTGTACCCTTTAAGACTTCTTTTAATATGTAAGTAGGTTGTTTAAATTCTTTGAGATGACCCGTAAGTTTCACATAACTATCAAAAGCAATTAGAGGATACATGGAAATAAAATGTGTACAATAGAGAATCTACCAAACATTTCAATAAGGGCCCATTTGGGGGCTGGAATTAGACTGGAATTGGCATTATTGAATTCCTAATAATGTCAATTCCATGTTTGTGTCCATCCAAAAAATTGGAATTGGAATTTTGAAATTCCAATTTTGCCCCAAAATGGGCATTTGCATCTTCCACTCAAATAGGTGGAATTGGAATTTTGAATTCCAATTCCAATTTTTATAAAACCAAATTTAATATTTCATGGGATCCATGAATATAAGGATGTATATTATATTTCTATAAGGATTTATATATATACATATGTGTGTATATATATGTTTATATATACACACACGTGTGTATATGTGTATATATATACAAATGTGTGTATATTTATATACACACACATGTGTGTGTGTATGTGTATATCGTTACAAGTAGTGGCTTTCGTTGCACTAAAAGATCAACCTATTAATGCTTGATACAACCACTAGACTTATAGAAGACATAGGAGGCAGTTAAGCCATGTCACGAATCTCGAGGGGAGCGTTGACCATTTTTCCAACAATCTCCCCCTCAGCATTACCCGAGGGGATTCGAACCTATGACCAAGCTCTGATACCACTTGTTACAAGTAGTGGTTATCGTTGCACTAAAAGATCAACCTGTTAATGCCCGATACAACCACTAAACTTATAGAAGACACGGGAGGCAGTTAAGCCATGTCACGAATCCTGAGGGGAGCATTGACTATTTTTCCAAGATATATATATATATATATATATATATATACACACACACACACACACACACACACATGTGTGTGTGTGTGTATGTGTATACATGTGTTTATATACACACATGTATGTGTATATATATGTGTGTATGTGTGTATATATACACACATGTATGTATATATACATGTGTGTTTATATACACACATGTATGTATGTGTATATCTATATGTGTATATACACACACATGTACACATGTGTGTATGTGTGTATATATACATGTGTGTATATATGTATACATGTGTGTATGTGTATATATACACATGTGTGCATATGTGTATATATACATACATGTATGTGTGTGTATATATACAAACATATACACACCATATTCAAAGAAATTAAAATAAAGAATTAAAATTCCTTATGCATCTTCTCAGTCATCTTCCAGGTGAACCAAACAGGTCAGCCCATATTTTGGAAATCATTTTCCGGATTTGTATGTTCCAGAATTGAAGCATCTTCCAGAATTGACTATATCCAGCATTTGGTATTCCAACACCCAAATGGACCCTAAAAGATGAGGAAAGGAAGTTTTTATCTATAGAGGTATGCAGGCAATAGGTCAAAGGTTAGAATTATTATGGGGATATAATTGAATGGTTAATGGTTAGTGTTTTTGTTGCTAATTTTGCCAACCTTTTGTTTTTGGTCAGTAACGATTTAGGATAAGTTGGTTTATAAAATAACATGATATTTAATGTGAGAAAGCCTTTCTAGTTATATATGAATTAAATTTATTTAGGCAATTCATACAAGTAATGTTCCAATAGCAACAAGATAATACTTTGTATGAGGAGTAGTGATACTTGTCTTTTCATTCCATTGTTTATAATATAAGAGTATAATTTATTTTGATGATAAATACAATATAAAAATAACACTACAATACCAAGACGATCATCCTTTTTATTGAGAGAGTTGAAACTTGGTTACTTGTTGTTGTATTGTAGTATCTGATGCTATTGTTTAGCATGGATAATGTTTTGACATTTCCCCTTTCCATAGATAGAAACTTTATATAAAAAATAACTAATAGTTATGAGACAAAAATAATTTTGAATGAGGGTGAATTTATTTGGTTTTGTTGTCAAATTTTACCTTCGTCAAATATTTAAAGGAATAATTGTTGTAGTGGAGTTGCAATTGAAACATTAAAATTGAATTCCTCCCACAATAGCATTGTTCAATTGTTGTGCATTGTGCGGTGCAAAAGAGAGTAAAAATATTATGAAAATGCTCATTTTTGCCTGGTGTTTGTTATACCAAGGCTTACCTCTAGGAGCTAGACTCAGGCATTTGGGGGTTCCTGATCCTAAATGCCCTTTTTGTGGTCACTCTGAGACACTCATGCACATTTTTTGGTTTTGTCGTCGTGCCCATAATTACTGGGTCTGGATTTACGACTTCTTTGCTCCTTTTAGGCTTGAACCTTTTTCTTGGCACATGGCTCTTCTTGGTGACTCCCAGAATGCCTTCCCAGTACACCCAAATATGGCATACTTTCAGGATGGAAATTTTGTTTACCTTGTGGAAAGATCACAACACTGTGCTTTTTTCTCACAGTTTTCTAGATATTCATGTCTCTCTTTATGCTAAGGCATGTATTTGTAACAATGTCATGATGTAGATCTAGGTGCAAACAAATAAAGTATTTCTTGAGGTTTCCCATTTGTAGGAGTTACTCCAGCACTGGGGCAATGCCCCTTGTACTGTGGCTCGAGTGCCTCCAAATTCTCTCTCAGTTGAACCTACGCTACCCAAGGGCCGATGTTGTAGCCAGAGTTCCTCTACCAGACACTCCAGGACTCCACATCAATGGTGTCACTACTCCACCTCTCCCCCTCCTTGGAGGGATGCGGGTTATGGCTAGCCTCCTATGCTTGCTTCTACTGCTGCTACTTTTGCTCGGCCCTCGGCCTTTGTTCCTGCTAATCAAGACAAGTTCCATCACTCGGCGTTGGCTATCTCGCCTAGGTGGGAGGAAGGAGAATTGGAAAAAGAAGATCTAGAAGAAGGCTGGACCATTCCTAATCAGACTCCTGGGCCCAATGTTTGGAGCACTCCTGATGACAGAGATCCTCCTCCCTCTTCTACTACTACTCTTGCAGCTTGAGGGTTTCTCTCTTTATATGTTTTTTAATGAATAGTTCTATGATTCAGGCCTAAGTGTCGAGTGACTTGCAGGGTGATTTCTCCCTCAACCCCTTTTTTGTGAATACTGTACTTTTATATTATTAATAGAAAAGGCCTCTATTCATCAAAAATATTATGAAAATGGCTAATACACAGATTTGTTTCGAGGGGAACTGCCATTTTGGTTGAGCACACGAATTTCACCAATAATTTTACCTCAATTGTGTACTAGTGCCTAGAAAAAATTCCCACTACAGACAATACATTCACATACAATTGTGATCGCCACACTTTTAACTATCTCGTTGAAGATGGATTCGGTCAGAACAATGCTTTGGTTTTCATGGTCAATCACTTCTTAAATGTCTGTAAGATGAAATTTAATGGGCGACTATTAAGCTCCATTCAAAATGTACCACAATAAAAATAAAAAGTCAAACTTTATTTTTTCAAATTTGTAAAAATATAGTGATTTTTTTTGCAAATTTTTTGTGGTTTTCGATTACAAAATGTGCAGATCATGAAGAACAGATGCTAAAAGTTTCACAAAAATCTATCGTATTTTTCATTAATTTGGTCAAAAGTGCATTTTTAATGGAGCTTAGTCACGTCCATTTAATGGTGCGTACGTGTTATTTTAAGATGTTTATATTTCAAATTAAAATCATATATTGATTAGAATCATATCAAGTCATTTTGTCATAGAATTTTTATAGGACAAATAGGGGTGACCATCAAATTTAGGCTTGGTTGTAGGCATATCTAACATCAAACTAATCTAATTTAGGCTTGGTTGTGGGCATATCTAACATCAAACTAATCTACAATTCTATGGAAATAAATATATAATGGAGATAACTAATTGTGATTTTTTTTTATAAAAGAAAGTCTTTGTATCTTTATTCTTTATAGGTTGTTTCATATAGCATCTTGTGATTATTAAATCTAATAATTATATAAGACAACAAAAAGTTAAAATATATGCCAAGACACTAAGAGAAGATGGCTCAAAGTATCTAGATGATAGTCAAGGATATAAAGATATGGTCAAGTCCTTTCTTAGGTCATGATTTTGGTTCTATTTTAAAACTTTGTAGTATTTTCTAAAATGATCAACTTCTAATAAAACTATATATCATGTTGTCAAATTTTGAAATTGTGATATTGCTATCAGGATTCAACTGTATCATTTTTTAGTCAAACTCATTGACCCATTTTTCATGAGTAGAGATTCAAAAGAAACTATCACTCATGAGAATGAATGGAATACTTAACACTCATTACATGTAGGTTACACACACAAATGTGAAGCATTGGGGCTTCCTAGGAGGTCACCCATCCTAGTACTACTCTAGCTCAAATGCGCTTAGCCAAGGACTTTCCTCCAAGGTTAAGCCCACTTTGCTTGCAACCCCCATTTACAAAACTTTAAGAAAGTGGTGTGCCTTATTAACCATACATTACAAATCCCCTTAAGTTAATCAATTGATAAGTAGGAGATATTCTGGACACAACAAGTCAAATTGTGATATTTCTATCAGGAATCAACTATATAGTTTTTAAGTCAAACTCATTGACCCATATTTCATGAATAGAATTTTACAAGAACCTGTTACTCATGAGAATGAATGGAACACTTATCACTCATTGCATCTAGGTGATGCACATAGAGATGAAGCATTGGGACCTAGATTCAATGAGTGCTAAGTGTTCCATCCATTCTCACGAGTGATGGGTTCTTGTGAATCTCTACTTGTGAAACAAGGTTCAATGAGTTTGACTCAAAAACTATATAGTTGAATCATGATAGCAATAACACAATTCAACTTGTTGCATGGAAAATATCTCCTACTTATCCATTGATGAGCTTAAGGGGCTTTATAAGGAATGGTTTATAAGGCAAACACTTGTTGAAGCTTTTCCAAATGGGGTTGCAAGAAAAGTGGGCTTAACCTTGGAGAAAAAATTGTGGTTAAGCGTGCTTGAGCTAGAACTTAGTAGATTCATAGCCTTAGTGACAATTTTACCTAATAGTTTTTAAATATTTTCTTCTTTGAAAGGAATTATAAGATAAGCATATTTACTAAACCTTGGGTCTTTAGACACTTCTCAGAAGTTTAAGCCATAGTTATAAGTTTCCTTGTTTTCGTATTTTTGTAATTATTGCATGATTTGAGTTCTATTTTTTAACTAATTACAGTAAGAATCAAGGAGAACTATTTGAATTAGAAACTATTGAGTTTGATTTTAGTCATATCATATGTGCTACCTATTGAGCATTGAAATTTGAGAACATCTATTGGAAAGGAGAGAAATGAGTAACAATTGGATAGTTGTACAAGATGAGCATTTGTTTTAAATAATTTATGACAATCATGGGAAGTGTCATAGTTGAAAAATGCTTGTATCAATGGAAACTATTATCAAAGTATACAAATATGAAAATATTAGTGAAAACATTTTGTTTGTTTGATACTGATAAATAAGAGGTTCATTGAAGTATATAGTTTACATTTTCTATTTCGTCATCATAATGATAGAGAGTTATAAGAAAAATGAAAAAATTGATAAAAGGATTTTAAAAATTTACAAAACCTAATCCAAAAATAACGTTAATTAATATTATAGATTGTAGAATTATAGCTTATTAAAGAAAATGTACAACACACTGAGCAAAAAATAATACACAAGAGTCTTATATATAGAACAACCTTTATGACATGCTTTATGAAATAGAAACTGACAATTTCAACCATGAGACACTGAGAACAACATATATAACAAAAGATCTCAAAGCTCAAATTCATCAACAATAACTAGACATTCCTTTATCCAAGTTAGTATTAGTGGCAATCTAAAATAACACACTTTCTACTTTTAAGACTGTACTTTGATATATGCAACAGTAGAAAGTCAATCACCTCATAGATGAAAATAATAAAGAAGAAACAAAAGAGTTACATGAGAGATTTGTCTTCAAAATTTGGTAAATCCAACAATATTGGACAAGATCTACATGATCAACACTCAGTGGTAAATGTTAGTTTATTTTGAAATAAAAAATTAAGGTCTAGAGAATAGCAATTATACCATCACCCAAACATGTATTCCCTTAAAATCATCATCTACCTAAATCATATTATTTTAAATGACTTACCCTCTTATGTGCTCAACCAAATACTTGTTCCTTCCATGCGTGGCATGGAACTATTGTGGAGGCTTAGCCTTTAAATGGTGATTAAACTAGATGCCAATAGCTAATCAAATTCTAGCATTTTCCAATATTCGCATTTACTTTTGTTTCTTCCATTAGTGATTTGCATGTTTTTTAAGGAAAATATTAATTGAAAATTCTTTAAAATGTCTTCTTGCAATCTCATTGGATCTGATATTGGTGATGGCAGATTGTGAGAAAGGAAAACAAATTTATATACAATAGAATGGAGACATATAGAGGAGTCTGAATACGAGTAGAGATTTGGAACTTCACAAGAAAATCTTGATGAGCTCTAATTGGCGTGGCAAATGGTGGCAGAGCCTATTACAACTACCAATGACACATGACTCCAAAAGTTATGGTAGACAAAATAGAAAGTTGTAGGCCACATTTGGCAAGAATGAAAAGGCATTGTAGGCTCCAATATTGCAAGAGAATATAGAGAAATATAGAGGAAGGAGTCAAAATGAAGAGGCCTTGGGGATTACCATCATTGCAGGAGGCTAGAATCTAGATAGGAAATCCTTAGTGCATTTTGCATGTTAACCATAAATACAAAATTTGTTTCAGCATTCTCTTGTCAGTATAGAAAATGTTGTCTCATGCAAAGAACCCTAATCTAAAAATTCTTGACCTATGTTTTTTCTTGTGTGATCTTGGTGAAGGAGGATGGTGGTGACCTCCCTCCTACTCCATCATCTGCAAAAGATGTTGGGTAGTAGAAGAGGCAATATTTTTCCTAAACCCATATCATAGCAACACCCATTCTCCATTTTATTTATTTATTAATTAATTTTTTCTCGTACTTATTTGCATGAAATGAAGGGATAACAATCTGATGGAACATGAGTAATGGCATGAGAAAGACATCCATATTGGCCAGTGAGAGAAGTTAAGCTTCCTAAGTTGAAGGAAATGTGCAAGGTTCTAAAATAATTATGAGAACGTTCCAAAGACATGGCCACATTGTACTATCCAATCAACATGAGGATTTGCACATAGACTGACCACCTCTAATTTTTTAATACCTGGGAAAGGGAGCCAAGTGATTCACAATGAAAAAGGGATGTATTGGAGTTTAGAGACATGAAAAAAGATGGTGGGAGTTTGTGTGAATGTTAGTAAGGCCATTCCAAAACATAATGCATAATGCCCTTTCAGAACAAAATATGCTAACATCAAGGGAATACACACAATTCATTTCAAATATTTACTTAGGGTATATGCACAAAGATGGGGGACCAAAAAGGTGTCACTTTCCTTTCTGGCTCCCAAACAGCCATAGTGTGTATGCACTTACGCGTGTACGCCCTATAGGGAGCACGTGCTATGGCTTGGGCAATTCAAAACATAGCGTGTGTGTCCTATAGGGCGCACACACTATGCAGAAAGCTAACATGCGTGCACCCTATGCAAAAACTAGAAAAGCGTAACATGCATATTCTTGCATAGCGCTAGCACACTGTAATGTGTGCGCCCTTTGCAAGAAACACAAAAATGGAGAAAGAGAGAGAAAGAGAGAGAGTGAGGGTGATGTGTGTGTGTGAGAGTGAGAGAGAGAACTCTAAAAGAAGGAAGAGGAAAGCCTCAAAGGTAGGGAAGTGATAATGGACTCATGACACTCATAAGAAAGATATTTCTAGTTTCCTTACAAGCTAAGATAATGAGAAAAAAAATGCACAATTCGCCTTGTTGTGGTTTCCACTAGTAGGAGCAAGTATTTAGACGTTTTAAGAAATCTTGTTTGTTCTCTTTTAAAATTAGCAAGTCCTTCAGTAGCAAATAGTAATTTAAACATGTGAATTTAGAAACAAAATATTGTGTTTCTAACAAGAACCTGCTCTTATAAAAGGGAGATGTCTGCATTGATATGATGGAATGTGAAAGCATCTAGAATTTGGAACATGAGAGACAAATGAAAGGATGAAATTTGTTATTTATATCCTCCTTTCTGTGAACTATATCTAGAGTTTATCAGACAGATTTAAACAATTTAAACACTAAAATGGGCAGCACAAATAACTAAAGGAATGCAGATATGCTGATATGACAATTAAGATGCTCAGAACTATTTATGTGAAGATAAGAAACTTTCATAAGGTCTTGGTGAGAATTTAGATCCATTGAAGAACAGTGTGGATATTGCACGTGGTCTCAAACCAACCTTCCACAAACTATCTAAACACAACCACAACGTGACCCATTGCTAATCTAAGGGTTTTATCCATTTTCTATAATTTTTCCTATTTACTTGACACAAAGAAGATAACCTGCACAGGTGAGTATAAAAGCATAATCTAGGGGATTAGTAGCTTAATTGACAGGATCAACAGCTAAACGTTAGGACTAACATTGAAGCCCTCAAACTTCTATATGGTAAGGCAAATGGCCTTCAAATTTATATTGTTCGGGGTCTAGGTCATCAATAATATTAATCTATATTTTTCCAGGATAACATAAAGTTTAAAAAGAAATGCTACAACTGTTCTTTTTAATTGTTCAAAGCACCCCTTGTCTAAATATTCACATTGTTTTCATATCGTCATATGAAAATGTGATATTAAAAAGTGGTGAAATACAATAGCTTCTCAAATTAGTTCAAATGCTGAACCAATAAAAGGGCAATTTCTCTGAGCTGTGTTAGAAATCTAGATACAACATGGATCTGAAACAATTCATTTTAGAAATTCAGTGAAACTCAAAAATTAAAAACATATAGAGAGTTTTCCTGAGCTATAAAGGAAGTGGAAAGAGCTGATGGGATGACAAAAGTGTTTTTATTTGGAGGCACAACTGTTGAGAAGACGCAGAGCAATGATTCCTATTGATGGAATCCCCAACAAACATCAGCCTCTTTCACCTCAATCTCTAGAGAATTTCAGTGGGATTCAATCTTGAGCATAGTCAATTACAAGTTCTAAAAATTAGCCAATTTATCCATTACATTCTAAGCTTGAGAAATAGAGATCTGTTACATTTTAGCTAAGTAAGCTTCAGAAACAGAGCATAGCAAGCTTTAGAAACGGAGTATCTCAATGCTACTTGTAATGATCACAATCAATGGAACTGACTGTAAAAATACAGTTGAAAGAAAGAAAATCAAGACTTTGATGTGCTAGAATACCTGGGTAACACAATTTGCAGGCTTCCATCTCCATGTTGTGTACTCTGAATCATTACGCCCATTACCCTGCAGTTAAAATATTGGATCATATAGGTGCATTCTCCATTGGCATAAAGTGGGTATGAAACATCACAAACCCATCTTCCTGAATACATGTCACAATCTGATATCTTGTGTGCTTTGATTGAAATGGGTGTTGAGGGTATTTGAGCTCTTGAAAAAATACATCTTGGGGTTCTGAAAGGGCCAATCATAAACTTATTTTCTCCACTATAGCACAGAAAAGAGTAGAATATGACAAGGGACACAACAATGGCAGGTATAAGGTCCATGAATCTCGCAGGCCCATGGCGAATTATTAGTTAATAAACTCCTGCTCAGTTGAAAAGTAGAGAAAATTAAAGCTAAAGTTAAGAAATTCCACTAAAAACATTCTACAATTATATCCTCTGTGTGCTTCCACCATCGGTCATTCTAGATTTGTGAGACCTCGCAGTGCTTCTACCCATCAGCCGTATTCCACCAGCAGATCACGGCGACCGGTCCATACCCATATTCTTCCGGGTCACTATCCTTCTGTATTGGATTTCTTTCCGCTGGGGAAGGACCCCTGGTCCTTGCCCTGGTGGTTCTTTGTTCTCTGCTTCTTGTTTGGTTCTTTGTTCTTTTAGCATGTTCCCCCGACCACTGTTTGGTGGTCCACTGGTTTCTTACTACGTTGACTGTATGATTCCTGTCCCATAGACTCTTGTTAGTCTTCTGTTGAACATTAATAAATTTATCTTATCTTATCTTATCCATAAAAATATAATAGAATTTTCATTCAATAGAAAATTTAATGATTATACTCAGTATACTGATTAATCTATTTCTACTAAAATCATATTACTGATGGACGCATATACTGTTAGCGTGAAAATAAATTGCAAAAAATAATCAATAAGTGTAAATGGCTGTTGTAAAATGACGCAATGAAGAAATTTGTACAAGAAGATTGTTCGACTTTGAGATGCCACATGCGTTGCAGATCACCATTCAGTCCACAAAATCAAAGAACTAGGGTTTAAGTCAGACCGATGGCGCCCCTGTGCCATGTAGAAGAAATTGCCATTGTCTTTGGTGGAGAAAAAATTCAAGGAAATGCATAGAATGTTTGAGATAAGAAGCGGGAGAAAAAAGGCTGGAATAGAACTTGCAGCAGAAGCTTCTAGGATTGAACTTTTAAAAAAAAAACAAATTGATTCTTAATGATGTTAGAAATTTAATATTTCATTGAAAGGAAAAATAATTTTTCTCCTTATTCAAACTAATGAAAAATAAGAAAAACCATATTTTTAAATTATTAAAAATAAATATTAATTACCAACTTGTGCAATTAAATTTAATACATTGTTTTCATTAGTTGGTTTACTTGTCAAATTAGAAAATTTGCACCAAACAGATGTATAAGTTACCTGAACTAATAAACTAAGGATAATGACCATTCATTTATTAAATTACGAGCCTGACCATATTTGTCATCAAAACAGACTGCCTTACATCCAAAAAAATCTACTCCAAAATATGATTTTTTTTTTCTGATTTTTTTGGTGGTTCAACAGCAATAGAAAGCAGATTTGCTGTTTGTTGTCCCTCACGAATTATTTTATTTTTAACTAATCAAAATCTTTAAAGTGACTTTTATAAAAAACTAATGATCTTCATTGATCTGAATTAACAAATCAAAATCTTTAAAGTGATTTTTACAAAAAAATTAATGATCTTCATTGATCTGAAAAATACAAATTTAATCATTAGTTAAAAGGTAATCCTTGCAATATAATTGATATATTGAAAAATATACCAACAATATTATATAAAAGATATGAAAAGATTATTCCACTCTAATATCTGTCAAAACTTCAGTATCTAATAAAACATTTGCGATTAGATGACTTTTAATGAAGGGACGCACTGATTTGTAGCAACCCAACTCTGCACACCTTTTCAACCTCTATTTCTCCTTGTATTGAAACCACCGAAACTGATGAAGCCCGTCAAATATGTATTCCTATCGCACCATAAACATTGATTTGGCTGAATCAGTGGGTTCCTCTGCTTCTGTCATTCCTCCACGTCTTAACAAATATAAAAATATTAAACCCAGAGTGTATGATTTCATGAACAGCAGCAGCAGCAATACTAAGAAGAAGAAACAGCAAGATATTCCTGCTAAAAAGCCCCCCTTGAGCAAACAGCGTCCTCCTCTGCCAGTAAACAAGCAAAAAATCTCAGACCCAAATTCTAAAAAGAAAGTATTTTTGAATGCTGATGTACAACAACATCCTCCATTAAAGAACTTAAACAAGCCTGCTATACCACGTCCTCCTCCAAGAAACAATAAGGATGGAGATATTATATTTCAGAAAAATAATAAGGGTCATATTATGGGTGATCTTATTATATATGTGAAAAACAATAAGGATGATAATAAGGGTGATCATATTATATCTCAGAAAAACAATAAGGGTGATATTAAGGATGATCATATTATAAAACAGAAAAACAATAAGGATGATCATATTATATCTCAGAAAAACAATATGGGTGATCATATTATATCTCAGAAAAACAATATGGGTGATAATAAGGATGATAATAAGGGTGATCTTATTATATCTCAGAAAAACAATGTGGATAATAATAAGCCTCCAAATGTTGCTCAAAATGTTGGAATTCCACAGTTACTTAGTGAGGAATCCAAAAGTAATGCTGCCCATGCAAGAATTCCTTTGCATGGCCACGTTGAAGACGCCACCAAGAAGGAAGTTGCACATGTTTTGTCGAATTCAGTAATGGGGACTCAAACTGGCCCATCTTCGCTCGAGAGCTTTTATGACTGTGAGTGTTCTGATGATGAGAGAAGAAGAGACAACATCCTCAATGCAGCCATCATTCTTAATGCATTTAGATTCAACAATTTGAAAGATGAGTGTAGTTCTAATAGAAATGTAGAGCATTCAAAGAAGAAGAAAAGCATTGCCCCTATCTCCAAACCACCATCTAGAGCTTCCATACCTTCGAGCATTGCCCCCATCTCCAAACCACCCTCTAAAGCTCACATACCTTCAAGCATTGCCCCCATCTCCAAACCACTTTCTAGAGCTCCCATACTTTCAAGCATTGCCCACAACTCCAAACCACCCTCTAAAGCTCCCATACCTTTAGGTGTTGCCCCCATCTTCAAACCACCATGTAAAGTTCCCATACCTTCAAGTATTGCCCCCATCTCCAAACCACCATGTAGAGCTCTCATACCTTCAAACAACGCCCCCATCTCCAAACCACCATGTAGAGCTCTCATACTTTCAAACAACGCCCCCATCTCCAAACCACCATGTAGAGCTCCCATGCCTTCTAGTAAAACACTAAATGTTAACATTATACCTTCTAGTAGAGCACTCAATATGAACAAACATTCAAATACTAGTCGACCTGCATGGAAATAATTTTGTACTTAATTTATTGTATCAAATAAAGAATATTTGAAGGGGACATGAATAATTGTTTAGATTAAATTATATATGTGCATATTAAAAAAAATGACTAGTGGAACAAATCACATCTCTAAAGTTCATATGGTGCTAAATTGTAGAGTTTAAAAGCATATAAACAAATATACTGTTAATAAACGAAAGTATAGAAATAAATATGATGTCACTAGACAATTTTAAAATAAAGAGAGGCAACAAGGAGTAACAAGAAAGTGTAGGGGAGGAGGATCACAATCATTCAACTTTTTCATTATGCTTTCCTTTATGGTTTCACACTAATACATGACATGAATTTTTCTTAGTTCCAATTAAGAATTTATATGCTTGTCTATAATAGTTTAACATAAGCATATTCTTAGCAAGGTTGGAGAGATTGTATAAGATAGGTATAAAAGAAATTTAACAAAAAATGGGCATAAAAGAAATTTAATAAATAGTAGAGTTCTATGCTCGATTGAAATAATCCATTGTAGATTGAATTATGGCTTCAATTTGATGGCTATATAGTTCTTTTTAAGTATTTTAGTACTCAAATAGAATTAAAATAATAAGAAGTCTACCATTTGAAAGAAGAGATTTATGATAAATTGTCAAAATTTTAGTAGGAATAATTGTATATTTATAAGCTTTGTAGATTAGTATTTGACAGTTGATTTTAAATAGATACTTGTTATAAAAAAAATTGGAATGAAGAAGGAAATTATTTCATAGCATTATCTCTCATTTTAAGTGATATGAGGATTTTTTTAATCAGTTTTAAGTTACACCTTTTTGGATATGTCAATAGAGAAATATCTATTTCTAAATACAAGGTGAATAAGACATGTTTAAATGCTTAGATTTCACCAATTCTAAATTGTAGTACTGTAATAAAGATTGATATTGATATTATTATTATTATTATTATTATTATTATGGAATAAATAAATAATATTTGAACATACATGATTGGATGACACAATTAATTTTATTAAATATTAATTTTCAAATTATGTAAATTTAATGTTATTTTAATTTATGTCAATAAAATAATTAACTAATTGGTCAATTACGTATAAATTTATTTCTTCTTATATTTTGGGTTCACTTTAGTGTGCTTGTGAGTTACATGAATTGTGCATAGTAAAGTATTGATTCAAGTTATAAATTAAATACACAAACAAATTCAAGGATCTAGGTTAAGGATGATGTCTCACAATTTATTCATATTTGGGTAGAGAAACATCCTCAAAGTCATTAACTTGGAACATGTACAAAGCCACATTAATAATGTGAGAATATCATCATAAATATTTTTCATAATATCAAGAATGAGATCGATAATTTTCAAAATTGAAAGAGTGGTGTGGATGGGCTCTTGATGAAAGAAACAATCATAGACTTGGAACTAGTTGGCCCCACTTGTAAGGTTCACAACCTTTCTAAAAAAAATTAAAAAAATAATTCACTCACATAAATATGGAAATGAAATGAGACGTCATCACAATATATGAATTACATATTACATCTCACATGTAAAAGTGTATAGTCAACAATATAATGTACATAAAATATGAAGTACAAAGGAGGTGACTTAGGGTCTTATGCCCATCTTGCACGAACAATTTAAAATTATATAAAAATGCAAGTAACATGTTTAGTAGAATCTTTGGTTCCAACCAACCCAACAATCGTTTATAAACCAAGAGACAATAGCATGATTTGGGTATTTTTCTATCCAACCACGAAGCTTAGACTTCCTTGAAATTCTTCCTAATTAAGGAATACATTGCCTTCCAGGAGAAGTAAATAGCAGCTTGGAAATGACAGGAAGGATGAAGTATAGTGCAATTTGACATATCTACATGCATTTAACATATGACCATGTTGTGTCCTACTATCAGTATGTGCTAGAGAGAATAATAGTTCATCCATCTATTTCAATGGTATACATAGCTTTGCCCAAAGCATTTAAACCAAAAAATACTAGGTAGATCTAAAAAAGTAGATCTACTTCCCTTTGTGAGCCCGTATTTAGCAACTATCCCAAAAGGTAAAGCATAAACACACATATAGAAGAGAAAACTACTTTCTTTAAAAATATAATGTGCATGTGCCAATAATGAAACTAGCTTGTTGGTGTACATGTTTATAGTGTGCCCAAATACTTAAGAAAATTTAGACAAATGCATTTTATTTTTTTCCTATGTTGTTTATCATTGTGGCTATGTGTGTGTTGATGACATAGTCACTCATTGTGTTCATCCCTTCTTTATTTAAAGGGTTCTTTGTACTTTGATATTCATCTCATTCACATCAATGTAGTCCTTTAACTCATACCTTCTTGTGTTTCTCTTGTGAAGCTTTGGTTTGTAGGTTAGGCTCCTAGATGCATCAACATAGTATCAAAACTTATAACAATGCAACCCCTTGTACTAGTGTTTCATTAGCTTAAGTTTTTTGGTCAAGCTATTTGTTGGGCCTATGAGGCATCTATAGATCTAGCATTTGTGTGTTTGAACATTCATCATAGTCATTTTTCAATGTTGAATCTACTATTTTAGGTTCTTGTTTGAAAAAATTATTTGGTGTCCTTATCATCTTATTAGTAGATCCATTTGTATCCTTTGATGGAACCTTATATCATTGGTTGACTTTTATTTTTACATTTGCATCAGGTGTCAAGATTTTTTTGGTCCACAACTTGGTCAATCTCTACAGTTTCTTGGTGGGTTTTCCTTTTGTAGTCATTGTTGAAGCCATCTCTATTTGGTAGTTTGGTCTTACAAGAAGAATTCATTTTTTTGCAGGCATCATTTGTCTAGCAGTTGCATGATTAATGTTTATTTTTTTCATCAACTATTGAAGCAAGGATAACTTTAAGAACCCCCCCCCCCCCCCCCCCCTCTAAAAGTAGAAAAATATTGACAAATTTTATTTTTTTTTGGTAGGAATCACATGTAAGTATACTAGTGAATTGTGTTGAAATGTAATATTAATATGGTAGGTGAATCATTTGCAATCGCCAAAAATTTGTCAAGAATGATGGTAAATAGTGTTGGTAATTTTGCCTTGTATTCAAATAAATGTAATATTTTTCTATCAATTCTTTTTTTTGGTGCTTTATGATACATATAAAAAATAAAATTATTTATTCTCACAAAAATTTATTGATAATGACAATATAAAGTTTTTATTGGTGAATTATGCTCTAATATTAAACAAATAAAATATATTTACAGGTGAATATAAAAAATTGAAAGCATTTTCTCTGGTTAAAATTTATTAATATTGAAAACTATAAACTTTTTCTTGGCAAATTATGCTCTGATATTAAACAAATAAAATATATTTATTAGAGTTTTTTTGGATTGGTAAAAAAAATATTATTAATAATTAAGTGATTTTCCACATACTAGCAAGAAATAGAGTCTAAGTTTCCCCAGTGAAAATCACTCTCCATATCTAAGAGATCCACCAAATCCTCTCTCCCAATTCCAATCACCCTAAGGGGATCACACCAAAGGAGGTAAAAATCCATACTCCCCTAATACAGCACCTTCAAGTGTAGATTTCATCAATACATTTGCAGTAAAAATAATATTTTCTATGCATGGGTAAAATCATAAAAGGCACCACACAAAACATCATTGAAGGATTGAGTTGAAAACCATGATCTAAAGCCAAAAATAGGGGGGAAAATGCACAAAACCCTAACCTCAAATATTGTCACCACCTATAGGTGCATCTATGACCAACTAATTACTTGCATTATTACTCCTAATTGGTCATCCTCTTTGTCATCTTTCTATCTTCTGCATATCCCCTTGGTTCTCGACAATCGAAGGCTCTACAAGTCTCTGAGCCGTGATATCTTTGATTAAGAAGTAGTTATTGAGAAAACTAAGGCTAATCTATGAATATTATCACTTCTTTATCCTCCTTTTCACCCCAAAGGAGGAAGGGTTGGAGAGGAGGAGTAAACTCACCCATGTGAATCCACATCCCCCCAACACCATGAATCCTTCACTTGGCCTAGCATTGAGGAGGACAAAGTCCATCCCACTATAGCGCTCTTCTTGTATATAGTGCAACATAAGTTTGGTGTGGGCTTCTTAGAGCCAAGTTTGAGACACCATGCCATGAATAGGGAAGAGATGTCCACATTTGTGTGGCAATGATATTTGGCCTCCAATAAATCATCACCTAGGATGATTCTAATTTGTAGCATGAAATCCTCATCTTCAAGGATAAATAATTTACTCAATCTGTCCTAGGAAATTCTTCCCCAAAAAGCTATCATAGAATTTTCAACATGGTGGGAGAATTTTCCTTGCATTTTAGCCTCCTAGTATGTCCTCAAAAATGAAAGCACGGATGTAGACGGATATCATGTTTTTCTTGTAATTTAGAACATAAATATAAATTGCTTTAAACTTACTTTGCATGCTCTCTACCTACAACTATTAATTGTCTATAGTCCATCTTGTTGTAACATCCATTCAAACCGTCACATCTCTCTGAAAAATGGAAAAGTACCTTTCCTTTTCTTTTTCATTACCAACCCCTTGATTCTTGAATTAACTCTTCTTCCAACTTGGAGCATTTGTTGCAAGACAAAGTTTTTGTTTTTGTTATTTATGCCAAAGAGGCTTTAGAATATTAAAACAAAAAAATAGAAAACTTGAGCCCACCACTCATTTTGAAAAATTGTGAAACCTTTATGAGTGGATGGATCAAATAAAATTTTACATGCTAGTATGGCAGACAAGCTTGTGAGGTGAGTCCCATTTCTTTAATTTGTAATATGCACCTTTGTATTTAACTTGATCTTGTGAACTTCCATGAAATCAATATTAGTCATTGATCAAACCAAAGCTAATGAGAACTTAAATACTTGTCACTATAGCACTCTTATCAAAAGAATCATTTATGTTGAGTTGGCTAATGACTGGCCAATAGCATTCTTTTTCTAGAGGCTTATTTCACACATATACAAAATTGCAAAACCGCAAATTGGGGACACGTGTCCACATTATGTAGCAATAAACACAATTTTCAAATCAAATAACATTCTCATAAATAGCAGTCACACCAACTAATTACATAGTATATCTACTCTAAAGGTGCTACTAGTACCATGACTACTTCCAAAAAGTTGCAATATGAAATCCTTGTATGATAACATAGAAAGTTGACACTTGCCTAGATTAATTAATTTCATTGATATTTGAAGTTCTTAAACTCATGTCATTAATGCCAACTTGTGCAAATTAGCATTCCTTGTTGCTAGCTTACCATGGCTTAAAGTTTAAACATTTTAGATCTATTGCCCTTCTATCTAATTCGATACAAATTTACTAAATTGAAGCAACTGAATTAATGCAAGAAAATATTTTTTCTTGATTACACTCATGTTTGAGCTTAATGGTTTTTGGATTTAAAATATTAGGATTTTATTAGCCAAATCAAGTAAAAATAGATAAAAAAATTCATTTGTATCTAAAAAAAATTTAGTCATGGACATGTCGATAAGATTGAGAACATATTTGAGACAAATTATGTTCTTAGGAAGAATATCATACATGTGTCTTAGATGTATTTTTACAATTGACATAAGTTTGGTCATAACAAAAGTAAAATGGATCCTTGGGGACAAGTTTATGGTGTCTAAAAATAGATACAAATTTGTCCTCTCATTTTGTAGCCTCTATCCTCAACTTTGGAGAGGACAACGATATAGCATTACAACTGAGCAAGATAATGATAAAAGAGGATTTCTTAGGTAGAATACATGATGTACTAGAGGTGGCTTAACTTAAAGGTAGGGTCCCTTTACCCCAAGATATTGAAATATATCTTGAGACCTAGGCTCCAATCCACTTGTATCGGTTCTTAGGAGGTGTTTGACAAACTGCCATGACTATGTATCATAAAAAAGTGTTTAACATATATCACTTCCTAAAGAGGCTATTTGTGCTTGAGTCTAACAACAACACATTTTGGATTGAGGAATTTGTGGCTCAAGTTGTTGTAGAACAAGGACATCTATATGATGTCTTAATATCCTTTGTGTGTTACTTTCTCACTAGATTTCAGTCAATGCTCACTCTCGAAGTTTGTAAGTCTCTATATCTCTATTAATGGTCACAATTTTTTTCAATTGTCTATTATTGTCAATTTTTTTCAATTGTCTATTATTGTCAATTTTTTCATTTTTCAAAATTTGGAATCTATTTGCTATGGGTAATATCCGAAGAACCACGATGATTCTATATTTTGCAAGAGTCGAGGAAAATATAATAAAATACTAGATGTTTCAATTATCATTTTGACAATTTGTTTAATATTTAATTTTTAAAATTCTATAAACATAAATATAATTGTTTAAGTGCTTGTCTCAATTATCATTTAACTCCGTGTATCTATGTAATTTTCATGGTGTACGTTTTCATTTTTCTTTCTACATATTTTTAAGAAAAGGATTAAAAATTAAATTTCTTAAAGTTATTGTAATTTTATAATTATATACAAGGGTTTTAGTGGGATAAAGAAGAACTTCAAAAATTATACAAATGTGTACAATAACAATGGTTCTTTATTATGGATGAATAACAAAGAATAGTAATATTAACATTGCATAAGTGCACAAAGATGGGGAACCAAAAAGATGCCAATTTTGATTTTGGTCCTACAAAAGCAATAGTGTGTACACTTTATAGGGTGCATGTCCTATGGCTTGGATGCCTGAGCATTAGCCTTGGGAAATTTAAACCATAGGGTGTACACCCTATAGGGTGTATGCCCTATCTAAAGTTATACATTAAAAAAACTAGTGTTTTAAACTGTCATTTCCTCTCATTCACCCATGAACTAGCATAGTTTTCTCAATTGGAGAAGGGCACATATGTCATTGTTGGAGTTGATTCTACTTCTTGGATTCATCAAATCGCATAAAAAATGTGTCCACCATGTAAAAGAGTTCACATAGGAGGAAGAAGTAAGTAAATTTACAGCCTATGCCTCTTTTTGGTATTCAAATTTAAATTTATTTTGGGTTTGTAATCAAATTTTGTTCTTAAAGTTTCTTTTATTAAAATTTATGTTTAATTAGGATTTTAAATTAAATTTTATTTTAATTTCTAAGAGGAATAATGCCCCTAAAGTAAACCCTCAACCAAACCCTCAACCTTCTCCTCATGAAGAAATGAAAGAAAAAATTAATGAAGAAAATGAACCCCAACCTCCACCAATCCAGAGACCTCCACCTAGAACACAAGATACTTTGATGAACCAAATAGAAAGTGGAAAAAGTGAATTAGAATATTTGATTGGGAGGTTAAAACAATATATTAATACAAATCCTAGAAGGGAAACACTTTCCAAATCATTATAATCAATCTTGCCACATAGGCTCAATTAGTGGGCAACTTAATTTATGGTTTAACAAACAAGAAGAACAAAAACAATATTATGCAGATAAATTATCATATGAGGACATAAAAAAGAAATAAATAGCGAAAGAGGACATTTTCAATCTCTTTGTAAATCCAAAAAAGAATGAAACTCTTAAAACTACAACACAGAGGTTTTTGATTCATTGGTGCATGCATGAAGAAATAAAAAATAACTTTTGGTACAGATGGTGGATGGTTTTTGATACCCCTCCTTGTAACAATCATAAGGCTCTACTATATTTCTTGAAGAAACTCTATTGTGATTTTTTTCCTCAAGGAGGCCCCAAATTATTTTGACTTTCTAGAATCTCAGGGTAGAGACAAAGGGTCATCATTTGATACACCGGAGGTACATTGTGACCCTAATGCACCTAGGATGCCCATTGGAAAGCCACATGTTGATCATGTTAGTATTCCTTTTGTTGTGAAGGAACGTGTGGAGGTGGACACACTAGGCACGATTAGTTCTCTGACACAGACTCTCATATAGTGTGCCACTCCTTTAGTCGAGGATGAGCATGGTCAATCTTTGAGGGGCCATATTTGTCAGTCATGTGGGTCCCTATACACATATGGTAGTGCTAACAGATAGGGATATGATGATGAAATGATGATTGGTGGCTTTCTTAGTACAAAATTTGGCATTGATACACAAGTAAATACTTGCAAGTTAATTTAATTCATTTAATTATATTTAATTTATAAATGAATGAATAACTAAATTAGTATCTAATGATTATGATCAAAATTTAGGATATGAGTGTTAGTGGCAATGGTAATGTTCCCCCGACCCCCTTTTACACCATGTCATAAAGTCCACAGGTATGTATCTAATAAAGCATTATAATTATTACATATGAGTAATATGTAATTATTGAATGGTGGTCTCATAGCTTATTGTGTATTTGCATTAGTTTACCATTGGACCCTTGGCATTCACACCACAAAGCGAAGGACATCAAGGTACTTTCATACGGGTATCTTTATTTGTATGTTAATTTTATTTACTTTATTATATTTAATTAATAAATGAATGAATAACTAAATTAGTAGAAAAATTATGATCAAAATCCAGAGTCAAACTATTTATGTCAATGGTCACATTACTTCACCTTCCTTTTCCATGACTTCATTGAGTCGACAGGTATATGTGTAATCAACAATTATAATGATTACATGTGATTAGTACCTTATATATGAATGGTTGTCTTATAATTTACCATACATGTGAATTAGTTTACTGCTAGAACCTCGACATTGACACCACACATTGAAGGATGTCATGGCACTTTTAGTGAGGTGTCATTTATTCATTAGAGGAGTTGTAAGAAAATATAGGTATTCTTGATAACTACATAATACTCTTGTCAAGTTTAGTTGTCATTTTTTGACATTAGATACTCCCCCTATTGTTGTGACTCTTGGGATCATGGGGTTGTTGTAGCTATAGTGAAGTCTGAAGCATTGACCGAGGTATGAAATAGATTACTTAATTTTAATATGTTGTTTTAATGATTTGTAATGAAATTTTTAGTGATATTCATATATGTATTTTAATTATTATTTTTGTGGTTTTTGTATGGGCATTTTACTCTAGATCGTCAATGTGCCCCTTCCGTGGATGAGCATAGTGACTATTTGATAGTGGTCAGAGAATATTCTATTGGATGTCATCGTATAATTCAATTTCAATGTAAATTAGTTATTGATGTTTATACTTTTGGTTTTATCAGCTGGATCTCTAGAGGACTCTAGACAAGAGGATGAGTCAACAAACTTGGAAGACTCTAGCATCCACTGCATCTCCATCCACGCAATTTTTGAAGGCATCTTGGGATTTTTTTTCTTCCCCTTGCGGGAAAGGATTAGATTAGGGATATATATTGTACACCTATATGGCATTATTAGACACATTTTTTTTATATTGTATATGTGACACGTTCTACATCCATTTAGCTTTTAGGAAGCCAATTTAACTGTATTGGATATATTACATGTATGGCATTATTCTACATATATATATTTGGCTTCATTCCCTATGAATATATATAGTTTATATTTTAAGTATGCAATTCATGTCTCATGTGTATTGGTGTATACTACTTGATGCAAGATCATCTGAGGATCAAGGCTACTGACTCAGATGTGGGTTTTGGTCGAGATTTACTTCCGAGGGTCATAACTTTTGACTCGAATGTGGGTTTTGGCTGAAATTTTATAGACAGTTGCGTGAGGAGGAGCTATTTGGATCATCGATGGAGCTCTGCTCAATTGGTGGTCATATCGACATTTTTTCGGGAGCTTGAAATATCATCTTGGCCTCTGAAATTGGATTTTTGTGTTTTTTTCCATTTTTTTAGAAAGTTTTTGTAATAAATCTGAAATTAGATTCTTGATCTTGTAGATTAGTTGGCAATTCATCTTGCCTTAGTTGGGGGCTTTTCTTGGGAAAAATCAAGATTCGTAGGATGGGTTTTGAAAATTACCAAAAATAGAAAAATCTATTTTTTCCTGAAAATCTGCCAAATATGGTAATTTTTGAAATTGTAATAAGTAGTTGTTTTTCTTGCATTGTAGGGGCAGAGTGGAGTTGGATAATTTTAATGAAGAATCTGGCATTCTGAAACTTCTGTGTTGTGTATTTTTCTGAGTTATTGTTTTGAAGGGTTTGGGCTACATCACTACTTTATTTTTATGTGTATGTCTTATGATTTGTATCTTTCTCATGCCTTATAATTATTCTTACATGTGTATCTATGTATATTATTACTTTATGATTCATACTTTATGAGAATATGTATGTTTCATTTCATATAGCTTTAGTACCACTACTTTTAGCTCAAATAGTTTATGCAGAAGGTGATTCTTGATGCACATTAATATATGAATCATGTAGAGGCATATGGTGATCAAAAAAAATTCACTAAGTTTGTATGATCAAGCCTTGACAAGCACAATGTCTCTTCCTTGCTACAAGCCCACAATGGCTCCAATTCATGAAAATGACTCGAGGGATTCTTCCAACCTTATTAAGGCATCTAAAAACATTAGACGAACCAAACAATCATGATTTTATCAATAATTTTCATTGGCAACACCATTCTATGACAACTCTCCCAATTCCAATAAACTAGCCCTTTTAGGCCAATTATCCCTATCCTCCCTATTAGGCCTATTTTAAGAGGTTTTTAAAGAAATTACTTCTCCACTCTTCACCAAACCTTAAAAATAACTCAAACATATTCCATATGACCTGAACACATAGTTCAAACACTTACATGATGAGGGTTGGCCAATTTTCACAATATTCCAAACCTCTTTTTTTCTTCTCCAAACAAAAATTATCCACCTAGGGCATCATCCCATTCTCTATAAACTCAACATCTTGTTCTAAAATCAATTGAACATTGAGGAGGACACATTCAAATATCTATCCTTCCATTTTTGTAATTTTCCCATGGTTATTTTATGACATATGAGCCAATTTATGTCAACACCTTTGTAAATGATGGTTTTATGACAATTTTAACAAAAATATATCAAACTCTCACCATTAGCCATGGAAATGGCTCAAACCTATTATATATTTAAGAGGATTAAATATAATTTCCAATAATGTAATTATTTCTACCAAACAAATACATTAACCAATCAAAAAGAGAAAAAATAAAAAAAAGTGTTGCTCATGGGTTACAAGAAATGATCAATTTTTAATTACTAAATTATTTAAAATTCAAATCTTTTCAATCTTTGTCTCAATCCTAGACATAAATAGTATGTATATCATTTAAATAACTTCCCACAACTTCCTCTAACCACTTTTGGGCATTTGGAACCAAGCATTACATCTTTTGCATAAAAGTTGCAAAGATGTCATAGCAACTTTTGTGCAAGTTTGACAACTTTTTCTTAATCACTTACCTAGACTCCTAAATTTCATTCCAACAGCTCAAACAAGTTTTAATAGGTCATAAAAGACAAAAAACATCAATCCAACCTAATTTTAGTCCTATTTGAGCATTTTGACCACCTTGACCCATTCAAGGCCATACAAGCACCTTAAGATACGCACCAGTATGATGTGGTTTAGAACATTCAAATGAGTTGTAAAGCCTAAAAAGGATATTCCTATCATTTAATCACCAATTAAAGGTTTTGGCATAGACTATTTCAGGCTAGAATGAACAGTTTGAAATATATGCAATGTTGTAACTTTCAACTGAGACACATTGAAAGATTTGACATCAACCGAGATTAGGTTGCCAATTTTAAACAATGTTGAATATCTCAAAACCATGATACATTTTTTTAAGCATCCCTAACATGATCATGTAGCACCTGACGATTCATTGATACCTCACACAAGCTTTGAGAAATTACCCTTGAAATATTGCTACTCAATGGTGCTTAGTGCAACTTAAGGGATACTTCATCCCAGAGTGGTCAAGAATGTTCAAGCGACTTTGCAAGTGAAACAAGGTTGTTCATGGCATTTACCTCATGAACTAGAGCTATTGGCATAGATGGTTCAAGGCCAGGATGAATGATTTGAAAGATACACAATGTTGCAACTTTCAACTAAGGTACATTGCAAGATTTGACATCAACCAAGATTGGGTTGCCAATTTGAAATGATGTTGAATCTCCCAAAATTGTGTTAGGTTTTTGTAGGTTTCCCTAACACAATCCTATAGTTCCTAGCATTTCATTGATACCTTGCATGAGCTCTAAGAAATAACCCTCATAATATCACTTCTCAATGGTTCTTAGTGCACCTTTAGAAACACTTTGGTCTGGATTGGTCTGGAATGTTTGAGAGACTCCATGAGTGAAATGAAGTTATTTATGGTATTTACCCAACCAACCAGAGATATTGGCATAGATAGTTTGAGGCCATGATGAATAGTTTGAAAGATACGCAATGTTGCAACTTTCAACTGAGGCACATTGCAAGATTTGACATCAATTGAGATTGAGTTTCCAATTTCAAATGATGTCGAATATCCCAAAACTATGATATATTTTTGTAGGAATCTCTAACACAATCTTGTAGAACCCAATGGTTTTTTGATACCTTGCACGAGCTCCAAGAAACAACCCTTAGAATATTGTTTCTTAATGGTGCTTAGTGCACCTTAAGGGACACTTCAGTCTGGAGTGGTCCAAAATGTTTGAGCGACTCTGTAAGTGAAATGAGGTTGTTCCTAGAATCTAATCATCCAACCAGAGCTATTGGTGTTGATGATTCAAGGCCACAATGAACAGTTTGAAATATACACAAGTTCGTAACTTTTAACTGAGGTACATTACAATATTTGACATCAACTGAGATCGGGTTGTCAATTTTAAATGATATTGAATCTCCAAAAATAGCGATAGGTTTTTTAGGAATCCCTAACACAATCTTGTAGCACCTAATTTTTTTTAATACCTTTCACAAGATCCAAGAAACTACCCTCAGAAGATTGTTTCTCAATGGAGCATAGTGCGCCTTAAAGGACACTTCGATTCAAAGTGGTATGAAACATTTGAGAAACTCCATGAGAGAAATGAGGTTGTTTGTGGAATTTACCTAGCAATTCAGAGCCATTGGCATAGATGGTTTGAGGCCATAATGAACAATTTCAAAGATACACAATGTTGCAACTTTCAAGTGAGGAACATTGCAAGATTTGACATCAACCAAGATTGGGTTACCAATTTCAAACGATATTGAATCCATCAAAATTGTGATAAGTTGTTGTAGGTATATATAACATGATCCTTTAGCACCTAATGGTTTTTTGATACCTCACATGAGCTCCAAGAAATGGCGCTCAAAAGATCACTACTCAATGGTGATTAGTGCACCTTAAGGGACAGTTTAGTCCGGAGTGGTCCAGAATGTTCAAGTGACTTTGTGAGAGAAATGAGGTTGTTCTTGGCATTTACCTAGCCAACTAGATCTATGGGCATAGATTATTTGAGGCCACAATGAATGGTTTTAAAGATACACAAGGTTGAAACTTTCAACTGAGGCACATTACAAGATTTGACATCAACCGAGATTGAGTTTCTAATTTCAAACGATGTCCAATCTCCTAAAAATATGATATTTTATTGTAGGTCTCCCTAACATGATCTTATAGAACCTAATGTCTCATTGATACCTCACACAACCTCCAAGGAATAGCCCTTGGAAGATTGTTGCTCAATGGTGTTTAGTGCACCTTAAGTGACACTTCAGTCCAGAGTAGTTTCAAATGTTCAAGTGACTTCGTGAATAACGTAAAATTATTCCTAGCGTTTACCTATCCAACTAAAGCTATTGGCGCAAATGGTTTGAGGCCACAACGAGCGATTTTAAAGATTTGCAAGGTTTTAACTTACATCTAAGGCACATTACAATATTTGACATCAACTAAGATTGGATTGCCAATTTCAAATGATGTTGAATCTCCCAAAAATATGATAGATTTTTGTAGGAATCCCTAACAAAATCTTGTATCACCTAACGATTCATTGATACCTCACACAATCTACAATAAATATCCCTCAAAATATCATTGCTCAATGGTTCTTAGTGCATCTTAAGAGACACTTTAGTTCGGAGTGGTCCAAAACATTTGAGTGAATCCATGAGTGAAATGAGGTTTTTGCTAGTGTTTAGCTAGACAACTAGAGCTATTTCCATAGATGATTTGAGACCATGATGAATGGTTTGAAAGATGTGCTAGGTTGTAAATTTTAATTGAGGCACATTGCAAGATTTGACATCAAGTGAGATTGGGTTGCCAATTTCGAATCATGTCGAATCTCCTAAAAATGTGATAGGTTTTTGTAGGTGTCCCTAAAAAAATCCTGTAGAACCTAATGGTTCATTGATACCTTACACAAGATCTAATAAAAGGGCCTCATAAGATCATTGCTCAATGATGCATAGTGCACCTTAAGGGACACTTTGGTCTTGAGTGGTTTGGAACGTTAGAGTGACTCCATGAGTGAAACAAGGTTGTTCCTAGTGTTTACTTGGCAAACTAGAGATATTGGAATAAACAGTTTAAGGCCATGATGAACGGGTTGAAAGATACGCAATGTTGCAAATTTTAATTGAGGCACATTGCAAGATTTGACATCAACCAAAATTGGGTTTCCAATTTCAAATGATATAAAATCTCCCAAAATTTTGATGGTTTTTTGTAGGCCTACATAACATAATCGTGTAGTACCATATACATTTTTGATACATCATACAAGCTCCAAGATATGACCCTTGAAAGATCGTTGCTCAATGCTTCTTAGTGCACCTTAAGGGACACTTTGGTCTGGAGTTGTCTAGAATGTTTGAGTGACTCCGTGAGTGAAAAATGGTTTTTCTTAGTATTTACTCGGCTAACCAGGGCTACTATCATAGATGGTTTGAGTTTAGGATGAATGGTTTTAATGATACACAATGTTGCAACTTGCAACTAAGGCAGGTTGCAAGATTTAGTAAATTAGGAAATAGGTTGTTTGTGAGGATAATTTGATTTGGTCACATTATGGATGATTTTTTAGGGGTCATACATGTTGATTTACTTCATTGGACATGTTTAATTATTTAGGAGTCATGTAGGGTCACAAAATGCAAAAGACACATAAAGTCTTACAAGTTGTCAAAAGTTGTCAAGTGCAAAAAAATGTAAAAATCAGTAAATCACCAAATTAGACACAAACATTCATGTTTGTCTATTAATGATATTAATGTAACTTTTATTTTTACAAATATACATGTTTTTTATTAATAATGAAAAATCTATTTACATCTCAGCTCTCTAGAGGCACCAGTAGGAAAGATTTGAGCAAAGAAAACCTCTGGTCTTGCCCCAAAAAATATAAGAGAAACATAGTCGTTAAAACTTATAAACTTCATGTTATACATACGGGGTAATGCATGAGGAATTTACACTCCATCCAATGTGGATAAAGAATTTATTCCTTATAAATATACATGCTATAGGTGCATGTATTCAAATAAATTTGACATTACAACATTTTGTATAGACATTCAACCCAATAAACTGGTTGGATCTTCCATGCCCCTTATTGTCTCAAGTATTTCCTTGTGGTCTGACTCACAAACCTTCTAAAGAGTCTTATTGTGTGGTTTTCCTCCATATCTAATCAAATGGACATTTGATGCAATGACAAGGTTGGAATAATGAAGAATCTTCCTATGTGTCTCCCAATCCTCAAACAACCAAAACCTAGGGTTCTCCATACCATACTATCTAAGCTATGTACCAGTTACAACCACTACTCCTATAGGGTATTCTAATTCTTCACTATCTATAACTAAGTGTTCCAATTTCTTTTTTGCCTCAACACAACGACACAAATAATAATGTAGCCCTTCTTCATTGTCTTTAGGTTCAATTATAGACACCTAAATTTGTCCTTTTAACATTAATTTAATTTAATTTAATTAATGACCCCTAATAACATTATAGTTAATTTTTAATTAATTATATTCATTAAATTCATCTATTTATTTAATTAAATTTATTTAATTAAATAAATTTACTAATTATAGTATTTGAATTAAATTTAAATACTACCTTTCATAATGTATTAAATTTAATTTAATACATGTTCCTCCATATTCCCCTTTTAAATAAATTTTTAATTTATTTAATTCCCTCACATTCTTTATTTCTACTAAGTCATGATTAAATTAAATTTTATTTAATTTAATCATAAATCCAACCTAGATGCTATCCTACACACATCACTTTCTATCTAATAAACCTACTCACTAATTAGCGAAGGTTAATTAGGCTAATTTTTGGATTCCTACATCCATTAGTCCTAATTATTTTCTCACACATGTGTGAGCAAATTTTCAAAAATTGTCTTTTCAAAAATTGCTAAAATTTGCATAAACAAGGCTTCTTACAATTTTGATGACACTTCTTACACCTTCTAAAATGGTGAAAATAGACTTTTTCTCTTACACATCTCTTACACACACGTACACATGTACTTGAAGTACACATTGACCTCTCACATCACAAGTTACTCACACATGTGTGAGCAAGTCTTGGACTTTGCATGACTTATGTGTCTCCTTGGTGGCACCTATGTGGATTCCACATAGATTCCACCTCACCCCAGCCCTCCAAAATTCTATAAATAGGACCCTTGCCTCAAGAGAATCATCTCTCATTTTTCATGTAGAATTATAATGCTAGTTTGCTAGTTTATGCTTAGAATTATTTTCTTAAATTTGTTACTAACCATTTAGTAGTTGTTAGAATGCATAGTAGAGTTAAAATTTGATTTCATGCTTTAACTTAGATTCATTAGTATCATTAGTCTTGCATGCAATTGAGCTTGAGGGTTGCTTCCATAGCCCCTTCTTGAGCTTCAATGGCTTCTTATTGAATGCTTGAGGGTTGCTTCTATAGCTCCTCCTTGAGTAGTTCAATTTTGATTTTAACTTGCATTCATAGTGAGATTCACACTTGTGTTGGGAGAGATCACCCACAACCTCTCTAAGAGCTTAAATAAAGCAAGTCTTGGGTGCACTTGCTTCATGCTCATCTGAGGTTATGGTGAAGATTATTATTTTTTGCAAGTTTATGAACATGTTAAAGTAGATTGAATATGCTCTTTATTGTTAATGTTTACATGTTTGAACTTGTTCTTAACAGGTAGGTTTTCATCATATACATTTTGGCATGCCCAGTGGGACCCACAATCTCATCTTCTAATTTTTTTTCATTTTGTGAAAGTTCCCCGTAAAGTTTCCAGACAGGCGTCTCCACTCGTCCAAAGGCGTCTCTACCTGGTAACAGGCATCTCCACCTGTACACAGGCGGCTCCATCTTCAGACATGCATATCTTCCAAAAGGAGGTTTTCATCCACTTTAATTTCCTTTAGATAGTAAAATTTACATTTTTAATCACTCAAAGGCTTATAATCATTAATGAAACACCTTATTTTATCTGCAAGTGCATAAAAGAATATAAAACTAATAAAATCTTTATTTTTGTGCAGATAGGTGTCTCTGCTTGCACATGGGTGTCTCTGCCTGAAAAGGGGAGTTTCCTTTGCATTAACCTTGTAAGTTGATTAACTAATGTTTTCTGGTATAATAAGGTTGTAAATAATTGGTTTTTTTCATAATAAACATCTTTTATACATTCGCAATCTTATAGAAGTGAAAAAAGTTAAAGTTTCATAGCTAGTGCATTTGATTATATTCATATAGGCATCTTTGTTTCTAGATAGGAGGCTTTGCTTGTTAATAGGCATCTCTACCTAACAATAGGCATCTCTACCTGATAGGCGTCTATGCCTGATAACAGGTGGCTCTACCTGCAGATAGGTGGCTCTATCTGATTGTAACTCTTTTTCATAAAAGTTTACATTTTTTTGTTTGTTGATCTAGATTTTTTGGAAGATTCTAATATTTTATGACTTCTAACAGTGATTTTGCAAAACATTGACCAAGATTCAAATATTTTAAGACTTCTAATTGTATTTTTTTGCAAGACATTGTTAGAAGACCAAACAGCGAACTACTTACACTATTTGTCTTGCAGGTTGCCTAGGAGATACAAATAAACATTATGTCTTCATGAATATTTTTCTTAGGAATTTAACAAAGGTTCACTTGTAGTATTTTTCCAAGTGGTAGGGGATTATGCTCTTGTCTCTTTCAGACAATCAAAAACCTAGACCCATTTGACATTATACTTTAATAGGGACATTGGAAAAGAAAAAGTGTGTTTGGTGTGTTTGGGAGAAAACCATGTTGGATAGGAAATTATTCTCTTTTCCACTTGAGGGAAAATCACAAATCCAGACTCCTTCTTGTGGCCAATCCATGCATTTATTTTCAATCCTTTAGATGGTCCTGTTGGCGAGGTAAAAATCTCCCGAGAATGACCCACATGAGAACAGGGTGTTAGCCCACCACTCCAACTCACGTTAATAAAATTTGCTTTTTGAGGTTAAAGCCTTGAAAGTTAGACAACATTTGAGCTTATACACAGCTCTCACCTAACATTTAGTAGGTCCTTGCGGTCTCAATCATGTTTACGTGACCACTTGTGTCAAGGTGCTTTGTGTGGCTATATGTCCTCATCGCGTTTGCATGGACACAAAGAGTGTGTTTGAATGGAGACCCTCACTAAAAGCCATTAGTTAGAAGCCACCTAGTTCACCCCCAAAAGGTTGATAATCTGCATGCAAGGAGAATAGTAATCTCCCCAAGACACTCACTATATCGAGCCCCCTTAAATGTTAACACTTTGATAATATAGCATCATGATTGGAGCCATTGCATGCTTGGTGATGGCCTTATTTTGAGGAATTGTTGGGTATGTTCCTAAGTCAGTGAGAAAAGATTTTCAATCTCAACCAACTTCCTTTTAGGGATAAAGAGTGTGATTGTTACTTTCATTGCAAAATAAACCCATACACTTGAATCTTGCAAGGTTTCTTTGTCCCTTGCAGGACTATTTTCGACAAATGTGCTTGTAACCCAAATGTTTGATGTATGCATGAAATTAGTTCTTGCCAAGAACATCCTTTGATCTATCAAGATATTATCCTTAAGTCATGACTGATAGTGTAAAACATAACAAAGAAAAATTCCCAATTGCTTGAGTCCATAGAGAGAAGAAAATCATTTCAATCAAAAGACTAAAGCCAAACAATCTTATTTGAAATCCATTCAAAACTTTCTAGGGGCTATCGAGAAATCAAATAAAATCATCTACAATAATCAAGTTGCTAATTTTTTTGTCAAGAACAAAGTAAACATGGCCTTTGTCACTTTGTAATCCTATGACTAAGTACCTTTGACCTTCTTTCTCCGTCTTCTTCAAGTCATTCATCCCTTTCTCATCTCTTAACACCTCTTTCTTCATCCACATTCCAAAACATTAGGAGCATTAATCAGAATCAAATCAATCCATTTTTCACACCTTCATCAAGAAATAGGGTGAAAGAATCATTCCAATAGTGTCTCATAGACCTTAATTTCAAAGAAAACATTAATCCCTTACTACTTTGAGAACTAATTCTTTCTCTAGTAGTCCTAATCTAGTCCTATTTTATTTGGGGATCATTAGTCTATCACCCAAATAAAAGAAGACTTTAAATCAAAACCAATCCTATGTTTTCATAATCACAAGGTCTTGTTTCACCTAGGTTTGTTCCAAACCTTTAAATCAAACCAATCCTTGAGGCTTAGTTTCTCTTTAATCCATTCTCATCAATCAATCCAATTCAATCAATCATCAAGACTTAATCATTAGTCCAAGTTGCTCCTAGTTCACCAAATCCTTTTCTTTCCATACCTCATCAACCATTCACCCTTCTTCAATTCAACCATTCTAAGGTCACTTGTGCATGGTACTTACCTGATCACAAGAAAAACCAAGACAAGAATCTCTCACCATGGATAATGATTAGGAAACTATCTATCAAGAAGACTTTAATGATGAAGAAGAACCCCACATGGAATCTGACATAGTCATACCTGAAAGTGTCAGTGCCAATCCATGAACTAAATAATTCTTTGAGGATCCTAACAATTTAAGCTTAGTGGAAGACCTAATCCAATCCAACAGTTCCAACATCTTCATGAATCTTATCCAAAGGGGTGTTACCCTCCCTGACAATTTCGATGAAACTTTTCTTGAGAACAACTTCATTCGAACCAAACAAAGCAAAGTAGTGCTCATAATGCCATCGACATCTGATAATACAAATCAACCTCCCCTTGATACACTTGAATTAATCTGACAACTCTTAAACAAGCCTAACTCAAACAATGGGGTGAGTAACGATGGTTTAAGTGTGGGTCATGGACCTGAGCCACAACTAGGGTCCTCAGGACGACGCTTTGCTTCTATTTTCTTGAAGCCTAGTGGAGTCCTAAAAAATCAAAACTTTTCACAAACAAACAACACCAATCAAATCCATAACAATAATCATCCCCCTCTGGGAGGACATAATGCATCATCAAGAGGAGGAACACATCTAGTCCACATGATCACTACTAGTAATCCTCTTGAATTAGTCCAACAAATCAAAGAGCTCAAAGGCATGATGATGGCTATGCAGAAAGGCGAGAAGAAGGAATTTTCTTTTGCAGAAATATGTCCTTATCGCTTTGACAAATCAATCACTCTCCAAACATTCCCTACCAATTTTGAAATTCCAAAATTTGATAAATACAAGGGAGACTCATGCCCTGTGCAACATATCAAATAATTTTATGTAGCGGCACAAGAGGATTCTCACAATGATCACCTTCTCTTAAGACTCTTCACTAGGAGTCTTGGAGGACCAGCATTAGAGTGCCTATTGAATCTCCCTCCTATTTATATCTCTACCTTTCATGATCTCGCTGAAAAATTTGTTACACAATATTCTTATAACATGAAATATCAATCATCACTCAGCGATTTGTGTAACATGAAATAAAGAAATGAAGAAACCTTTTCCAGATTTCTCCAAAGGTGGTGACATCTCGCCAATCGCATGCCTTGGAAAATCCCAAATTCACATCTAGTTGATATCTTTACTAAGAATCTGGTTACAAAAATGTCATTTTAGATGAAGATGGCTGTCCTAGATTCCTTCAAGGAACTCATTAAAAAGGGGAATTCTATTGAAGATGGAATTTTGATGAAAGGATCAATTAAACACTATACCCCTTATTCATCTAACAATACTAATGATAAACCCAAGTTCTAGTCTAAGAAAAAAGGTATTGTTAATGATGGAGTAACTAATGCTAAACATGCCCAAAATGTTCAAGCATCCAACAATAGTAACCAAGGCAATCGCAACAACAATGATCAAAACAATTGCAATTAGAACAATAATCAAACCAATCAGAATAATCAAAGCAATCGGAATAATTCAAATAACCAGAATCAAAATCAAGGATTTGGTTATCATGGCTCTCTATTTTCATGATATAATGGAAACAACGAGGATGATGATAATTTACACAGTTGGAAGATTCTCTTAATGTGATCTTTCGACATCTAGTCGAGCAAGGGATGATGGTTTACCCTAACACTGGGCCTTTCAATGAAAATCAACCTAAACCCAACTGGTATAAGGATAATGAATACTATGATTATCATCACATAAAAGGGCATGAAATTAAAAATGCATGAAGTTTCATCATTTTGTGTAAGATTTGATTGATGATGGTAAAATTGAAGTAGAGGGACAAGATGCCTCTACCTCTAACACCTAGCTAAAAATGTATTTTAAACCTTTTCTAGAACATAATCAAAACAATGCATCCACGTCCAAGGGATTTTCTTATGATTATTAAATGAACAAAATCTCAGGAGATGAACACACTTGTGGAAAATTAGCTGAATATGATGTCTATGGCTTTGACTCACTGTGTGTCTATATTGAACAATCTGAAACCCATGTAAATACATTGACTTTAAAGAGTGTGGATTGCAATGTTACTACCCGCTACCCTCGCATGAATATACAAGCTACTGGAAATCCACCTATTGTAGAGCCACCTAATGCACCATCTACCTTAACATTACCTAGGTCACATTATGACTTGCTTTCCCAATAGAAGAAGACTCCTGCACAAATATTCATACTAGAGCTTTTACACACATCCCCCATTCACAAAGAGGTCCTTGAGAATTCCCTAATTGAGTCTCGAGTCCCAAAAAATATCAATGCCTCTCAATTCCAAGCGATGATAAAAAATTTGGCTTACCAACAACACCTGGTATTCACCTAAAAATATTTCCAAGGTCCTAACGCCCATCATAATAAACCCCTACACATCCAAGTCACCATCTATAACACTTGAATTAAAACAGTACTTATAGATAATGGATCTAGTCTGAATCTTTGTACATTAAGCATGATCTACAATCTTGGTCTTTCTCAAGACCTCATTGATGTAAATAAAAGAATAAAAATAGAAGCATATTATGACAGAGAAAGAGTGAGCAAGTGTTATGAATGGGAACACTGAGAGGGGGGTGAATCAGTGTTCTATATATTAATACTTCTTTACTCTTGAAACTTAACTTAATTTCTTATGTACTAAAATGAATATCAATGCAAGTAAGATAAACAAACATAACACATAACACCAAATATGATTATGGGGAAACCCAAATAGGTAAAAACCCTGGTGGGAATTGACACCCACTAAGAACTGCACTAGTGTTTTATGATCCCTGTTAGAAGATTTTGCAACCCTGTTAGGAGTTGTTCTTTACAATGCTTTTAGTACAGTGACCTGGTCAAGGGTCACACCCTGTTAGGATTATTTTACAATTAACCTTGTTAGGGGTGGGAACACATTTTCCTAGAGCTCACTTCTCAAGTGGTGAAGGCTACAACCTTCTTAATCTCAGATACACACTATATCCTCAAGGTAAATTGTTGTTGTGACACTTATTGTTTGATCAGTTCATTTTGTGCACTTATGCTTTATCCTCTTGTAAAGAAATACAAAATTTTAACTACTCTTTTTATACCTCTTCTCTACTCTTATCAACTTTTTATTCAACTTCCATGCTTAATTACAAAGGTGTGTGTCTTATTTATATGCGCAAACAAAACTGTTAACTAGGTCAACCTTCAACCTATTACATACAACACTTCCAAATGAATTGGCTCAAGAGTGTTTACAAACAAATATATTAACATGTCTATGACCTAAATACAATAGGCACATATCCTTTACAAAATAATATTACAAGCGCTAATCAAAACAACAATAGTCGGCTCCATGCTTTGTTCTATTTTACCACTCACTGTCTATGTCACTTTATCTAACTGTAACTTCCTCATAATGACTCATATCATCATGTGCTCTTAGACTTAGCATGAATACATACTTGGAAGCATATCTTCAAGGGCTCATGTCATAATTTTTTTATACGCATGTGCATTGATGCTATGTTCTAGTGCTCTGCTAACTATCCAGTCTTCCATACTTAACCAAATTCTAATGTTCTAATTTCTTGCGATGATTCCATAACATCATATGACTTTGTTTCCATAATGACAACACTAAATATAGTCATATACATTAGTATAGTCAACTTTCCAACAATCTCCCCCTTTTTCATTAATGGCAACAAAGGAATATGGCGAAGTTACTAACTGTATCCTTATACATAATTTTCTAATGCATACTCTAACTTATATCTCCCCTTTCACTATGTACTATACTCCCCTTTACATCATATAAAAAACTCCATATTCTCTCTTCTATATTCTATACACCCCCTTTAAAATTAATGACAAAGGTGCTCAAAAAATATATCCACAAGTACTTACATAGTTAATACATCCGGGTAGACTATCTGAAGGTTTGCAATCTTATTCTACCAAAACTTCTTCAATGTGTCTATTGTCTGGAGATGGGCGCACAAAGCATATGTCATCTTCTCCATCTTCTCCAAATCTGAACTAGGACCTTGATCATATGACACCATAGTGGCATTGATCTCCTTGATGTTCTAGTTCAATACATCTAATGAGGGCGCAAGAGTATTTCTTAGCTGTGTTTGCCTTGCCCTTATCTTGGACATTTCTTTCTTTGCCTTCTCTATTTGTCCACTTGTCCTTGGTACACATTGTTACACATATTTACATCTATAGAGGGGTCTTCTACTAATTTCCTCACTTCATCTATCATAGCCTCTGCTTCCTAAATTTTCTTGTAGAGGTTTGCAGTCAGCTTGTCTTGGTTCATGCAATCTACTATGATTTTCCTTCCTTTTGCTACAATTTCTTTCAATGAAGCTTGACCAATATTCAAATAGTTAAGTTCAAGTAAAAAAATTTCAGTTAGCTCATTCAATCTCTCCTTGAGATACTTCCCTTATACTACCTTAGCTATTAATTCTTCTAGGCTAGAAAAGTTTTCTTTGAAGCTTGTCAGGATGGTACTAACATCATCCACAGAATGCACTTTTGTTACCTTCTTCTCCACTGGTAGTAGACTATTCAAGATATTTACTGACTCAACAAACAAAGGATTTCTCATCACTTGTTTCTCCTTGGCCTTCTCCATAGCAAGGACACTGATCTTGATTAGGTCTTTTTCTCCCCAACAGTCCAAGCTTGTAGTATCAAGAGTCAAACTTGACAACAATGATGTTGATGGAGTCAGAGTTGTGCTAACTATCACATCTTTTATGGGTACTTCAACAGATGGCTTTTTTGTTGGCTCATTTTCCTTATCCTCTTCTTCTTCTTTCTCCTTTTCTTTTTCTTTCTCCTCTTCTTCTTCTTGTCCTATTAGATCCTCAATCGGCACATATTCTTTATGCTTTGGTAAATTATCACCGCATAGTATTTCTACCTCTTGAGTACTCACAAAGGCTTCCTCAAATTTGTCTGTCTTTGTCAGTGGCCGCCATTGATATTTCCACATTATCAATCATTATTGTGTCTTTCTTGACTTCGGGCATGGATGCAGATGCCATTACCTCTATGGGTGATGTCACTATGGGCATTGAATCATGTGGACCTGTCATAGGTACATTTGTGACCTCGGCTACTTTAGCTTTCTCAACAAGTGCTTGAGTGATGGGCGCAGATGTAGGTTGCATGCATTGTCCAAGGAACACTTTCTCAAAGTCTTTTTCTATTTCCTTAGCTATCAATTCATAATCCTTGTTCATTATGTGCAATGTTCTCATCTTTTTTCTAAGGTGCGGCTTCACCAAATCCATTAACAAGGCTTTTTCTTTAACTGAACACACTGGTAGATATTCATCCAGTGTTTTTTTCTCTTATTTTGATGTCTTCTTCAGCAACTTGTCTTTTCAAAGTGTCCAAAATATCACATACTTTATATGGGATGGCTATCTTTAGTTCTAGCACAGTCCTATTAAATTTGATCATATGTTTGATCAAGATCTCATGGATCTCAGACTTGTCAATCTCATGATATCTATCATAAAACTTATCAACCACTCTGGATCTCAATACTTGTAAGCTTTGTAAGAATCCTACCTCAGGAGGTGGTTGCACATTTTTGCCTCTATTTCTTGTGGATCTTGCTGATGGATGACTTGTGATTGGCTATTTTTTCCTCCTTGACATTTTACTAGGCTTTGGTGGTGTAGTGGAATCACTAGGAGTGGGTGCAGGAGTGATATTATCTGTCTTCTTCTCCTTTTCTTTTGGATCATCATTTTTCTCAATTTTTACTTTCTTCATCTTAGGATCATCAGTCTTTTCTATCTTGGCTTCCATAGTGGATGCTCTCTCAATTTGCATAGCTATCTTTGCTTCTCTAGCTATATCCAGGTCTACTTGGGTCACACCATGGATCTTCAAAATATTAGAGGTGATTTTGGTGGCTTTCCTCTTGGTTGCAGCACTATTTAGGACTACTTCAACCTATCTAGTCTTCTCCTCATATGTTCCCCATTTAGGTGCATTGGGATCTTTGGGTGTTGATAGTAGAACTTGTGCATAGCTTCCAAAACTTGCTTCTCCACTTCATAGCCAAGTGGATGAATCCACTTAGTTCTAGGCTCAAAAGCCTCCATACAAGTAATGTTTGTTTCCACCATAAAAAAAAATATTGTCATTGTATTTCTCAACAATGCTTTTAGGTATCATATACCTCATTTGCATCTTTATCCTAAATTTTTTTAACTCTAACTCCATATAATCCTTAAATGTACACTCAGTTGATGCCTTGAGAGATATTTGTGGCATTGTAGGTAAACTTTTGTCTAGGTATAAGTCTAATACTTTCCCAACTATATGAAAGTACATATAGATTATCAAATACCCAAACCTGAATATCTTGGTCTTGTCATGCTTGATTTCCCTGATGTTGTCCATCAACTATGCGCGCAAGATCTCACACAAGTTGAATTCTCCATTTTCTCTCACCAATCTGATGGCTGTAAGAATAGTAGTTGCAGACACACTATTGACCCTGTTTGCATGTTAAAATCTATATCCAAGTATCATAGACATCAATTTGATGTCTTTCTCCTCAATTAGTTCAATTTTCATTCCACGCTTATCACTCTAGGATTTGCAGGCTTGCTCAACCAATTTTCTAACATCCTTACCAACTGGAATAATAGCGCTTGTCTTTGATAGACTTGTCATCTCATAAATGAGATCAACTGTGATTCTAACTGGAACTTCACCTATCCAAAATAGGTCATCATGTATCCTACTTAATAGGATCTTAATCCATTCAGATTCATAAAATTCATATGTAGTAGCATATTCAATGATTGGGTGATTCTCAAGGTGTGTGAACTCTTCAGTGAATGTTTTGTCCTGATTCATCATGGTTTCTAGGTGCAACCTAATCCTATCCAAACCAACTGGTTCCTTCTTGCAATACACATATGTGTGTATGTCTTCTACATGCATAATGCCCACTAGGGTTCTAGAAAAGGCTCCCTCTAGGTCATCTAAGGTGGACTTGAAAGGATGCTTCTTAAACACATATCTTTTCCTTTCCGCAACATCAAAGACAACTGGTGTAGTCATGACTTACTTGTTTTAATGCTTCAGAGAGGTTACCGAGGGTTTCTAAATCATCACGTCCAAATTAGGGCTCCCAATAATCAATCTTTCTTCTTCACTGATAAATTCAACTACAACACTTCTTAACTCAACTTCTTGATCTTATGTGCTCTCCAAACGCTCAACTTAGAATGTAATGTTTGAATAATGAATCTTCGATGGCTATAAAGAAATGTTTCCGCCATTAATGATTTTCATGTAAACACATAATGTAACTGTAGAATTCATTCTTTGTTTCTTCTAACAATCAGGTAGTGCTCTCTTGCATACTGCATCAACTAGACTTCAAATAGTTATATCTAAAGGCGCATACTTTGAGGATGAGTATACTAGCCGCGCAAGAGATAATCTAGCTCCCCCTATAACCATGAAGGTCATTTAACCATAAATAGGAGGTGCATCCATTACAGATGCATCCTCAACTATTTCATCAACATTGTCCTTCTTTTCTTCCTTCCAAATCAAGCTCACATCTTCTATAGCTTGCACAAATTTGACTTCTCCTACTTCTTCCAAAATTGATCCTTCTAACTTTTTAGGGCTTTCCTATCTTTTCACTCTTGTTCTGTAGAACCTAGAGATGTTTCTAGCCTTGTTGCATGAGTGACAAATGACTGGAGGCTTGATATTCCTTGGCGCATTCATGTGAGTTACCATATTGCACTTTATGGTTGTGTGACCAATATAATTGCATATCTGACATGTAATGTTCTGAGTTTTTCTTACATTTTGTTGTGGATGACTTCTCTAATTTTTTTGATTCTTATTTCTTTGATTTAATCTACAATTCATAGCTCTATGACCAAATATATTGCATGAATAATAGTAACCATTGAAAGGTCTTGCCTCTTTACAATTTCTTGCTTATATGGTTCAACTTTAGCTACTGTATGATTTCTTGCTTTCTTATCTTTTGAAAATTCTTCTGATGCTTTCTTTCTTGCTCGCATGTCATTGATCTGGTTTTGTGATTCATTGAATCCAATACTGCTTATGTCTCCTTTAATATTTTGTGCATACAATTGTGACTCTATAAGATCATTGCTTGTGTGCAACTTGTCAATATGATTCTTTGCCTTAGTTAATTCAAATTCTATTTGTTTCTTGAAGTTCTCTAACTCTAATGTTTTCATGTTTGCTTGCTTCATCTAACTACTTGTTTTCTTTGACCTGTTCTTCATAGGCTTCTTGATTGTTAAGTAGATTTTCATCCAACTCTTCAATTTGATCTTTCAGAGATGTGTTTTCCTCATTTATTTTTTTAACCATTTTTCCCAAAGCACTTATGGAATAGTCTTTCAAGTCTTTGCTTAGTTTTTTAATGACTACTTGAGAATCAGTAACCTTTTCTTTCAGTTCTTCAATTTTTTTTTCAGATCTGTCAAGGTCTTCAAGAGATGCTTCAAGATTCTTTTTTAGATGTTTCATTTCTCCCTTATCCATGATCTCCTAAAGTGGTTAAACTTATCTTTAGAGGACAAGAGCTTTGATACCAATTGTTAGGAATGGGAACACTAGGAGGGTGGGGGTGAATCAGTGTTCTATATATTAATACTTTTTCTTTACTCTTGAAACTTAACTTAATTTCTTATGTACTGAAATGAATATCAATGCAAGTAAGATAAACAACCATAACACATAACACCAAATATGATTACGGGGAAACCCAAATAGTTAAAATCCTCGATGGGAATTGACACCCACTAAGAACTGCACTAGTGTTTTATGATCCCTGCTAGAAGATATTGCAACCCTGTTAGGAGTTGTTCTTTACAATGCTTTTAGTATAGTGATCTAGTCAAGGGTCAGACCCTATTAGGGGTGGGGACACAATATCCTAGAGCTCATTTCTCAAGTGGTGAAGGCTACAACCTTCTAAATCTCAAATGCACACTATATCTACAAAGTGAATTGTTACTGTGACACTGCTTGTTTGATCAGTTCCTTTTGTGTGCTTATGCTTTAGCCTTTTGTAAAGCACTAAAACATTCTAAATTCTCTTCACATACCTCTTCTCTTCTCTTATTAACTTTTTATTCAACTTCCATGCTTAATTACAAAGGTGCATGTCTTATTTATATGCGCAAAAAAAACTATTAACTAGGTCGACCTTCAACCTATTACATACAATGCTTCCAAATAAATTGGCTCAAGCCTATTTACAAACAAAGATATTAACATGTCTATGACCTAAATAAAATAGGTGCATAGCCTTTACAAAACAATATTACAAGCGCTAACCAAAACAACAACAGTCGGTTCCATTCTCTACTCTATTCTTCCACTCACTGTCTATGTCACTTTATCTAACTATAACTTCCTCATACTGATTCATATCATCATGTTCTCTTAGACTTAGCATGAATAGATACTTGGAAGCTTATCTTCAAGGGCACATGTCATAATTATATCATACACACGTGCGCTAATGCTTTGTTCTTCTGGTGCTCTGCTAACTGTCCAGTCTTCAATACTTAACCAAATTCTGATGTTCTAATTGCTTGTGCTAATTCCATAACATCATATGACTTTGTTGCCATAATGAAAACACTAAATATAGTCATATACATTAGTATAGTCAAATTTACAACACAAATTCTAATTGCACTCCCCTTACAATTTGGTCCAGCTCTTATTGAAACTATCTGTCAAGCACTTGATTTAGATCCACCCTACAATATCCTTTTGGGTAGGTTGTGGATACATGCTATCTCAGGTGTCTCATCCACATTTCACTAATGTTTGAAATTCCCACACCATGGAGATGATGAACCCTTTCAATATTGCAAGAGGTTGGAAGGAAAAAAATCAAACTATTGCTTGTTCAATGAATATGTTCATCCAATTTCACAAGAGATTCTCATTGAGAACACTTCTTTTGAAGAATAGTTGTCTAAGAAATTGAAGGGAAAAGAAAAGGTTAACCAAGAAAAGAATACCGAGCCTGAAAAGAAAGTTAGGTTCATAGATCAGGGTCTAGAGGAATACAAATTTGAAAATTCCATGTGCATTGGTCAACACCCCCTTGTTAGGAATGGGAACACTGAGAGGAGGGGGGGTGAATTAGTGTTCTACAATATTAATTTTTGATCTCTTGAAACTTAACTCTATTACTTAAATGTTGAACTGAATATTAAAGCAAGTAAAGTAAACAACCATAACACACAACACCAGATCTAATTATGGGGAAACCTTGGCCAAAGGAAAAACGCTGGTGGGAATTAATAGCCACTAAGAATTGTACTTGTGTATTATGAACTTTTTAATGTTCCTTAGCCCTGTTAGGAGCTATCATTACAATTCTTAAGTACAATAACCTGTCAAGGGTCAGACCCTGTTAGGATTCTTTTACAATTAACCTTGTTAGGGGTGAGGACACACTTTCCTAGAGCTCACTACTCAAAGGGTGAAGGCTACAACCTTCTGAATATCAAATACACACTATATCTGCAAGGTGACCTGTTGTTATGACATTGCTTGTCTAATTAGTTCCTTATGTGCATTGATGCTTTAACCTCTTGTAAATCTATATATCATACTAACTACTCTTCTCATACTTATGCTATTCTTTTATCAACTCTATATATCATTCCATATCTAAATACAAATGTGCATGTCTTATTTATATGCGCTAACAAAACTATTCACTAAATCGGCCTATAACCTATTACATACAGTGCTTCCAAATGAATTGGCTCAAACGTGTTTACATTCATTGATATTAACATGTCTATAACATAAATACAATAGGTGCATAGCCTTTACAAAACAATATTATACACGCTAACCAAAATACTAACAGTCAGCTCCATACTCTATTCTATTCTGCCACTTACTATCTGTGTCACTTTAACTCACTGTAACTTCATCATACTAACTCATCTGATCATGTGTTCTTAACCATAGCTTAATAACATATCCAAAAGCTTATCTTCAAGGCCACATACCAAAACTCATTCATATGCACATGTGTTGATGCTTTTTTCCTTAGGTGCTTCACCGACTGTCTCGTCTTCCATACTTAGCCATTTTCTGATCTTCTAAGTTATGCGCTGACTCCAAAACTTCATATGAATTTGTCTCCATAATGAAAACACTAAATCTTAGTCATATACACCAATATAGTCAACTTTCCAACAATATCCCCCTTTTTTATTAATGGCAACAAAGGAATATGGTGATGTTATTAAACCGTATCTTACACAAAAAACTTTCTGACATATACTCTTATCTTTTTTTGTAGATCATATACTCTATCTTATATCTCCCTTCTACTATATACTCTACTCCCCTTTATATACACTATTCCATATTTCTCCCATATTTCTCTACTCCCCCTTTGACATTAATGACAAAGGTGCTCAAAAATGAAGCTTCATGTACTTACACAGTGAGTACATCCAGATATGCAATCTTCAAGTTTTGGATCTCTTGCTGCCAAAATGCCTCGAGTTCATCTACTGTCTAGAGATGGGCACATAATGCATAAGTTAATTTCTCCATCTTCTCCAAATTTGTACATGGACCTTGATCATATGTCACAATAGCGGCATCAATCTCCTTGATATTCTAGTTCAACACATCCAATGAGGGCGCAAGTGCATGTCTCAACTGAGTTTTCCTAGCCCTTATCTTGGCTATCTCTTTCTTTGCCTTCTCAATCTTGTCTAAATGACCTTGATAGACATGATGAACTACAACTGATTGAACACTTGAATGACTTGAAGATCAGTGATTAGAGATCACCGAGTTACTAAAATGATATGTAAGATAATTAAATCAGTCATTATGTTGTCATTGATGTCAACTAGTTTTGACAGTACTTATCATGTAAGTTATAAACATCTAAACATTTGTAAAAGAGAGAAAAGATGGAGAGATGAGATATCTACATGGAGAGAGATGGATATGATAGATGAGGATAAGGAATAATTTTGGTAACGTATTGATGAGTCTATGATCTCATATTGTTGACTTGATTATGTTGCACTAATCTATTATGAAGAAGGAATAAAAATTGTACAAGGCAATGTGGTCGGTAAATGAAGCACTTCAGTATACACCAAGCTAGTGTAGTGTATACCGAAAAATAGTATTAACTGAGCTTGTGTTTACTGATGCATTTCTTTGTTAACCGAGTATGGATGAAAGTATTAAATGGTTAGTTCAGCCCATTGAATTTGATGAGCTAGAAATTGTTATGATTTTGAGATTGAGGATAAAAAATTTTATGAGATCCATGGCTGAAAAAATTCAGAGATCTAAAGGATGGAATTGAAATGTGTTATTGACACAACTATCGAGGAAGGTTTAAGAGGAAAAATCAACGAAGAAGAATAAGTGGAAAAATCTTATGGTTGATATGAAAATTATTTATCTATCTATATAAGAGATATGAGTTTCTTTATTGAAACATGTTGGACAAAAGAAGACTTTATAGATTTCACATGAATACAGTTTCATGCATGCCTGATCAGATTGGTTGAAGGAGAACCGAACTACAGAATAGTACCAAGTGTTAGAGATCTATTACCGAGTGAAAGTAAGTTGAGGAAGTGAATTGAAATATTAATCAGAGGATTTTTATGGGCTTAGAATAGATTTGAACATCTGCAAATTAAGTTGTATTGTAATCAAATCAACTACTATTTCAATTTAACCATTGATACAGAAAATCTCCTAACCGAGTGGACTTAACTGTCTTATGTTATGCCCCTATATCATTAGAGGAATGTACATTGTTATCTTATTGATGTTGGATATTGCTAATGCATGGAGAGGTGATTAAGAAATTTAATATATTTAATCACTACATTACTGAATGGGCATTCATACTATTGTCATTTGTGTTTTGTCACTGATGTCAACATATGTTTCTGAGAGAAGACTAGGTTGGTTATCATAATGTATGGACACTGTACAGATATTTTAGATGCTACAAAGTTGGAAAAGAGTTGAGATTGATGTTGTGATCTTATATCTAAGATCACATCTTTAGATGTTTCATATTGAGAGAGATATAGATGGTTTAATGAAGACTGGTCACTAGACTGTGACGGTGAGAATTGACAGAGTTAGTCTCTGGGTTTTTGGTATATCTTTTAGAAGACTTGGATTCAAGGTATGCGAGCTTGAAGGATGAAAGATAGGGTACTAAAGGATGTTCATTGGTTAGCGCAAGGTATGGAGTGATTGGTGATGTCATCTATGGCATGTGTTCTAGAGATGGTTTATTTAGAAGCTGACTCAGGAAAGGAAGCATGTGTTTTGTTTCAAAAGCATGAATTAAGGATGTCTATCCTTAATTGTTGTATTTTAATCATTTTATACTTGTTCTAGATACCATGTGTATCTTAGAAAGATTTTATGTAATCATTTGTAAATTAGGAAAGCCTCATGGGTTGACCTAATCATGGTAAAATGTAATAAGGTATATATGTAGAGTCTTTTCTTTGGAAAAGACAGCAATAGAATATATGTGATATAGAGAGGTTGTGAAAGCTCTGAACTTGTGTCTACTACATGTAGAGCAGAGGTTTATTGGTGGACTTCATTGGAACTAATAAAGCAAAGACAGTTGTTGGAAAATAGTTCAAAAGATTGTGTATTTCTTCATATACACCTGTTGTGAACTAGTGAGTTCTGAAGGTGGATTTAACATTCTTTAGGAAGTGAGCCTTGGGTGGTGAGCCCTCTTTAGTTCCTTGACTCCTAACAGGGTATGTCCTCTAACAAGGACTATGTATTGTAATATCTCAATAAGCTCCTAACAGGGCTATATCTTCTAACAAGGATTACTATACTCTCAATAGATCATTTGTGGGTGCTAATTCCCACCGGGGTTTTTACCTTTAACGGGGTTTCCCCGAAACCAAAATATTATATTATTTTGTTGGTACTCATTGTTTCTGATATTGATAAGCTTAAAGTTTAAAGTTTAATATTCTGTTATACATTTGATTCACCCCCCCTCTCAATTGTATTGTGAACTATTATTCCTAACAATTGGTATCAGAGCTTGTGGTCCTCAGAATGAAAGCTTAATAGCTTGAGGTGATCTTGGAGATGGCACTCTATAGGAAGGATAGTCCTAAATTTGATCCTAAAAACTTTGACAATTGGAAGAATAAGATGTGAATGCACCTATTGTGTTTAGGCATAGATTACTGGATGATTACAAAGAAGAAGACAGCCCTGAAGACTAAAAATGATTTTCCATTTGCTACTGATGATGAAAAGAAGCTATTTTCATATAACATGGTCACAAGAGAAGCACTGATCAGTGCACTATCTGAAGGTGAGTTCACTGAAGTTAAAGACTTAGATTTGGCACATGAAATTTGGAATAGATTAGAAGCATTATATGAAGGGGATAAATATACCAAGTAGGCAAAATTACAAAACTAGAAAACAAAGATGGAAAAGCTACAAATGAATGAGGATGAAAGCATTAGAGCCTATTTTCAAAGGGTCACAGAAGCAGTTGTTGGAATCATAAATTGTGGAGGTACTTATGATGAAGAGGAAATTATTGTGAAGATCCTCAGATCATTGACTCCTATATACAAATTCAAGGCAATGTCTATTCAAGAAACTATTCCCCTAACTCCAAACTTTAGCAGAGAGATGTTGATTAAATAGTTAACTACTTTTGAAGCTGCGGAATTAGGAGAAGCTATACCTAAAGTTGAATTTGCATTTAGGGCATCCGCACACAAGAAAGTATCCTCACTTTCAAGCACAAGCAAAGAATACCTAAAAGAAGAGCTTGGTGAGTATGCTGAGGAATGGGAAAAGATAATGGAAGAAGAAAGAAAGATGGAAGAACTTGTTGCACTGATTGCTAGAAGAGAAAAAAGAGGTAAGGGAAAATTTGAAGGCAAGTTACCCTTGAAATGTTTTTCATGCAATAAAATAGGTCATTTTGCATCTAGATGTCCTATAAGAGTTTCTAAATACAAACTTGATTATGCAAAGATTAGAAGAGAAAAAGAATGTTATTATGCTAGTGAAGGAATCTTTGATGATAATGATTTAGACAATGAAGAGATTGGATTTGTTGCTATTAAAGATGAACCAGTTCATGAAGAAAAAGCCTTAGTATCTCATGTTGACAAGAAAACTGAATGGATAATTGACTGTGGATGTTCTCATCACATGACTGGTGATAAGAACAAGTTTGTTAAATTAGTAAATTATGATGGAGGTGTTGTAAGGTTTGGGGACAATCTCCCAAAATCCATCATAGGTGTAGGATCCATTACTTTGGATGGAAAGACTAATATAGACAATTTACTACTTGTTGAAGGACTAAAACACAATTTGTTGAGTGTTGGATAGTTAATGGATAAAGATTTTCAGTTAAGTTTTGTTAATGGTAAATGATTCATCAAAAACAAGGAAGGAAAACTAATTGCTACCAGTTCAAAATCTAGAGGTAATGTATTTGAACTAAACACATCTGGAGCCTCTTATTTTTTTGTGAAGGTAGATGATAGTTGGTTATGGCATAGAAGATTTTGTCATGTTAATTTTGATAACATTGTGAAGGCAAGTATGGCTAATGCAATAAGAGATCTACCAAAGATTGTGAAACCTTCTAACACTGTATGCAAAGAATGTGTTATGGGAAAGAAAACTAGAAGCAGTCATAAAAGCAAATCATTTACATCAAAAGGAATGCTAGATCTAGTACATACAGATCTATGTAGGCCTACAAGAACAAAGTCATACTATGGTGAAAGGTATTTTATACTCTTTGTTGATGACTTTTCTAGAATGATGTGGGTTGCTTATTTGAGAGAAAAATCATAAGCATTTGATAAATTCAAGTTGTTTAAAGAAAAAGTAGAGAATGAATCAGGATTGAAAATAAAGTATCTAAGATTAGACAGAGGTGGAGAGTTTACATCATATTTATTCAATTCATATTGTGAAGAGCATGGGATAAAAAGATAAACATCTACTCCTAGGACTCCACAACAAAATGGGATAGCCGAGCGAAGAAACAATACTATACTTGATGTTGCCAGGACAATGTTGATTGAAGTAAATGTGTCTCATGTACATTAGAGAGAGGTTGTTGGAGCAGAAGTATACACATTAAACAAAATTCAAATCAGAGAAGGTACAAGTAAAACTCCCTATGAACTATGGTTTGATCATACTCCTACTATAAAATATTTTAGAATTTTTGGTAGAAAATGTTATATCAAGAGGGATGATGAGATAGGGAAATTTGATGCTAGAATTGATGAAGGAATCTTCCTTCATTACTCTGTTAAAAGAAAGACATACAAATGTTTCAATCTAAGATTGAGGAAGATGGTTGAAATTAACAATGTAAGGATAGATGAGAAATTTCAGATACAAGAAAGAATGTATGACAGCAATCAAATTTTAGAAATGAAAGAAACCGCTATTGTTGTAGAAGAAGAAGAACTTATTGAGGAAGAAAGTGAAAAAGAGGCTTGTGATGCTAATACAAGCAAGACTACTGAGACTCCTAAAACTCCAAGGTATGTAAAAATAACCATCCTAAAAATCAAATTATTGGAAATACCAGTCAAGGAGTGCTAACTAGATCAAAAGCTAGAGAAGAAATTTGTTTGATTTCTCAAGTTGAGCCAAAAACTACAGATGAAGCCTTTAAAGATGAACCTTCGATAAAAGCCATGAAAGAACTATTGGATCAGATAAAGAAGAATAATACTTGGGAATTAGTTCCTAGACCTAAAAATAAAAATGTTATAGGAACAAAATGGGTCTTTAGAAACAAAATGGATGAAGAAGGAACGGTATTAAGGAACAAAGCAAGACTAGTGTGTAAGGGATACTCACAGCAAGAAGGCATTGACTTTGGAGAAACATGTGCTCTTGTTGCTACAATAGAGGCAGTAAGATTATTCCTATCTTATGTTGCACACAAAAACTTCAAAGTGTATCAGATGGATGTTAAATCTACATTTCTGAATGGAGATCTTGAAGAAGAAGTATATATAGAACAACCAGATGGGTTTCCTCTATGCGAAGACAAAGACATGGTGTGCAAATTGAAGAAAGCCCTATATGGGTTAAAGCAATCTCCTAGGGCTTGGTATGAAAGGTTAGACAAGTATCTACTTGGGCTTGGATTCAGAAAAGGTAATGCAGACAGTAATTTGTATTTAAGAACTACTGAAGATGGAATCCTGATAGTAGAAGTATTTATGGATGACATTATCTTTGGAGGTAATGATGATCTATGTAAGAAGTTTTCTAAATAAATGGAAAGTGAATTTGAGATGTCTATGATAGGTGAAATGAAATTATTTCTTGGACTACAAATAATTCAAAATGAGAATGGTATTTTGATTTCTCAGACCAAGTATCTTAAAGAATTGCTTAAGAAATTTGGAATGGAAGATCGTAAACCAGTAGGAACACCTATGGTGACTGGCAACAAGATAAAAATTGATGATGAATCAAAATGTATTTTTCAGACTTTGTATAGATCAATGGTTGGAGGGCTACAATATCTGACTCACACCAGACCCAGATATTTCTAATTTTTTTGGAATTGTGGCTAGATATCAGGCAGAACCCAAAGAGACACATCTAGCTGTTGTGAAAAGGATATTGAGGTATCTCAAAGGAACCATAGACTATGGTTTATGGTAAGATAGAAATGATAGCTTTGAACTTCATGCTTATACTAATGTTGAATGGGTAGGAAATATTGATGATAGAAAAAGTACCAGTGGCAGTGTATTTTTCCTTGGGAAAAAGTTGGTTTCTTGGCTAAGCAAGAAACAAGATTGTATAGCATAGTCTACTGCTGAATCAGAGTATGTTGTTGCTGCTATAAACTGCACTCAGATTATTTGGATGGAACAAATGCTGACAAAAATTAGAGTAATTTTTTAAGAGCCTGTGGTTATCCATTGTGATAACACTAGTATAGTAAACATGTCAAAAAATCTGGTGATGCATTCCAAAACTAAACATATCTCTATTAAGTATCACTTCTTGAGAGACAAGGTGGCACAAAAGGAAATCAAATTAGAATATATCAGTATAAAAGAGAATATTGTAGGCATCTTCACAAAGCCACTACCAAAAGATACCTTTGAATATCTTAGAGGTATGTTGGGGGTTCAGGCCCCTCCTAGTCAGAACTAATTGATGCAGAAATGCATCAGTCCAGAAGTATTCAGAGCCTTATCATTATCTGGACTGAATGCATGGATCTACTCCTCGGGTTGAGTGATTATGGAAGAAAGTTTATCTGTGATGGTAGCCAAATCCTCATGGCACCCTTTTCCATTGTTGTCAAAGGGGGAGTGTTGCTATGAGAAAATCTCTACTACTTAGGGGACTATATGAAGAATTATTGTGAGAGCATTATATGGTTTCAGAACACTTTTGGATTGATTAAACCTTGCGATGGATTTTCCCATATGTTGACATCAATGACAAAGGGGGAGATTGTTGGATATTGCTAATGCATGGAGAGGTGATTAAGACATTTAATATGTTTAATCACTACATTATTGAATGGGCATTCATACTGTTGTCATTTGTGTTTTGTCGCTGATGTCAACATATGTTTCTAAGAGAAGACCAAGTTGGTTATCACAGTGTATGGACACTATACAGATGTTTCAAATGCTACGAAGTTGGACAAGAGTTGAGATGTATGTTGTGATATTATATCTAAGATTGTTATATCTTTAGATGTTTCATATTGAGAGAGATACAAATGGTTTAATGAAGACTAGTCACTGGACTGTGATAGTGAGAATTGACAGAGTTAGTCTATGGGTTTTTGGTATTTCTTTCAAAAGACTTGGATTCAAGGTATGCAAGCTTGAAGGATGAAAGATAGGGTGTTGAAGGATGTTCATTGGTCAGTGCAAAGTATGGAGTGATTGGTGACATCATATATGGCGTGTGTTCTATAGATGGTTTATTTAGAAGCTGACTCAGGAAAGGAAGTGTGTGTTTTGTTTGGAAAACATGAATTAAGGATTTCCATCCTTAATTGTTGTATTGTAATCACTGTATATGTGTTCTAGATACCATGTGTATCTTAGCAAGATTTTATGTAATCATTTGTAAATTAGGAAAGCCTCATGGGCCGACCTGATCATGGTAAAATATAATAAGGTATATATGTAGATTCTTTTCTTTGGAAAAGACAGGGATGGAATAAATGTGATATAGAGAGGTTGTGAAAGTTGTGAGCTTGTGTCTACTACATGTAGAGCAGAGGTTTACTGGTGGACTTCATTAGAACTAATCAAGCAAAGATAGTTGTTGGAAAATAGTTCAAAATATTGTGTATTTCTTCATATACACCTATTGCAAACTAGTAAGTTCTGAAGGTGGATTTAACCTTCTTTGGGTAGTGAGCCTTGGGTAGTGAGCCCTCTTTAGTTCCTTGACTCCTAATAGGGTCTGTCCTCTAACAAGGATTATGTACTATAATGTCTCAATAAGCTCCTAACAGGGCTATAACTTCTAACAAGGATTACTATACTCCCAGTACATCATTCGTGGGTGGTAATTCCCACCAGGGTTTTTACCATAATATTGTGTTATTGTGTTGGTATTCATTGTTTCTGATATTGATAAGGTTAAAGTTTAAAGTTTACTATTCTGTTATACAACTTATTCACCCCCCCTCTTACTTGTATTGTGGACTGTAATTCCTAACAATTGACCCATAGTGAATGTTGGTCAAAAGTTAACTATTAGTCTTAAATCCTCTAAAAAGTTTACACCTAACAATGTGTTTGTAACCTTTAACAGGGTTGGCTCTTCACCGAGCTCACTTTAGAAGAGTGAAATTATTTTGGGTTACCGGTCCCAAGTGGTTTTTCCCTTAGTAGGGTTTCCACATTAAATCATTGTATTATGTGTTTCTATGATGATTTTTCTATTGGCATACTTTACATACTACATATTTGATTTGTTTGGTAATCATAGTGAGTTAATTAACTGGTAATCAGTAAAAGGTACAGACAGTTTAATAGTTTATGTTACTGAGCTGCAAAATTTATTGAAATTGTTGTGAGTGTTACATCTTTGTATTTGGGACTGTATGATAACTGATCTAACTAATTCACCCCCCTCTCAGTTATTTTAACAATTGGTATTAGAGAATTGGTTGCTTGGAACAAAGTTTTAAGGACTTTAGTAGAAAGATTACAAGATGTATAAGAGGGAAGTGTCGAAGTTGAATAAGGACAACTTTACTATATGGAAAAGTCGAATAAAACTTCACATATCTAGAATCAGAGATTCTATCTTATATCTACTTGAACATGGCTACTTACAACCACCAACTGGACCTTTAACTCTTGATCAATTGAAAGATCGACATGAACACAACATGACTATGATAGAGATTGTTGATGCTCTATCTGATGCAGAATTTGAGGATGTCAAGACTTGCACTACTACAAAGAAAATGTGGGATAAACTTGCTCTAGTCTATGGTGGTGATGAAAATGTGAAGAGAGCCAGAGCTGAAAGCTTAAGAGGCATATTTGATGATATGAAAATGAAGGAGAAAACATTACACAATACACAAACCAAATCAAAGAGGTAGTCAATGCTATCCGAGGAGTTGGTGGTGTCATTGATGAAGATATAGTGGTAAGTAAGATTCTAAGAACCTTGTTGCCTGCATATGTAATTAGAATATCTACTATACATGAAATGAGGTCTGCACCTACTAGCACTCTTACTCTTGATAGTCTGATTGGTAAGTTAACAACTTTTGAGTTGAACAATTTTGATAATAGTGTTGTACCATCTGTTGAGTCTACTTTTATGTCTTCTCTGAGGATCGATAAATCTAGCAATAGACATAATATAAGGAATGACAGTGATAGTAATACTAATGATGAGCTTGATGAACTTGAAGCTCTTATGGCCCAGAGACTACCTAAAGGTAAAGGTAGATATAAAGGGAAGTTACCTTTAGCATGTTTTAACTATAAAGAAGTTGGCCATATTGCTGCTAGATGTCCCAATAGGAAAGAGGAAGATAAAGACCAAGACCGATCTAGTGATGGAAGCTATGGAAGAAGAAATAATAGAGGTTACTAACACTACAATAGAAATAATTGAGATCACAAAGATAAGGGAAAAAAGGCATGTTATTTGGTTGAAGATGAGGACACTGACACCGACATTGATGATGATGTTGAGGTAGTGTTTGTTGCGATGAAAGATGACTCTGAGGAAGTGGAAAAGTATGTAGAAACAACACTCATTTCTAAAGTTAGTAAAAATGATACTTGTATCATTGATAGTGGTTGTACACATCACATGACTCATGATGAAGATAAGTTTGATCATACTGAGCATTATAATTGAGGATCAGTCAAAATGGGTAATGATACACCTTGCATGGTTAAAGGAAAAGGATCTTTATTGATAAATGATAAAATCAGATGTGATAATGCTTATTGGGTAAAAGGACTAAATTAAAATTTTCTAAGTGTAGCACAGCTTAACAACCCAGGTCATCGAGTGGCATTTGAAAGCAAGAAGGTGAAGATCTATGATGAGAGTGGAAAGCTTGTCGGAATAGGAGGACAATCAAAAGGTAATTTATTCTATCTTGACAATGTTGAGACTTCTTGTTTACTAGTGAAAAATGAAGATGCATGGTTATGGCATAAAAGGTTATGTCATGTAAATTTTGATAACATGATTAAGATCAATAGAAAGAGAAAAGTTAGAGGACTTCCTAGCCTAACTAAACTGGATCATGTTATGTGTCATCAATGTCAGAAAGGGAAGATGACAAAATCTAGTTTTAAAAGTAAAGACTATTCAACAAAAAGAATCTTAGAGTTAGTTCACACTGACCTATGTGGTCCCATGAGAACTCAAAGCTACTATGGTGATAGATACTTTATTCTGTTTGTTGATGACTATACTAGATTGATGATTGTCATGTTTTTAAAAGAGAAATTTGAGGCATTTAAAATGTTTAAATGGTACAAGGCTAAAGTAGAAAAATAAATTGGAAAAGAAATGAAATGCTTGAGGTATGATAGAGGTGGTGAGTTTATTTTTGATGAATTCACTAACTATTGTAATGAGAATGGCATCAAAAGATAGGTTTCTACACCTAGAACACCACAGCAGAATGGGATTGTTGAAAGGAGAAACATATCTATAGTTGATTATGCAAGAACACTGATGATAGAGAAAAATGTTGCATAGATGTATTGGAGAGAAGTAGTTAGCATAGTTGTATATGTCCTAAACTGAGTTCAATTAAAGAAAGACACAAACAAGACACCCTAAGAGTTATGGTTTGGATACACACCAAATGTAAGTTACTTCAGAATTTTTGGTAGCAAATGTTTTATTCTGAAAGATGACAGGAATGGGAAATTTGACTCAAAAGGGGATGAGAGAATATTTCTTGGATATTCTACTAAAATTAAAGTTTACAAGTGTCTAAATAAAGTTACTAATAAGATGATTGAAAGTGATAATGTCAGAGTTGATGAATTTGCTGATAAAAATGATGAAGAAAGCACTAAGGAGCCGGAAGACTATGGTAGATTTTTTTATGTTGAAGATCCAAAGTATCTACCGAAGCCATAGGTTGAGTCGAATGAGCATCAAGAAAACAACACTGAGGAACAGAAAAGGGAAACCGAGGATCAGGAAGAAGTTGTCAAGCAAGGAAATGAACTTGAATAGAATGAAGAACTAAGAAGAGATCAAGTGCTAGAAAGATTTGTCAGAAGACATCATCCTGAGAACCAAATCATTGGAGATAAGAAAGCTGGGATACTGACAAGAAGTAAGTTACGACAAAATGCACGCTTAATTTGTGAGTTTGAACCTAAGAATGTTAAGGTTGCACTTGAGAATGATGAATGGATCAATGCTATGAATGAAGAGATAGAACAAATTGAGAAAAATAAGACATGGACTTTAGTACCTAGACTGAAAGATAAAAATGTTATCGGTACTAAATGGAATTTTAGAAATAAGATGAATGAAAATGGAGAGGTTACTAGGGAAAAATCTAGACTTGTTTGCAAGGGATATGCACAAGAAGAAGGTATTGACTATGGTGAAACTTTCACACCTTTGCTAGACTAGAAGGAGTTTGCATGTTACTTGCATATCTTGCACATAAGAAATTCAAGGTCTATCAAATGGATGTTAAGTCAACTTTTCTGAATGAAATACTAGAAGAAGAGGTCTATATAGAACAACCAAAAGGATTTGTAGATCCGAATCAGAAAGACATGGTATGTAGACTGTAAAAATCTTTATATGGATTAAAACAAGCACCGAGAGCATGGTATCAAAGTTTACATACTTATCTTTTAATTATTGGTTTTGTAAGAACTAGTGAAAATAACAATTTGTACATGAAAGGAGGATCTAATGATACTATTTTGATTGCTGAAATATTTGTGGATGATAAAATCTTTGGAGTTCAAGATCATATTTGTAAATCATTTGCTAATGAGATGAAAAAGGAATTTGAAATTTCAATGTTTGGAGAGATTAAATTTTTTCTCGACTTGCAGGTTATTCAACAAAATGATGGAATTTTCATCACACAATCAAAATACATTAAGGAAGTATTGAGAACATATGGCATGGAAGATGCTAAACCAGTAGGAAGACCGGTGGTTATAGGTTGCAAATTGACAAAAGATGATGAATTTAAAAAGGTAAATCAGACATTGTACTAATCTATGATTGGTAAACTGATGTATATAGTACATGGTAGGCCTGATATTGCACATGCAGTGGGGATTGTGGCTAGATTCTCTACCAATCCAAAGGATTCACATATGGTTGTAGTGAAAAGAATCTTGAGATACCTGAAGAAAATAGAGGATTATGGTTTATGGTATCCTAAGGAAGGCAAATTTGAACTAAGATTTTACATCGACGCAGATTGGGCTGGAAATATAGATGACAGAAAGAGCACAACCAGAGGAGCATTTTTCTTTGGTGAAAGACTTGTAACTTGGACAACTAAGAAACAACCTTGTATTTCTCAGTCTACTGCTGAAGTAGAGTATGTTGTTGCTGCTACAAACTATTCAAACATTTCTTATATCAAACAAGTGTTGGAATGGATGAATGAGGTAATCACTGAGTCGGTGATTATATATTGTGACAACACTAGTGCTATAAATATTTCTAAGAATCCTATAATGCATTCAAAGACAAAGCATATTTCAATTAAGTATCACTACTTAAGAGAAAAAGTACAAGAGAAGCAAGTCAAACTAGAATATGTTACATCAAAGGAGCAACTTTCTAATATTTTTACCAAGCCTCTACCGAAGGAAACTTTTGAATACTTGAGGACTAGACTTGGGGTCTGTCCCCTGTCTACCGGTCACTAATGTGATCTGAAGGTTGCATCAGCCTAATCTTATCAGAAGATCATTCATGTTGATGCAACATAGCTCACACTTTGGATCATGTCTAAGGTTGTGAAAGATTTGAGGAGCTAGAATAGGGATTTTCATATCAGTATACAGAGATACATTGTCCGCACCAAACAAAAGAGAGTTACTTGGCTATTGCAGAGCTGTATGTTTTATGTTTTTCTTTGGAATTGTTGTCAAAGTGAGAGATAAACAGTGAAGAGAGATAAACAAAGATAAATTGAGATTTCATGAAATATCTATCTAAGGGAGAGATAATATGAGAAAGTCATTAAGAGATTTAAATATTTGTTGTTGAGAACAAAAAGAATCTAAGAGCTGAAAAGATCAAATCCACAGAGGAGAGTCTACACTTGTAATGTTGTTATGTAACATAGTGATTAAACATATTACATATCAAGTTAGGGAGAGCTTATTGAGCTACAACATTTACTTACATAGTTGTAGAATACATGTTTGGTATTTGCATGGCATATTTTTCATATTGCTTGTGTTGCCATCAATGCCAAAGGGAGAGATTGATGAACTACAACTGATTGAACAATTGAATGACTTGAAGATCAGTGATTAGAGATCACTAAGTTACTAAAATGATATGTAAGATAATTAAATCAGTCATTATGTTGTCATTGATGTCAACTAGTTTTGACAGTACTTACTGTTGTGGTTCCACAACACACGCCCCATTTTGGCCACTTGGCCTAATGGGGACCCCCCATTTTTTTAGGGTCTTTTAGTCTTTTGGGTGGTCTCGAGTCCTTAGGGTAAGCCTAGTTAGGTATCCAATAAGTGATATTGTGGGCCCCATGGTGCTCTCAATAGTTGGATGCATTTTTTTAGGTTTCCCGACAAGTCTCTTTTCCTTCCGTCTCATTCTTTTCCTCAAGGGTTTAGTGTTTAGTTTGAGTTTTTGTTAGGTTTGGTTGTTTTTAGCTCTTTTTCAGACTATCAGACTTTTGGAGGTTTGGGGATCTTTGAAAGGTTGAAAGGCTAAAAGGCCGATCACCTTGCCTTTTTCTAAGGCAATGCTTTTTTTTTGGAGTCCAAAAATTTGCCGTGTTTTAAGAGTTTCGAAGGCTGAAAATTTTGAAAGGCCAAAAGGCTAGTCATTTTGCAAAGATAGTGCTGTATTTCCAGAGTCTGAAAATCTTCAGTGTTTTTGGCGTCCAAAAATCTTTGATGTTTTCAGTGTCTGAAAATCTTCTAGATTTTTTGGAGTCTGGAAACTACCGATGTTTTCGGCGTCCGAAAATCTTCGGTGTTTTCGGCGTCTGAAAATATTCTAAATTTTTCAGAGTTTGAAAATCTTTGATGTTTTTGGTGTCCAAAAATCTTCAGTGTATTCAGCGTCTGATTGTTCTTTGTGGTCTGAAAGTCTGAAAAGGGGTTAGTTTTGTAGGTTTTTTTTTATTGTTGTCTTTAGGGTTTTCTAGTTTGTTTTCTCTTGTGAAATTAGCTTAGATAGTTAGATTTTTCTTCATGCTTTCAATAAGACATTACTGACAACTATTTTTGTGTGCAGAAGTTTGATGCCCACCTTTTGAGATTTACAAAGAAACAAGGGAAGCTGACATCCATGGGAGTACTAGGATTTTTGGAAATCCAAAAAACTGACAGAGAAGTTTTAAAGAGCTCACCCCAACATTCTTCCAAAGCCCTGAGTCTTCAATTTTGACAAAGTTTAGAGAATTTCAACACTTAGCCATTTTTCAGTGTTGAAAGTTCGAAACATAAATACAAGGTTTTGCAAGAGAGTTGGTTGCCTTCTAAGATAGGTAACAAAAGATCCTTGAAGGGGTCAAAATGGTTGATTTTGAAGAAGTACTTGAGATTGTGGACAGGTTCCGAAAGGCACATTCCGAAGTGCTCCCTAGTCAGCAAGCAGCCAATCCAGACTTAGTCAAATTTTGGTGCAGGAAAAAGTAGTTTTGTACTTAGCCATTTTTGCAAAGCCTTTTTTTCAGCATTTCAGCCATGAAGAGTTTTTTGGCCACCTACAAGTCTGATAAGTCTGAAATTCTGAAAGGGAAGACTTGGCACTTAGTCATTTTTTGGGACTTGTTTTTTCGGACCAAGTGTTGGGTTTTGGGCATTTTTTGGCACATCCGAGAGTTGACTCCAGTTATCTCCCAGATCACATTTCAGTCATTTGGGCTTCTTTCTTTGGATTGTTTGTGCATGATTTTGGGACCTCTTTTAGTCAGGACCACATGAGAGAGCTAGGGCCAATGATCAAGGGCGTAAACATGAAGATCATCGAGTGCATGCGCCAATTCCAGCTCCATTTTTTAGATGCCTGATGCTTGATTTGTTCAAATATTTGTGATGCATGAAGTTTATTCCGTGCTAGGGTAGTTTAGCTCAGCTTTAGTAGTAGTTTCTTTAATGCAATCTCTAGTGTAGATTTCTTTTCAAGTTTTAGTAGCAACAAAACCCTAGTTGTGAAAATAAGAGCAGGGCTCTATAAATTGTAATAAAATGATGTAATCAAGGTCAATTTGGTCATTAATACAATACATACAATTGGTGCTTCATTCATGGTGTGACTTGTCTACTATCTATGCAAAATTTTTGAATATGTGATTTGCTCATTCTTTATTTCAAAGAGCCAATTGATTGTTTGATGATTTCAAGTTTGTGATCTTTTAATTTGGTGTTTGCTGGTATCATATTACTCTGTTGTGATGAATCTCTGAGAAGATATTTCTTTGGTGCTTAAAGATTAACTTGTCTCATGTGTGTGCACATCTAGAGTGGCTTTGTGATCTAATGAGTTTTGACTTATCATACGTCTGCATTTGTTTCAATTCCATCGATGATTGCATCTGTTCAACTGAAGATTGTGACATGATCTGATCTCTATTGTGTGGGTTTCTTCATCTTCTTAGTCATTTAATTTGCATGGTGGTGTGATTGCTAGCATATGTCTGTTAGGTTTCTTTCAACATTTCCTTTCAAATTTCTCATTACCTTACATTTTTGCTAACCCTCTTTGCAAGTTGTTTTCAGTAGGATAATTTAAATTAGCATTGCTTTTGTTTCTTAAATCTAAAAATTGGATCAAAAAGATATTGTGGATTCCTAAAGTATGTTTTGCAGTTTCCCTTAAGAAAAGAACTAGCAAAGGCCTCCTTGTTAACAAATTCACATTTGTCTTCCATTGAGCTATCTGAGCGGTTGAGACCCAGCCAGAAGGAACCTTGAGATTGACTCCATCAATCTTCCAAGAGGGGAAGTTGCTCGCGCAAATTCCTAGCCATTGTCTTCATGTAAAAATGATGCTCAACAAAAGTGGTGCTAGAAGGAGGGCATGAACCAAAAGGTTTTTCAAGTTATAATCACACTAAACAAGTTGGATGTCAGGAAAATCTAGCTTCAATGGATAGTCTATTGTGTATATCAGGAGGTCTCCATGAGATTCCTCTACATGCACATAATAGGCTTCCTTTATTCTTCCTGAATAATGGACAAAGTGCTACAAATCATGTAAGGATTTGCAAGGATCTAATGCTTTTTCTCAAAATTGAGCATGAAGATGTTGTTTGCAATCTATTTGTCAAGACATTTCAAGGTGTAGCACTTCAATGGTATGCGAGACTCCCATCCAATTCTATTTGCTCATGGATTGAATTAAAGGATTTATTCTTAATTCAATTTGGTCCCAATGAGAGTTCACAAGATTCACTATTTTATTTTGTTGTTGTAAGAAGGACACCTCAAGAGTCTATTGCCCAATTTAATCATTGATTTCTTCTCATGTATCAAAGGGTTCAAGATTTGGAAAGGATGGCGCATGATTCAATGTTAAAAGAGCATTATTTATGGTGTTTGGATGTCTCATTTGCATGCACAATCAGATCTTTTGGTGAGGTTACTACCTTGCATGATGCATTCAACAAGTCTCTTTTCTTGGCACAATGTAGATGTGATGTTACAAATGGTACAAATGGTCCTAATGGAAGTTTCAATATGCAATTGATTGAATGTTGTCAATCATTACAGCTCTATGTCCACCCGGTGAATACATCAAATCAGCTACAATCATCTCATTCAACCAATTACAACATGCCTGCTATCCATATGATGCAATTAGCCAATCAAAAGAATCAGATCAATAACTTTCAAGATTATATTTGGTGTCAAAATTCCCATGATACAACCTTGGACACAAATATTTTTCTACCCAATGATGCTCCTATAGAGATCCTGTCATATTCTTACTATACTCCATTGCTTAATCCATCAAAACATGATGATACTTCAAATGGAAAGCTTGTTGGTCAGTTATATGAGCGTGATAAGTTGTGCAATAATGAAAGTGAAATGATCCTAAATGCTGATTGTAATTCAGAATGTAAGTCACCAAGTGATTTTTTGACAAAAATCAGTCATGGGATAACAAGAAATGATGAACAAACCCAAGAGGATGAGAGATATTCAATGCTGCCCCAGAATTATTGCCATGAAAGAGAAATAAGTACAAAATATTTGTCATCTTTACAAGGTAATCCTGATGTTACTTTTGATGCTAAAAAAGATTCACATGACAAAGACACAGATAATCATTGTTGGATAGATATTCCACTTGAACAAGGTAGACTAGATGAGAAGTTACAAGAATTGGGTATTCCCATGTCATTATCAGATTTTTCATGGATGGAAGGATGTAGAATACACCTCACAGATCAACATTGTGAGATGGATTGCCCTATTTTTCTTGGAAAGATGGACTTCTATTTGAAAGGAAAGATGACTATTGAAGAGGTATTAATTCCTATAGTAGATCATTGGGATATTCAATCAAGGGAAGAAGAAGAGGAGCATGATCAAATTCATGAGACTTTGGAAGATATGGATTTTCCTAATGAGAAAGATAAAGTGATTGGCATACAAGAAAATGAGGGCAAGAAAATTCCCAATGATGAGGAGAGTGAAATCATAAATACATTCATAGACATTTTCATGAAAGATGGAAGTGGAAAGGTCTATTCTCATGAAATCATAAGTGATGATGTGCTGCCCTTTTTGAATGCTAATCATGATGGAGCCCAAATAAAGGAGATACAAGAAGTTCAAGAGGATGATCAAAAGGAAGATGATGAAGATGAAAAATTGTGCCTTTAGGTAGAGGAATCTTAGCATTTACAAAATAACAAACAAGATGACTCTCAGTTCTTCTCATCAAGGGAGGTAGACAAGGTTCTTGATTTGGTATCATGTTTGAGTAAACAAAATGTCCATTTATGGGTATTCCATGCATATATCAAACCTTGCAGTAGCCAATTCATGCAGGATTCATCCATTTGAGATACATTCAGAGGTAAGTTGTCCTGAATTCTTGTTAGCTTGGGAGATCACCTTAGAAGGTAAGTACAACTTTGAACATGTCTCTTTGAGGCATGAGCGAGAAAATAATTTGAATGCTGATTCTAACAATTCTTGCAATTTTGAAGACATGCTTCTGAGTGAAATTCTTAGTCCTAATGAGGTCAAATGTGATGATTTATTATTTACGACTAATCATAATTATAACAGGGATCAAAATTTGGATGATTTGCATTTTGAACCTTCTTGTAATGAGAGGTATAATACATCATAGATGAATATGTTTTCTAATGGTGTGCACGCACTTGAGGAGGATGGATTGGTGTACCATGAGATAAGACCTCCAGAAGAATAAATCGCATTAAGCGAGTATATGCCCATGGCTGGGAACTCACTAAACCAGGTTGTATCTATCCATTATCCCTTGTTTTTTGATGATTTTCAGTTTGAATATGATAAAGGTGAAAAAACTTGTTTGTGGATTAATCATGATTATGGAGAGTTGCCACAACTTTTGATTTTATGTGATTTGTACCTAGAATTTGAACATGAATTGTATAAATCTTATTTTTCTGAGTACAAAGATGAGTTTGCATTCCTTAGAACTATCCAGGGTGCATTATTGCTACTGCATGGTAAGAAAAATCAATTAATAAGCAACTCATATACTTGTTGTTCTAAGTTTTTTGTATATAATTTAACTTTAGTTGTAATTAGGTAGGTGTTAGTTAGTTTCCTTTGTGTTTTAGTGGTTAAGTTTGTTTGTTTTTTAGTGGGTCAGTCTCGTTCCTTGTTGTTTGAGTGTTTCTTTTTCTTTTTTTTTGTCGGTCTGGGGAAAAAATAGTTTTGTCAGAGCTTTCCCTGGCAAGTGATCCATCCCAAGTGGCCTTTGATAGGAGGCACGAGTATTTCTTAGTCAAAATTTTTAAAGTAATTCATCTAGCAAGAAATTGTATACATGGATCATGCATGGTGACACCTTTCACTGGCAATCAAGTTGATATTCAAAGTTGACCATCCTCAACACATTACACACTTTAAACATGATACTGTGATTGTTGGTTTCTTGGGTAAGTATTAGTTGGAATTGATTGGAGCCTATTGTTATGGGTGACCTTAGAACTCAGAACCCTTCTCCATCTACATGTTGACTTGAAGAGACAAAATCAAAAGGAGGAATGCATAAAGAAAGGTCAACAAGGAAAAGTAAAGTTCAAATATTTGGGTGGAACAACCTAATCGCTGCCCGACTTTCCAAAAAGAAAAAGGAAAGAGAAAAGGAGAAATAAGAAATGCAAGCACTAAGGTAGCATAGCCTAAGCGTTGCCTTAGTAGACAAGAAGGTCCTAAAATGAAGATAATTGAAGAAGTGACAATATTCAGAGCACAATGGCTCAAGAAAAGTCACCTTCAATGAAATGATGTTGACTCTAAAAGAGCCCTCCAAATAATAAAAGGACCATATATCTTGTCAGAAGATAGAGAGGGGTGACTCTAGCAATCTCTATCGGGGCTATGAATGCCTGACTGATAGTAGAGAAAGGTTAGAATGAGATTATGGAAGTTTATGAAAGTAAGAAAAGATTGGCTCCAAGTGTGTCTTATCTAGGAAACCTTCATCCAAGTGTTGAAGGAATGAACACACAGATGCACCCACTAGATGAAACAATAAAGGATTTCAATTTTGAAAGTTGGTGGAATAATATTTTCATGAATGGTGCTTGTTTTTGGTTTATTGCAAGACAATTTAAGAGAAAGTTTGCTGGTAAAGAAATGCCTTGGTCATTTCTCCTTTTTTCAGGGCTATTTGTTGTGGCTCCACAACACACGCCCCATTTTGGCCACTTGGCCTAATGGGGACCGCTCATTTTTTTAGGGCCTTTTAGTCTTTTGGGTGGTCTCGAGTCCTTAGGGTAAGCCTGGTTAGGTATCCAATAAGTGAGATTGTGGGCCCCATGGTGCTCTCAATAGTTGGATGCATTTTTTTAGGTTTCCCGGCAAGTCTCTTTTCCTTCCGTCTCGTTCTTTTCCTCTTGGGTTTAGTGTTTAGTTTGAGTTTTTGTTAGGCTTGGTTGTTTTTAGCCCTTTTTCGGACTATCAGACTTTCGAAGGTTTGGGGATCTTTGAAAGGTGAAAGGCTGAAAGGCCGATCACCTTGCATTTTTCTAAGGCAATGCTATTTTTTTTTCAAAGTCCAAAAATTTGACGTGTTTTCAGAGTTTCGGAGGCTGAAAATTCTGAAAGGCCAAAAATTCTGAAAGGTCGAAAGGCTGGTCATTTTGCAAAGACAGTGCTGTATTTCTGGAGTCTGAAAATCTTTGGTGTTTTCAGCGTCCGAAAATCTTCTGGATTTTTCAGAGTCTAGAAACTGTCAGTGTTTTTAGCATCTGAAAATCTTCGGTGTTTTTGGTGTTCGAAAATATTCTGGATTTTTCAGAGTCCAAAAATCTTTAGTGTTTTCAGCGTCTGAAAATCTTTAGTGTTTTCGATGTCCAAAAATCTTCAGTGTATTTAGCATCTGATTGTTCTTTGTGGTCTGAAAGTCTGAAAAGGGGTTAGTTTTGTAGGTTTTTTTTTGTTGTTGTCTTTAGGGTTTTTTAGTTTGTTTTCTCTTGTGCAATTAGCTTAGATAGTTAGATTTTTCTTCATGCTTTCAATAAGACATTACTGAAAACTATTTTTGTGTGCAGAAGTTTGATGCCCACCTTTTGAGATTTACAAAGAAATAATAAGGGAAGCTGACATCCATAGGAGTACTAGGATTTTTGGAAATCCAAAAAATTGACAGAGAAGTTTTAAAGAGCTCACCCCAACATTCTTCTAAAGCCCTACTGAGTCTTCAATTTTGACAAAGTTCAGAGAATTTCAACACAGCCATTTTTCAGTGCTGAAAGTTTGAAACATAAATACAAGGTTTTGAAAGAGAGTTGGTTTCCTTTCCAGACGGGTAACAAGAGATCCTTGAAGGGGTCAAAATGGTTGATTTTGAAGAAGTACTTGAGATTGTGGATAGGTTCCGAAAGTCACATCCTGAAGTGCTCCCTAGTCAGCAAGCAGCCAATCTAGACTTATCAAATTTTGGTGCAGGAAAAAGCAGTTTTGTACTTAGCCATTTTTGCAGAGCCTATTTTTTAGCATTTCGGCCATGAAGAGTTTTTCAGCCACCTACAAGTTTGACAAGTCTAAAATTCTGAAAGGGAAGACTTGGCACTTAGTCATTTTTTGGGACTTGTTTTTTCAGACCAAGTGTCAAGTTTTGGGCATTTTTTGGCACGTCCGAGAGTTGACTCCAGTTATCTCCCAAATCACTTTTTATTCATTTGGGCTTCTTTCTTTGGATCATTTGTGCATGATTTCGGGACCTCTTTCAGTCAGGACCACGTGGGAGATCTGGGGCCAATGATCAAGGGCATAAACATGAAGATCATCGAGTGCATGCGCTAGTTCCAGCTCCATTTTTTAGATGCTTGATGCTTGATTTGTTCAAATCTTTGTGATGTATGAAGTTTATTCCATGCTAGGGTAGTTTAGCTCAAGTTTAGCAGTAGTTTCTTTAATGCAATCTCTAGTGTAGATTTCTTTTCAAGTTTTAGTAGCAGAAAAACCCTAGCTGCAAAAATAAGAGCAAGTCTCTATAAATTGTAATAAAATGATGTAATCAAGGTCAATTTGGTCATTAATACAATACACACAATTGGTGCTTCATTCATGGTGTGACTTGTCTTCTATCTATGCAAAATTTATGAATGTGTGATTTGCTCATTCTTTATTTCAAAGAGCCAATTGATTGTTTGATGATTTCAAGTCTGTGATCTTTTAATTTGGTGTTTGCTGGTATCATATTACTCTGTTGTGATGAATCTATGAGAACATATTTCTTTTGTGCTTAAAGATTAACTTGTCTTATGTGTGTGCACATCTGGAGTGGCTTCGTAATCTAATGAATTTTGACTTATCATACATCTACATTTGTGTCAATTCCATCGATGATTGCATCTGTTCAACTGAAGATTGTGACATGATCTGATCTCTGTTGTGTGGGTTTCTTCATCTTCTTGGTCATTTAATTTGCATGGTGGTGTGATTTCTAGCATATGTCTATTAGGTTTCTTTCAGCATTTCCTTTCAAATTTCTCATTACCTTACATTTTTGCTAACCCTCTTTGCAAGTTGTTTTCAATAGGATAATTTAAATTAGCATTACTTTCATTTCTTAAATCTGAAAATTGGATCAAAAAGATATTATGGAGTCCTAAAGTATGTTTTGTAGTTTCCCTTAAGAAAAGAACCAGAAAAGGCCTCCTTGTTAACAAATTCACATTTTTCTTCCGTTGAGCTATCCGAGCAGTTGAGACCCAGCCAGAAGGAACCTTGAGATTGACTCCATCAATCTTCCAAGAGGGGAAGTTTCTCACGCAAATTCCTAGCCGTTGTCTTCGTGTAAAAATGATGCTCAACACTTACCATATAAGTTACAAACATCTAAACATTTGTAAAAGAGAGAAAAGATGAAGAACTAAGATATCTACATGAAGAGAGATGGATATGATGGATGAGGATAAGGAATAATTTGGGTAACTTATTGATGAGTCTATGATCTCATATTTTTGACTTGATTATGTTGCATTAATCTATTATGAAGAAGGAAGAAAAATTGTACAAGGCAATGTGGTCAGTAAATAAAGCACTTTAGTATACACCGAGCTAGTGTAGCATATATTGAGTGATGGTATTAACCGAGCTTGTGTTCGCCAATACATTTCTTTGTTAACCAAGTATGGATGAAAGTATTAAATACTTAGTTCAGCTGACTAAATTTGATGAGATGGAAATTGTTATGATTTCAAGATTGAGGATAAAGTTTGATATGAGATCCACAGATGACAAAATTTAGAGAAGATCTAAAGGATGGAATTGAAACATGTTATTGACACAACTGCCGAGGAAGGTTTGAGAGGCAAAATCAATGAAGAAGAATAAGCAAAAAAATCTGATGGTTGATATGAAAATAGTTTATTTATCTATATAAGAGATATGAGTTTCTTTATTGAAATGTTCCAGAAGAAAGAAGACTACATAGATTTTGTGTGAATACAGTTTCATGCATGCCTGATCAGACTGGTTGAAGGAGAACTGAACTGCAGAATAGTATCGAGTGTTAGAGAGCTATTACCGAGTGAAAGTAAGTTGAGGAAGTGAATTGAAATATTGATCAGAGGATTTGTATGGGCTTAGAATAGATTTGAACATCTACAAATTAATTTGTATTGTAATAAGATCAACTACTATTTCAGTTTAACCATTGATACAGAAAATCTCCTAACCGAGTGGACTTAACCGTCTTATGTTATGCCCCTATATCATTCAAGGAATGTACATTGTTATCTTATTGACCCCATAGTGAATGTTGTTCAAAAGTTAACTATTAGTCTTAAATCCTCTAACAAGGTAGCACCTAACAATGTGTTTGTAACATTTAACAGGGTTGGCTCTTCACTGAGCTCACTTCAAAAGAGTGAAAATTATTTTGGGTTACCGGTCCCAGGTTGTTTTTCCCTTAGCAGGCTTTCCACATTAAATCATTGTGTTATGTGTTTTTGTGATGATTGTTCTATTTTCATACTTTACATACTACATATTTGATTTGGTCAGTAATCATAGTGAGTTAATTAACTAGTAATCGGTAAAAGGCATAGATAGTTTAATCGTTTATGTTACCGAGCTACATAATTTATTGAAATTGTTTTGAGTGTTACATCTTTTTATTGAAAGCATGTCATGATGGTGCTGACATCATCCACTGAATGTATACTAGATACTTTCTTGTCTTCTACAGTAGGTTATTCAGTATGCTTACTGATTCAACAAATAATGGATTCCTCATTGCTTGTTTCTCCTTTGCTTTCTCCATTGCTAACACACTAATTTTCATCAGATCCTCTTCTCCCCATGAGTTTAAACTTGTTGTATCAGAGGTCAAACTTGACAATAATGACATTGAGGGCTTAGGGGTAAGGAGTGAACTTTGACTAACATCCATTACCTCAGTCTTTATTTTTACTGGAATTTCAACAGAGGGCTCACCTGTAGGTTCATCTACCTTCTCTTCTTCCTTCTCTCTTTCAAGTTCATTTTCTTTTTCACTTTTATGTCATGTCAGGTCTTCAACCTAAAATTCTTCTTATTGCTTAGGTGAATCATCACTGCATAGGATCTCTACTTCCACAGTGCTCACAAATGCTTCCTCAAACTTATATAGATCCTTGTTTGATGTCTCCATGGATATCTCTACATTATCTATTATAATTATTTCATCCTTAGCTTCAAGCATGGGTGCAAAATCCTGTGGACTTGTCATCGGTGTATTAAGGATCTCTGAATTCTTGACTTTCTCAAAGGGAACTTGAGTTTTGGGTGCAGTAGGAGGGTACATGTGTCTATCCAAGAACACCTTCTCAAATTCTTTCTTGGTCTCTTTGGCTACCAACTCATAGTCCTTAATCATAATCTGCAGAGTTCTCAGCTTGGTTCTTAGGTGAAGCTTCACCAAGTCTAACAACAATTTTTTCTCTTCAACTAAACATACTAGGATGCTTTCATCTAATATCTTTACCCTTATCCTGAAGTCTTCTTCTATAGCTTGTCTCTTTAAAGAATCAAGTATATTCCATACTTGATCAGGAATCACTATCTTAAGTTCCAAGACTATCTTCTTGAACTTAATCATGTGTTTAATAATCATGGAATGGATCTCAGATTTATCAATCTCATGATACTTATCATAGAACTTTTCTATTTTGTCTAACCTTCCTTCATCTACTACTCTTGTCCTCAATACTTCAAGATTCAGTCTGAATCCTACCTCAGGAGGTGCTTTTGTATTCTTTCCTTTTCTTCTTCTTGTTCTAGAGGATGGGTGGCTTGCATCAGTCTGCTTCTTCCTCTTAGGCATCCTACTAGGTTTAGGAGGTGGTGTGTGTTAGGAATAAGGTGTCTCAACCTTGGATAATTCCTATTCTTATTTTTTGTTTTGTAAATGTTTTTTTTGCAAATAATGTAATTAAGTGTGAGTGTACATGTCTAGTTGGCATGTTGATGTGTCACTCCACTTGATGTGTCAGCATCTTTTGCATAAGGAGATCATGACTAAAACGGTCATAACGGATTCCTATGATGCGTAAGAACTATTTAAGGAATGTGCTATGACAAGTGTAAGAGCATCTTATGACTTGGGCCTATTTGGGTGCCCAAGAAGAAGTGGTTGGTGTGTGTAAGAGAATATGCCAAAAATAGGTTGGTATGATAGATTCTCTTACACTTCTCTTGTGACCATTATTTTTGGCGGATTCTATGACAAGTTGTCATAGTCTATTCTAGGGATGGATGCCTATTCTTGGGATTGCATGTAACAACTGTGTACATGTGGCTTTGTGCATGGGTCTTGGTGGTTGTGCCCATTTTTGGGTCCAGAGGAGTCTATATATATGATGTTGCTCCTATGGGAGAGATATAACAAAAATTTAAGTCTTGTTGGCTTTGTCTCTCGTCTCCTAAAAGAACTTGCATTGCAAGTGTATTGTAATCTTTGTGTTGAAGATAATACATTGTGCAGGTTTTGGAGTGCTGGGGTTTTTTACTGAAAGGTTTTCCCCAGGGTATATCAGTGTGTCATTCTCTATTTTTCTGTATGCATTGTATGTGATTGCAATATCTTTGTTAAAGTAGTTAATGAATCTGAAATTGTAAGGATTTATAAGAATTTGCACAATACTCTCCTATAGAGATTAGCATAGGAAGCTGTTTCCACACCTGAGTTTCCTTACAAGTGGTATCAGAGCTTGATCAACTTTTGATCCTAATTGTTGGGTAGGGTTTTTTGAGCTAATCTCAAGTTTGAGTGGGAGTTTTTTACAGAGCATTCTGAATATTATTTGCAAATTGAGATGGCAAGTTCATCATATGGAAGAATGGAGGTGGAGAAATTTAATGGCACTAATTTTGAGTTGTGGAAACTCAAGATGGAAGACATGTTGGAAGATCGTGACCTATGGGAAGCGACTTCAAGTGCTACAAGACTAGCAACTATAGCTCAGCAGATTGGGATATCAAAGACCATAAAGCTAAGGGTCTCATAAGACTCTGTTTAACCGATACAGTCCTTCTGAATGTTCTAGATGAGAAAACCTACAAATAGTTTGTGGGAAAGACTTGTGGCCGTGTATTAGGCCAAATCTCTAGTGAACAAGTTGTTCCTAAGGAAGAAGTTGTACTCTTTGTGAATGGAGGAAGGTGGATCCTTAACGGATCATTTAAATGCATTTAATCTACTAGCTGCATAGTTGACATCAGCTGGTGTCAAGTTAGAGGAGGAGGATTGTTGCTACACACTTTTGTGTTCTTTATCAGATTCATGGGACCATCTTGTGATGGCTCTCAGAAGCACTTTAGTCACCTTCAAAATGGATGATGTGGTGTCTTCACTGCTATTAGAGGAGATGTGGAGAAAGGCTTCCGTTTCAGAAAAAGAAGCCCTTGTTGTTCGTGGGAGATCCACTAAAAGAGGGAAGAAAAATGACAATAAAGGTAGATCCAAATCCTGTGGGAAGTCAAAGACTTCCAATAAGTCCAAGGCAAAATGTTGGAACTGTGATAAATTTGGGCACTTCCGTAAAGACTGCAAAGAGCCGAAGAAGAAGAAGAAAGGTTCATATTCAGCTTCAGAAAGATCTCAAGAAGATGGTGATGCATTCATCGTAGCTTTGGAAGCCCATGCATCTGATGATGTGTGCTTGGTTGACTCGGGTGCATCTTTTCACATGACCTCTCATCGAAACTGGTTCTCAAAATATGAAGAGTTCGATGGTGGAAAGGTGTACTTGGGTGATGATTCTCACCTAAAGATAGTTGGACGCGGAAGGGTCACTATCAAATTTCCTGATGGATGAGTAAAGGGAATCAATGAAGTCATGCACATTTCAGGTTTGGCACGAAACCTATTATCTGTAAGTATGTCGAATGATGTAGGTGTGCAAGTTGTTTTTTCAAAAGAAGGATGCAAGATGATGAGAGGATCGATAGTGCTTGCAAGGGGTACTAGGAGAGGTACCTTATTTCAGCTAGATGCATGTATTCCTCTATGTAATAGTTCTTCATCCTCACCATCTAAACAAGCAGTGAAGAAGTCTATGGCTATTGGTTCCGATGGTAGTGCAAACACTTTGGAAGCTAAGCTTCCTGCAGAAAAGACAATGTTGTGGCATATGAGATTTGGTCACATTGGTGAAAAGGGTCTCAGAACCCTGAAAAATAAAAATCTCATTGAGGGGTTAAATGATTGCAATCTTGAGTTTGACTTCTATGAACACTGTGTCTATGGTAAACAAAATCATGTTCAGTTTTACTCTAGTTCTCACAAATCTTCTGATGTTTTGGATCTTATTCATTCTGATGTATTTGGTCTTGTAAAAGTTCCTTCAATCTCCAAGTCTGTATTTTTTGTATCTTTCATAGATGATTATAGTAGAAGGACGTGGATTTATTTCCTTAAAAGTAAGACACAAGTCTTTAGTCAGTTCAAGGAATTTAAAGCTATTGTAGATAATCAGACTAGTAAGAAGATTAAGTGTGTGAGAACTGACAATGGTGGTGAGTTTTGCTCAGCAGAGTTTGAATAGTTCTATAAAGAACAAGGTATCGAGAGGCATAAGACAACTCCTTATACCCCATAGCAAAATGGAGTTGCAGAGAGAATGAATAGGACACTGATGGAGAAGGCTAGGAGTATGCTTAGTGGAGCTGGTTTAGAACAAAGGTTTTGGGCCGAAGCTATGGCCAATGCTTGCTATCTGGTTAACAGATCTCCTACATCAGCCCTTGTTGGTAAGACACCCATGGAGGTGTGGTCTGGTAAGAAGCCTTCAATTAGACATCTTCATGTTTTTCGCTATGAAGCTTATGCACATGTTCCAAAGGAGAAAAGATCTAAGTTGGAAAACAAAGTTGTTAAATGTATTTTCATCGGATACAGTGCTGGTGTGAAAGGATACAAGCTTTGGGATCCCGTGACTAGTAAGGTGTTGTATAGTAGAAATTTTATTTTCAGAGAGCTAACATCTTCTCCTATTGTGCTACAACCAGATGAAAAAGAAAAGGAAAAAGATGTTGTTCAGTTGCCTCCTACCCCTGAGAAGACTGAACAGAGAGACCATGTTGGGCCTAATGATGAGGAGAGCTCTAGCAGCTCTGATAGTTCAGAAGAAGAGGAAGAACAACCTCAACTGCAGCCCTTGAGGAGATCCACGAGAGAAAGAAAGCAACCAGAAAGGTTTGGTTATTCTATGTTAGATTCCAGTTGTGCCTTTGCTTTGATTACTAACACTGATGAGCCTAGATCTGTGAAAGAGGCTTTGGGCATGGAAGATGCAGGTTCCTAGATTGAGGCTATGGATGATGAGATGGCTTCATTGGAGAAAAACAAAACTTGGGACCTTGTACCTTTTCCTAAAGGGAGAAAATCTATTAGTTGTAAATGGGTGTTCAAGAAGAAATTCTATGCAGATGGCAGTGTTGAAAGGTATAAAGCTAGATTGGTTGCAAAGGGGTATTCACAGGTAGAGGGAATAGATTATGGTGAAATATTCTCTTGTGTTGCAAAGTTGACATCCATTAGATTTATGTTATCTCTTGCTGCATCATATGATTTAGAGATAGAACAGATGGATGTGAAGACAGCTTTCCTTCATGGTGATTTGGAGGAAGAGATTTATATGTCACAGCCTGAGCACTACATTGTTAAAGGTAAAGAATCCTTAGTTTATAGATTAAATAAATCTCTATATGGTTTGAAGCAATCTCCTAGGATGTGGTACCTTAAGTTTGATGCCTTTGTGTTGTCAATTGGATTTTTAAGATCATGTGTGTGAGTGATTTACACCTTCATGAAATAACAAGATTTAAAAGACAATTACACTATTCAAAGCAAACTAATCTAAATAATGCACAATTAATCTAAATATCTCATGGATCTCTAAAATAAAGTGGTAAATGAGGCTCTCAGCTATAATCCTCACTAGTGACACTCTAAAGATGAGAATTAAGCTATATGATATGCAAATTTAGATCTATTCTATCAAATTCTAGCTCTATTTGATGAACAATCTACTATGATCAAAGCAATTTAAGCTAATTAGTAATGAAAAATGATAAGTGAGTGATGTGGATGCAAATTGCAAGAGCTTTGCTGCAATTCAAAGATATGGAGTGGATCAATTATGCTTCTAAATGCCTTCAATATATAACATTTTCCCAAGGGTAGGGGGTAGAGTGAGATAACCATGGTTATGCTTGGGTAAGGTCAATTGGCTTTGCTTTGTCCATAAATGGGGGGACAAGGATTTAAATGGTTTCAAAAGGCTAGACCATCTCAACAAAAGTGAGTGATTTGTGTCCATTTTGTCTCCTTTTTGCTTTGTTGAAGGAAATTAGTATTTATTAATTAATTAAAGTAATTAAATTTAGCCATGAAGGGTAAGATGTTCATTTTGATTTTTGCTTTCAACAACTATGTCATTAATTGAATTTAATCAATTTCATAGTGTTTTTCCCCTTTTCAAGCTTTATTTAATCATTTAATCATTTAATTGAATTTTCCTTTGATTTGAATTGTCTTTGTTCCATTTATTGATTTTTCGTTCTATTTTGATGATTTGATTGCACCTTTTGATTGATTTAAGCCTTTTGCCAATTTTTCATGTCTACAAATGCCCCTCTTTGAGTCGATGTGCGAAGAACACCGATTCAAAGATTCCCTTAGTCTGATGATCTGATTCTGTTAGGTCCTGATTCTAATATGCCTCTGATCATTCTAATTGATGTACTTCTTGATGATGATGATGTGCTTCTGATGATGGTGTTGATATGATTCTGATGCCTCTGATATGATATGGGTCTGGTTTGATGATAGGTCTTGGGTTCACTGATTTCTGATATGTTGATAGGTTTGATATGATATAGTAAACTGATCTGATACTGATTTGCCTCTTGATATGAAATTGATATGATATGATAACTTGATATGATATTTTGATGTGATGCCAATTTGATACTCTAATGCCCCCTCAGAAATAAAACATATTGAGTCCTTGATTTGAAAGATTTTGATTGATTAGAATATGTTTTGATTTATGATACCATTATAAAGAAATAGACAAGTTTGATTTATGCCCTGGCTAATGAAGATGTCATATAATAGATCCAAAGTGCATTTTTAAGTGTTTATTAGGGCCAATTTGACCTTAAATAGGGTAAAACCCCTCATTTTACTATTCATTTTCAGCTTTCCCTTTTGAGATTTTTTAGCTCTGATTTTAGCCCTTTTTAAACTATGGTGGTCCCACATCGCGAGCATCAGTTTGAGAGAGCACGTCGGTTCGGTCGGAGAGTGAACTATGGTCCTCCGGTATGTCATTCAAATTATCCTGCAGTTTCTAGAACTGCATTTATGACTTCATTTAATGCATTTTAAAATTTTAATTCTGCGTTTTATAAAAAGAAATGTCGCCTCTGTGCAATTTAGTCATGCCTGAAAAAATAAAATGTCACTTCTTAAAAATTTAGTATCGCCTTCCGTTTCTCTGTTTACGCTTATAGAAAATATTTTATCGCATGCGGAAAATTTGGTATCGCTTAGGGTTCAAACATTTTAATTGTTTGTCGCGTCAAAATCCCTAGATAATAAAATGTCACCTTAGGTAAATCTTATATCGCGTCTGTCAAATGAAGTCACTTGCATGAGTAAAATCATGCGGATGATGAATTTGATGTCACCCCTAGTAAAAGAAATTACACCTGAATGAAAAGTCGCGTAAGTGAAAAAAAAAAATTTATGTTACTTGAGACTTTGCTATGACGTCTGATTGCTCGATTGCGTCAACCTGATTGATATCAATCACTTCAATGAATTTGATTGAATGTGCAGTTAGGGTGTTCCCCTTGTTTGATTTCAACAATGAATTAGGACATTGGTAACTATGATATCGAAGGATAAGGTAAATCAATCTTCATCACGAATGATAGGTCATGGGTCTAATCATCCATTCATTTTATTCTCAAATGCTTAGAGACATAAAACTAGGATCATCCTTCCTTAATGCTTAGAGTTAGGATTGGTAGGTCTGATAGGTATATTTAAATTGATGACTTTGATTGCTTGTTTGATTTCCTGACATTAGGTTACTCATGTGATTTCATTGTTTTGATTAAACAAGACGATGTCCCTATTTTGTACCTCCGGACCATGTCACATTGGGTGATGGAGCTTAGAGAGCAATTGACTGACACCAAGAGGTGATTGATTAGGTGTTGTGGTTTGTTATGTGTATTAGAGCTTCCTCGGTTCCAGATGAACCGAGGTTTGATTACCGCTGTCGCAGAGCATTGGCACTCTGAGACAAACACCTTCTGGTTGCCACAGGGAGAGATGACCATCACTCCTGAGGATGTGTATAGGTTGCTGCGGATCCCGACACATGGGGAGATAGTATATTATGATGTAGTGTATGATGGGACCTATTGTCGGTGAGTATTTAGAGATCCTTCTATTGGTGATGATTGCATCCTATGGGCTCAGTTTGCTTCATTTCCTATTCTACCAGCGATGTTAGGTGCTATTATTGGTGGCATGTTACTACCTGATCATCGGGGTTGCAGGTTTTCAGTGGGTTGGGGTAGGATTATCGAGGACTTGCTGCATCAGCCTCAATGATTTGATTGGGGATCTTGTGTGCTTGCACAGCTATACCATGATCTACATGAGGTGGTTTATAGGAGATCAACTGCTTTATCTGCTAGGATTCACATTTTGCAGCTTTGGATATGGGAGCATTTACTAGTTAGTCATCCAATATCAAAGTGAGACCGACCTTTAGGGTATCCTTTTGCGTGGCATTATACTGGGATGGTGACACAACATCACTTGGGACATTTGGAGTATTGGCGATGACAGATTGATGATATGGATGAGGTCTATTGGAGACCATATGTCGATGTTGAGGATTGGAGAGAGGATGGCTTGGAGTTACCGTACATGTTTACTCCTCGATGGATGATCGGCAGGATCGATTCTATCCTTGAGAGATTTTTGGTAGGTAGAGTGCTACGACAGTTTGGGTGGATTCAGCCTATGCCTCAGGGATCTGCAATTTATGCTCATTCTAGTGCAGAGAGGGCTACTTGGGGACACATGCCTTCATATGATGATGCTATTGAGTAGATATCGCAGCTTGGTTTTATGGACTGGGATATGAGATTACATATTAGAGATGTCAGGGTTACTCAGGAGTATCTGGATTGGTTGATGGATCATCCTATGCCTCGATTTACAGACCCTGCAGAGCCAGTGCCTGGGAGAGATGATGATGATGATGGTGTCGGTGGTGGGAGGAGACACAAAGGTAGACCACAAGGTAGGGTGGTGGTTAGACTCAGAGGATGAGTGAGAGATATACATATACAGGCACCACCTCCTCCTCCTTCTCCTCCTGCAGTAGTACAGAGATAGAGGGTAGATCATCAGGACCATGTGAGGGCTGCTAGGCAGGATTCAACATCAGGATAGGATACGGGAGCAGGATTACCGTAGGCTACTATGGATGGTCATGATACAGGTGCACAGCAGATGCTAGCAGCTTTTTCCCATGATCGGGGGAAGGCTCCTATAGATACAAGTGATCCTCAGAGTACCTATGAGGTTGGTGAGAGTTCTAGTACTATCCAGCTACGAGTAGATGTGGGAGCGTTACGGACAAAGGTATCACAGATGTCTTTGATGATTCAGCAGTTTGTGTCAGGTCTGGCTCCATTGGTTCCTCTCCTTGTTGCTATGGTTGGTCAGACACCTCTTCAGCCGCCTCAGCAGCCTCCATCACAGCCTCCTCCATAGCCTCCTCCAGGACCTCCTCCCAGTGGTGACGAGAGTTGAGCTATGAGTATTCTTGTTGATCGGTTGTGTATTGATGTTGAGATAATTGATGTTGTATCATATTCTTGTGACCTTGGTGTTACCCTTCTAGTTTTACTTTGATACTTGTTTGACATTGATACCCCTGTTGATGGGCGATTATAGAATTGATTTATGATATCATTATTATACTGGATGCGTTGAGTTTTGAGTAGACATGTGATATGAGGACATTTATGAGTTTTCCTATTTTTTACTTGATGATATATGAGATTACCTTTAGATGCTGCTATATGTGTTTATCTAATGCATTTGGTTTGGATGGATGTGTCTATGGATGCAATGTATCTTATGTATGATATATATAGATGGATGCATTTCTTTCTTCATGTATGGGTGCAATTTTTTGTTTTTGTTATGTTCTCATGTATGCAATCTGTATCGCTGTCTAGATGTATGCACATGTAAATGGTTATTTCCTTCTTTTCCTCGATGGTATATCTATGTAATGATTAATGGTATGGAATGAATGCAAAAAGTATAATCTCATGTTTTTATTGTAGAAAGATGATATTGAGGTGATGTTGTCCTTGCTGATTTGACCTTGTTGATGATGTTATGTACCCCCTTTTTGATGCGAAATGAAGCCCTTGGGAAAAAATGCATGTGCAATTATTCTAACATGAGAATGCATTTTAACCTTTCTATGAATGCAATTATCTTTTCTATGAATGCATTTTAACCTAAGTGTCACTAGTTTTTAGCAAAGAAATGCCTTGAGGATATATTTTCATCATTGAGCACTTGGGACCAGAAAGTCGATACAATCACCACTGCCCACTGACATGATGATATGAATATCACTTTTTATTGCTCATATGGTAACCTCCATTTTGCTTTCCCATCGGTCTCATCGATACGACTATCACTGATTACAAACAATCATGAGAGTACGAATACCAATTTTGTCAGATTCTATGTTGCAAGTGGATTTTGGCATTTAGATATGAAGAATCTAAATATCCAAGGTATCCGGTTGCGTAAAAAAACAAAAGTTAACTCATTGTTTTATAAGATAATCCTTGATGGTTCTTTGATGACCATGTCTTTAGATGAATTCTCATAAGGCAATGAATCTTCCTCCAAACATTCACTTCATAGTCAAGAAAAATATCATGTCTCCATCATTGCTAATCTAGTCGAAACATCATTGATTAGCTAAAAAAACTTGATACAAATTGAATTAATGTAAGTAAACAGATTTTTAACCAACTTTTCAAAAGAATCTATCTAGGTGTTTTGCATTGTTTTCTGATCTTAAAAGAATATTTCCAAGTGTTTTGATCATGGAATGATGTTTGATTTTTAATCTTGAATAATAAGTCAATTTAGGCTCAAGGATTTGTTGTGGTAGTCAACTTCTTGGTTAGTAAAAAATGATATCAATCAAAGGTTTACAAAAATCTGATCTCTCTTTTGAAAATGTTGATCCCTTTCTACTTGTGACTGAATGTTGCTCGTTTGAATCCTTTTTGAGGTACCCACTTTCTGATCTATTTTATGTTTCCCCCAAGTGTTTGGTGTATCAGTTTTGACAACTTTTGGGCAATGCAAAGGATGATGCTAAAAATGTTATTATGACTATGTACAAATGACGGATGCAATGAAGGTTTGGACAAATGGGATGATGAGATGCATTATGTACACATGTGACTAGGAAAGAAATGACTTAAGGAAACCAAAAGTGCTTGTTTCCAAGTTTTCACCTTTTGGTGCTTTTTTCTTCTTCTTCTTTTTTTCTTTTTTTTTTTGGTTGTTTTTTTGTATTTTTATTTTTATTTTTATTTTTTGTATTTTTCCTTATCACCTTGGCGCCTATTGCTAGGTTTTCACCAAGAGATAGTTTTTCAAATATTTTTGCTTTCTTCATGCTCAATTTTCCACTATTTTTGATCTTTCTTCCTTTCCAATGTTTTTGGATTTTCCATTTTCAAATGTTTTTGTATTTTCAAGATCTCTTTTCAACTATGTACAATAATTATGATGCTCTCTCATCTGATACTCTGTATACTCTTTCATCTGCTTTAGGTGTAGAACCTCTTCAAATGAATGTTATTTATGGGTTCTTGTAACTCTTCACCATTACAATCTGATAACTTATATGTTCCCGTTCCAAAGGATGACACTATCACAAATGGGCCTATCCAATTAGCTTCCCACTTTCCTTTCTTTTCCCTTTCAGCTTGATTCTTGGGATTTTCTCTTAATACCAAGTCTCCTACTTGAAAATTTCTTGGTTTGATGTGTTTGTTGTAATTGCGTGAAATCCTGTTTTGATAAACTCTTAAATGCTCATAAGCTTGAGTCTGGTGTTCCTCTAATAATTCCAATTGTTGCAATCTGGCAATCCTATAATCCTCATCAGTGATCAATCCTCTTAATGAAACCTATAGAGATGGAATTTCAACTTCTAATGGTAAAACTACTTCAGTTCCATAGACTAAAGAGAATGGGGTGGCTCTTGTATGTGTTTTGATACTAGTTCTGTAAGCCCATAGTGCGGGATTTATTTGCACGTGCCAATCTCTTCCTGATTTGTTAACTGATCTTTTTAATATTTTGAGGATATTTTTGTTCGTTGCTTCAGCTTGTCCATTGCCTTGTGGATAATAAATGGATGATGAATGATGTGTAATGTGGAATGTCATGCAAAGTTCATCAATATCCTGATTTTTGAATTGTTTCCCATTATCTGTGATAATGGCATGTGGAATACCATAGCGGCAAATTATGTGGTTCAATATGAACATTGAAATTTGTTTTCCGGTTGTTGTTGTTAATGGAACTGCTTCCACCCATTTGGTGAAGTATTCTGTTGCTGTGATGATATACTTGTGTCCGTTTGAAGATGGAGGATGTATGATTCTAATCAAGTCAAAACCCCATTGATAAAAAGGCCATGGTGTAATGAATGGGTGTAATTCTTGAGCCAGTGCATGTATCATGTTACCATGATATTGACATTTGCTGCATGTCTTCACAAATTGACAAGCATCCTTTTCTAATGTTGTCCAAAAGTACCCTAAACGAAGGATTTTCTTAGCTAGATTAAGACCGCTTGAGTGTGACCCGCAAATGCCTTCATGGACCTCGCGTAAAGCTAACTTAGACTCTTCTTCCTCTAAACATCTAAGTAATGTCCCATCAAGACCCTTACGATACAATGTGTCTGAAAGGATTAGGTAACGGGTGGCTTGGCATATGAAGTTACATTTTTGGGCACAAGTTTGGTCTACGGGGAGTACTTGGTCTTTAAGGTAAGTATAGATGGGTCCATACCAAGGAGAGTCATGTCCATGTAAAAGAGCAACAATTTGGGTGTCAGGAAGGTTGAATGCCAGTTTTACCAACTCTTCCACCAAGAACTCATACTTCTCATTTTGATCTAGTTTTTGTAATAAGGAAGCCAAGGTAGCCATGGCATCTGCTGCTCTATTCTTTTCTCTTGGAATCTATTCAAATGTGATCAAAGAAAAGTACTTCTTCCATCCATCAATCAAGGTTTTATATTTCATCAATTTTATATATTTGGTATTGTATTCATTATTAACTTGATTGATTATGAGTTGGGAATCCCCATACACTTGTAATTCTGCAATATTCCATTCCAAAGCCATTTTGATGCCAATGACTAATGCCTCATATTCCGCTATGTTATTGGTGCATGGAAATAAGAGTTTATAGGACTTGGGAATGGTGTACCCTTGAGGGGTAACCAATAATATACCTACTCCAGAACCTCCTTGTGTATAAGATCCATCAAAATATAATTTCCATGTCTTTGCTTCTATGTTGACAATTGCTGCATCTGGAAATTCAATTTGAATGGTTTGTGTAGACTCCATTGGGTTATCTGCTAAGTGATCTGCTATCACTTTTCCTTTAATTTCTCTTCTATCAACATATTCAATGTCGAATTCACTTAGGATCATGACCCATTTTGCTATTCTACCTCTTAAGGTAGTTTTACTTAGCAAGTATTTGAGAGGATCAATCTTGGCAATTAATTTGATCTTATGCATCAACATATAATGTCTTAGTTTTTGAGATGCAAAAACCACTACTAGACATGCTCTTTCCATGAATGAATAATTTAGTTCATATTTTATTAAGTTTCTACTAAGATAGTAGATTGCCCTTTCTTTTCCTTGCTCATATTCTTGTGCCAACAATATGCCTAGAGACCTTTCTGTGGCTGATATGTATAACAACAGGTCTTTGCCCTTGATAGGTGACATAAGAATAGGTGGGTTTATCAAATAAGTCTTCAAAATAGTGAAGGCCTTATCACATTCTTCATCCCACATAAATGTAGTGTCCTTGTGTAGCAATCTGGTGAAGGAGTGACACTTTTCTACTAATTGAGATATAAATCTCCTTATTGATTGAATCTTTCCTTGTAGTGACCTCATTTGGCTAATGTTTCTTGGAATCTCATCTCTAGAATGGCTTGTACTTTTTCAAGATCAACTTCAATTCCTTTTGCTGATACTATATAACCCAATAACTTGCCGGATTGGACACCAAAGGCACACTTCTTTGGGTTTAATCTAACTTTGAATTGTTCTAACTGAATGAATATTTTTCTTAGGATTTGTAAATGTTCTTCTCTATTGTGGGACTTTGCTAGAATGTCATCCACATAATCTTCTAAGAAAGTGTGCATCATGTCATGGAAAATAGTTGTCATGGCCCTTTGATATGTAGCTCTAGCGTTTTTAAGATCGAAGGGCATGACATTCCAACAAAAAGTACCCCAAGGGCAAGGAAATACTGTCTTTTCTTGGTCTTCAGGAGCAATCTTTATTTGATTGTAGCCACTAAATCCATCCATTAATGAGTACATTGTGTGACCTACTGTCAGATCCACTATGGTATCTATGCTTGGCAATGGGAAGTCATCTTTGGGACATGCAAGATTTAAATCTCTGAAATCCATACACACACGGATAGATTTATCATGCTTAGTAACCAGCACAATGTTAGAGATCCAATCAGCATATGCTATTGTTCTTATGAACCCCACCTTTAACAATTTTTCCAATTTTGCCTTGACTAGGAGAGCCACATGTGGGTGCATTTTCCTTAGTTTTTGCTTCACAGCTTTAACTCCGGGTCTAACATTCAAGTGGTGCATTATGAAATTAGGATCCAGTCCAAGCATGTCGGCATATGACCATGCAAAATTCACTTGTTGTTCTTGGAAGAATTTGATAAATTCCTATCTTTCAAGAGATGTAAGTGATGTAGCCAAGTGTATGACCTTTGGATCTACTTCTGTACCAATGTTAACTTTTTCTGTTGGTTCTATAAGAATAGATGACCTTTCTTCTTCATGTTCAGGAAAAGTATCCAATCTCTCTTCTAATGGTGCCACAGTTGGGTTTTCACCAAAAGAAACATCTTTTATTTTCATTGTTTTTGGTTCTAATGGTGCCACAGTTGGGTTTTCACCAATAGAACTTCTCATTTTTTTCTTTTTTTGACTAAGAGATTGGACCCTTGCTATTGTCATTATGTCCACATTGAGTTCATTGGTGAAAGAGGGTTCAACCGCATTGAGGTATTGGTTTGTTGCTTGGTCATTTGGGAAGTAAAGTAAGTCATGTGGTTCGGTTTGATCCCAATCAATGAGGTCCGGGTGCATCAAAATTAAGGAATTATTGGGTAAGGTATCATCAATAGGATTTATGGACATGACTTCATTTGAGGGTTCATACATTGTATCATTTAGATCTATGATGTGCGCTTCCTTAAGATGATCCATGGAAGCAGGGTCAAAGTCTCCTTCGCTCGAATCCTCGTCAACCTCTACAGGAAACAATGTGGGAAAAGCCACAAGCGGGTTAAAACTAACATTTGAATTTCCCTCCTCTGAAGGTGTCCAAAATGTTTCTATCCATGCTCCAGTATTAGATGCTTGTTCTATATTAGGCCTTTGAATAGGAGGTTCTTCATTAATTGGAGCATCTTGTTTTGAGATTTTTGCATAAGTATGTATAGCAATGACTTCTTTATCTTGACATGACTCCTCTAATAAAGTATCCCATTCATAATCCTGAGAGTCATCACTATCTCCTTCGGATTCTAATGCATTTATTTGAGGATGAAAATCATGCATTGGACTTGAACTTTCTCCTTTGTATTGGAAACCTACTCTAGATTTTTCATGACTTGCCCTCCAAATAGGTTCAATAGGTTCTAATAACCCTCTATTTCTTTGGCCTAAGGGTCCTCTTCCTTTGTATCCCATCTTTTGTATAATATCAAATCCTTTCCCATATTGTTTGGTTTGTATATTGACATGATGAATTCTTTCCATGGGAGTGTCTAAGGTATCATCTTCATCATGATAAAGCCATTGAAGGACTTCATCTTCTTCCTTATCCCATGTTTCTTTTCTATCTTCCCTCACAAAATAAGAATTATACTTATGTGGAAGATGTTCTTTTGAGGGTTTACCATGTGATTTGGGAGATATGGGCATGTCAAATAGAGAAACTGAATATTCTCCTACTCCTTTTGAACTAATCTTGCATTGTTTGTCAAATTTGTTCATCATCTCATTCATGTGTTGGTAATGATCTTCTTTAGCTTGTTCCTTTTCCTCTTTTGTAGGTTTGTAGATCGTTGTCTCCAATTTAGGTGCTAAATATGGACTTTCCATTACATTTGGACCCTCGTAGCTCACTTTTTCCTTGCCCTTAGTTGATGTAGTTGAGCTAGCCTGAAGAGGATTTTGTGTATCTTCATTGGTGATTCTTGGAATAACTCCTTCATGATTATGTGGAATGTATAATTCATGCAAGGGTTTGAGTGCATTACAATATTGGAATGGATTTGAGTCTCCTCCAACCGTGATTTCTTCACCCATGTATGGAAACTTGATGCATTGGTGGTATGTGGATGGGACGGCTTGCATCTCATGAATCCATGGTCTTCCCAATAATATGTTATAAGTTAATTTCATGTCCAACACTTGACACTTGGTTTCCTTCTTGACTGGTCCCACTTGGATGGGCAATACAATCATGCCTTTAGAAGCTCTTTCAGCTTCATCGTAAGCTTTTATGGTGATTTTCTTTGTAGGGTCAATGCAAGACTTAGATAAACCTAAGGATTTTACAAGACTTAATGTGCAGATGTTAAGACCAGCCCCTCCATCAATAAGGGCTCTTTTGACTCTATGCCTTTCGATCAAAACCTCTATATGTAATGGAAAATTTTGAGGATGAGTTATAGACATGTCATCTTGATCGGAAAATGAAAGACAATGAGGAGCCACAAGATGTCCTACCATATTTTGAAACTTTTCTTCCCCTAAGGTAGTAGAAACATGTGTCTCTTCTAAAGCTTTTTCTAAAATCTCTTTATGATTCGGTGACAACTTCAATAACTCTAAGACTGAGATTTGTGCTGGAGTACGTTGCAATTGATCCACCAAACTATAAGGCCTTGCTGTTGTAGGAGGTTTTTTGACCACAATGTTGGATTGTGGGATATTGGTGTTTTGAGGGACTATCCCTTGTAAAGTCATTCTAGAATTCTGCCCTCTTGTAATGACATTTGTTGCTTCCTTTTGAGATTGTTCATTAATTATTATAGCATTAACAATATGATCAAATGATGGCGCAAAGTTGAGATTATTGGCACTTTGTTTCTTGCCATTTGATGACTCACCTTTATCATGTTTGTAAAAAGGTTGTTTGAAGGCCATATGATCTTGATTATTTTGGGGTCCATCAACGGTGATTATGTTATTATCTATCAAGTCTTGCACCACATTCTTTAATTGTAGACATTCATTTTTAGTGTGTCCCTGAATCCTATGATATTCACAATGATTCTTAGCATCCCACCAGCCCGGCTTGTTGTCTGGTTCATAAGGCTTAATAGTAGGTAATGTAATAACATTGTTAGCCATGAGAGCCTTTAATGTAGTTTCAAGTGATTCTCCCAAGGGTGTAAAGTTTCTTGAAGGAGTGGGCTTCAAATACTTATCATACTTGCTGTTTTGATCCTTGTTTCCTTGATTATTCTTGTTGGCATTGTTGTTATTGTTGGAAGGTGCATTATATGCTTGATTAGTATTATTCACTTGATTTGGTGTCATTGTAAGGGCAAATGGAATCACCTTCAAGTTGTTGGATTCCACTACACCATCATTAACAATGCCTTTGTTGTTATTTTTTGCAGCATAACGGCTATTGTTATTGTACCAACCTTTATTTTGATTGTTGTTATTGTTGGTATTGTTGTTGTTGTTGGAGTTAGAGTTGTTCTTATTTTCCTTGTAAAATTTCAGCTCTCCACTCTTAATCAACACTTTTTCCGTTGTAACTCCGTTATCAATCAAATCTTGGAAGGTTTTAGGACATTGCATCCTTAGTCTATAATTTAATTCACTGCTTAAACCGTTAATAAAGATATCCATTTTCTCTTTTTCCGGTACACTTCTTGGATATCTAGCAAATGCAGTCCTCCATCTTTGCAAGAATGTGAGGAAGGCTTCTCCATCTTGTTGCTTCATGTTACATAACGTATCATTGTGACCTCATGTTTGATGTTATAGGAGTAATGAGTCACGAATTTAGAAGCTAATTCTTCAAAGGTTTTGATGCCGAATGGTAGTTTTAAAAACCAATCCATGGCCATTCCTCCCAAGCTTCTTGGGAATAGTCTCATTAAATAGGTTGTATCATGCATGAATTCAAGACTCAATGCACAAAACCCCCAAAGATGATCATGTGGGTCAGATGTTCCTTCATACCTATCATACTTAGGAAATGTTACATTAATGGGAAAAGGCACCATGACCAAACTCTTATCGAATGGAAAAGGACATAATGTTTCAATAGAGAAAGGCTTAGGAGCCCCGTTTTGTTTTAAACTATCGATTTCCATTTGTAATGCCTTGAATTGTTCCCTTATTGCTTCCATAGGGTCTTCTATTTCCTTGGGATTTAGTTGTTCTATATCAAAATCTTTAGGTAACTTTACCCCCATTTGTATCAAGTCCATGAAGTATTTTTCTTTATCCATACGCATGGTCTTTTTCATTAGTTCTATGAAATAAGGACATTGTCTTGCCTCTAACACCTTTTCATCTGTGGCTTCTTCCGTAGTTGGGGGTAGGTTTGTATTATGAAGAGGAGGTAAGTTGTTGCCTTGTGAATTTGCTTCTTAGGAATTAGGATCTCTTCCTCCATTATTAGAATTTTCCTGATTGTTGTTAGGATCCATACCCCCATTCATGTTGTTTCCTTGGTTGTTAGGATCGGTATTTCCTAGGGTGCCGCTAAACATCTTGTTAGTGTCCTTTGCCTTAGCGGGTTTTTCAATCACTCGTGAAGTAATGAAAGTGTCCTCCAGAAATGGGAGCTCTTCTCGTTTGTAGGTCCCATCTATTTGTAATGTTTTCTTTATAGAGTGTGATCTTGTAAGAACAAGCATGAACAAACTTTAAGGGTATGTTGACTTCTTCTTTTGATAAGCTGGTTTTTGGAATAAGGTAAAGGTTTTTGATCAATTTTAAATGGTTTAGAATCTTAATGATGTTTTGATCAATAACTTTGGAATATCTTGTTTGAAAATATAAAAACAATCTCAACACACACATCAATTTGGTACCATATCCCTAGAATGCTCTAATGTGTGTATTTTTGAATGTTTTCATAGCTTGAAACACAAGAATAGCTTCCACGCAATCTACCTAGCACATAATTGGTTCATAAACATGGCTTTAATAGGTAGTTTTGCTATTTTACCATTATGTAGTAAGTTTTCCATTCAAAATAGATCTTAGCCATTCATCCCCCAAGTATGTTAAGGGGCTTCCCACACGCACCGAAGCATGATTTTGCACAATCCGTTAAGACTACTAGAGGAAGTTTGAAAGAGCTAAAATCCTTTTGTCGTGCACCCCATTAAGGATACACGCATTTCTTTTTATAGTGGGTCAGATTCTCGCGGAAAAAGAAAGTGTATCCCACTTTGGGCTGTCCCTCTCATCGGCCCTTTTAAGGAAATCTCAGGAGGCAAGCCCACTAAGTTTTAAATATGTTCATTTGAAAGCATGAAAAGTGGATTTGGTAGAGCAAGTTTGGGAATTTGATTCACTCAAAGAGTGAAGAGCATATCCCTATTGCTTTTCCCTTATCCCAAACACTCACAATCAATTTGGTTCTTTTTCAACCCCATGACAAAGGGGTTATTAGAATTGAAATATTTGTTCTTTTCCTTTTATGATTAAACTATGTTTTGAACTTTGAAAATGCCACAATTTAAGGGAAGTTTGCAAGCTTGATGAGAGAAATACCTCAAACGATGCTAGCAAAGGATAGGTGCATTTTTAAATAGTAGATTGTCTCATTTTCTCTCCAAATCCTTCCCTTACCTTAATGAAACATTCCCTCCACTAGCAAATTAGTCGGTACAAACAAGCAAAGTGAGGAGAAACCAAAATCAATTCTTAGAATGCTACAATTTTGATTATGCTTTTTATGCCTTCTTTTTCTTCAAAATTTGCAAAATTTTTACAAACTTAGGGACTAAACTCCCAATTTAAAGATACGTATTTCTATTTGTAAGCATCTACAATAGCAATGCATTTAGCATATAACTCTACATCCCTTTCTAAGTCATTGTTGAGAACAAAGGTGGTGTGTACCCGGTTTTCCTTTCTTATCCTCTTAGCGATCAATTTCTCCTCTAAGTTATGCCTTCTCTCTAGTTTTTGAACTTTCTTATGACAGACCATACTCCTGAGACAGAAAAAAAAATGGACGTGAAGTCAGAATACAGTCATTATTTTAACACTTTTGATAAAATATAAAAGTACAACCACGTGACATTGTCCAGACTGTACGCGAGATCTCATTTAACAAGGACGTGATTACTTTAACCGTGAGCATCACCTTAAGGGGCTCAAGCGAGATTAAAATAATCAGGTGCGATATCAAATTTTATCTACGCGTGAAATCTTTACCAGACGCGACAACACTCATTATTTTGATAAAATATAAAAGTGCAGCCAGGCGACATTGTCCATACTGTACGCGAGATCTAATTTGACAAAAAGGTGATTACTTTAACTACGAGCATCACCTTAAGGGGCTCAAGCGAGATTAAAATAACCAGGTGCGATATCAAATTTTACCTACGCATGAAATATTTACCAAACGCGACAAACTGATGCTATAAAAGTGATATCTAATTTATCAAAGGAGACATTTCAAATGACAACAGCGAGAAATTAAATCGATAAGGCAAAGTACTCCCTTCACACCAAATGTAAAATGACTTCCTGAAAGTGGCTTTTCAATTTCTATGCGCGACATTTAAATGACCAAAGGCATGGTACCTTTGTCACAAATGCGACAATTTAATAACCAGAAGCGTGATTTATTTCTCTAGTGCGTTATTTCTTTGTCCGCTAGTGTGAATCTGTAGGTTAATCCGCGTAAAAGTCTAGACTCAGCGTGTCATTTTATTCTCCATAGGTGACATTTCTTTGCTAAAGGTGAGATCTCTTTATTTGTCGGCGTGATTTCTTCTCTGTGATCTGTAGACAACGAGCAAAAATATACAATTTCTAGCCTAAATTTAGCAAAAATGTGAAAATAATGATGAATTTGAGGCCTAGAGCCCCACGGTGGGTGCCATTTGTGTGTGAGTGATTTACACCTTCATGAAATAACAAGATTTAAAAGAAAATTACACTATTCAAAGCAAACTAATCTAAATAATGCACAATTAATCTAAATATCTCATGGATCTCTAAAATAAAGTGGTAAATGAGGCTCTCAGCTATAATCCTCACTAGTGACACTCTAAAGATGAGAATTAAGCTATATGATATGCAAATTTAGATCTATTCTATCAAATTCTAGCTCTATTTGATGAACAATCTACTATGATCAAAGTAATTTAAGCTAATTAGTAATGAAAAATGATAAGTGAGTGATGTGGATGCAAATTGCAAGAGCTTTGCTGCAATTCAAAGATATGGAGTGGATCAATTATGCTTCTAAATGCCTTCAATATATAAGATTTTCCCAAGGGTAGGGGGTAGAGTGAGATAACCATGGTTATGCTTGGGTAAGGTCAATTGGCTTTACTTTGTCCATAAATGGGGGGACAAGGATTTAAATGGTTTCAAAAGGCTGGACCATCTCAACAAAAGTGAGTGATTTGTGTTCATTTTGTCTCCTTTTTGCTTTGTTGAAGGAAATTAGTATTTATTAATTAATTAAAGTAATTAAATTTAGCCATGAAGGGTAAGATGTTCATTTTGATTTTTGCTTTCAACAACTATGTCATTAATTGAATTTAATCAATTTCATAGTGTTTTTCCCCTTTTCAAGCTTTATTTAATCATTTAATCATTTAATTGAATTTTCCTTTGATTTGAATTGCCTTTGTTCCATTTATTGATTTTTCGTGCTATTTTGATGATTTGATTGCACCTTTTGATTGATTTAAGCCTTTTGCCAATTTTCTGTGTCTACAGATCAAAATTAGATCATTGTGTTTATTTCAGAGTTGAAAATGATCGCCTTCTTATTGTTGCATTATATGTTGATGATATGTTGCTATTTGGGAAGGGTAAGGGTATGATTTCTAATTTTAAATCTCAGTTGTCAGCACAGTTTGAGATGAAAGATCTTGGGGCAGTTAGGTACATCTTGGGTATGGAAATCAGTAGAGACAGATCTAACAGAAAACTTTGGTTGAGTCAGAGTAAGTATGTGAAGTCTGTGTTGGACAGGTTTAGCATGGCAGATTGTAGACCACTATGTGTTCCTATTTCTGTGGGAACAAAGTTATCTGTAGATGATTGTCCAAAATCTCCTAGTGAGGTGGAAGACATGAGTAGAGTACCTTATGCTAGTGCAATTGGCAGTCTTATGTACGCTATGGTCTATACTAGACCAAACATTGCCCAAGCAGTGGGAGTCCTGAGTCAGTTTATGGCTAATCCTGGATGGGTACATTGGGATGCAGTTAAGCGAGTATTCAGATATTTGAGGGGTACATCAGATTACTCCATATGTTATCATGGTAACTCTTCTGGATCTCCGCATTCAATTTGTATTTGTGGGTTTGTGGATTCAGATTGGGCAGGTGATATTGATAGCAGGAGATCCACCAGTGCTTATGTGTTCACTATGTTTGGTGGTGCCATCAGTTGGATGAGTAAGCGACAACCTATGGTTGCTTTGTCCACTACAGAAGCTGAGTACATGGCTACTGCTCATGCTTGTAAAGAATCCATTTGGCTTAGAATATTTTGTTCTGATGTTGGTGTTGATGCAGAATAGATTACTATTTGGTGTGACAGTCAGAGCGCTATTTGCCTTGCAAAGAATCCAACTTTTCATGCCAGAACGAAGCACATTGATGTGCAGTTTCACTTTGTGAGAGATATGGTGGAAGATGGAAAGGTAAATTTGGAGAAGGTAGATACTGTGAAGAATGTTGCAAATGTATTAACGAAACCAGTGGGCACTGAGAAGTTTAGATGGTGTTCAGAGTCTATGGGCCTTTTGGCCTATAGTGGTTAAAGTTCCTGTTATGTTCATGTTGCTCTTACAAGGTGTTTGACAAGTGGGAGAATGTTAGGAATAAGGTGTCTCAACCTTGGATAATTCCTATTCTTATTATTTGTTTTGTAAATATTTTTTTTGCAAATAATGTAATTAAGTGTGAGTGTACATGTCTAGTTGGCATGTTGATGTGTCACTCCACTTGATGTGTCGGCATCTTGTGCGTAAGGAGATCATGACTGAAATGGTCATGATGGATTCCTATGACGTGTAAGAACTATTTAAGGAATGTGATATGACAAGTGTAAGAGCATCTTATGACTTGGGCCTATTTGGGTGCCCAAGAAGAAGTGGTTGGTGTGTGTAAGAGAATATGCCAAAAATAGGTTGGTATGATAGATTCTCTTACACTTCTCTTGTGACTATTATTTTTGGCAGATTCTATGACAAGTTGTCATAGTCTATTCTAGGGATGGACGCCTATTCTTGGGATTGCATGTAACAACTGTGTACATGTGGCTTTGTGCATGGGTCTTGGTGGTTGTGCCCATTTTTGGGTCTAGAGGAGTCTATATATATGATGTTGCTCCTATGGGAGAGATATAAAAAAAATTTAAGTCTTGTTGGCTTTGTCTGTCATCTCTTGAAAGAACTTGCATTGCAAGTGTATTGTAATCTTTGTGTTGAAGATAATACATTGTGCAGGTTTTGGAGTGCTGGGGTTTTTTACCGAAAGGTTTTCCACAAGGTATATCATTGTGTCATTCTCTATTTTTCTGTATGCATTGTATGTGATTGCAATATCTTTGTTAAAGTAGTTAACGAATCTGAAATTGTAAGGATTTATAAGAATTTGCACAATACTCTCCTATAGAGATTAGCGTAGGAAGTTGTTTCCGCACCTGAGTTTCCTTACAGTGTGGACTCCAGACCAATAGTATATGTGGGTGCAAGAGTGTTTTCTTCTATCTTTTTCTTCTTCTCCTTAGGGTCATCAGTCTTCTCTATTTTCACTTTAGAAGAAGGTGCGCTCTCAAGTTGCATTGCAATCTTGGCTTCCCTAGCTTTATCCAAGTCTGCTTGTGTGAAACCATGGATTCTCAATGTGTCTGATGTTATCTTTGATGCTTTCCTTTTGGTCGTAGCACTGTAAGATACCGAATCTACATGTCTTGTCTTCTCCTTATAAGTACCCCATCTTAGTTCATTGGGATCCTTAGGCATTGATAGAAGGACTTGTGCATAAGCTTCCAAAATGTGTTCTTCCACTTCATAACCAAGTGGATGGATCCACTTAGTCCTTGGCTCCACTGCTTCCATGCATGTGATATATGTCTCAACCATGAAACAGATGATGTCCTTATATTTCTCTATAATACTCTCAGGTATCCTATACCTTCTCTACATCTTAATTCTAAATGTTTTTATTTATAATGCCATGTAGTCCTTCAAGGTACTCTTAGATGATGCCTTGAGTGAAATTTATGGCATAGTGGGCAGACTCCTGTCAAGATAAAGATCTGATACTTTACCAACTATATGAAAGTGCATATAGATGATTAGTGACCTAAACTTAAATATCTTTCTCTTGTCATCCTTAATAGCCTTTATGTTATCCATCAACTATGCGCGCAAGATCTCACACAAGTTGAACTCTCCATTTTCCATTACTATTTTGATAGCTACTAAAATAGTGGTTGCATATACACTATTCACTTTGTTTGCATGTTGGAGTTTATACCCAAGTATCATAGACATAATCTTTATGTCTTTCTCTTCTATTGGCTCAATTGTCATGTCACGCTTATCACTGTAAGATTTACAAGCTTGCTCCACTTGTTTCCTGACATCCTTGCCAGTAGGAAGAATGATGCCTATCTTAGATAATCATGTTATCTCATAAATGAAATCTGAAGTAATGCAAACAAGAACTTCTCCTATCTATAATAGGTCATCATGAATTATGCTTAGTAGAATCTTAATCCATTCAGATCCATAGAATTCATATGTCATCGCATACTCAATAATAGGGAGAATTGCAAGGTGCACGAACTCATCAGTGACTTTCATGTCTAGTTTCATCATTTTTTCCATGTGTGACCTAATTCTATCCAATCATATGGGTTCCTTCTTGCAGTATATGTATGCGTGTATGTCCTCTACGTGCATAACTCCCATCAGAGTCCTAGAGAATGCTCCTTCTAGGTCATCTAGGACTAACTTGAAAGGATGCTTCTTAAAGATATGTCTCTTCCTTTTAGTAACATCAAACACAACTGGAGTGGCCATTACTTACTTGATTAATTGCACAAATATGTTTCCAAAGGGTTTCTGAATCGTCGCATCTGAACTAGGGTTCCGCAACAAACTTTCAAACTTTTTTGCTAATAAACCAACTGCAATCTTCTAACACAAACTACTTTGATCTCTTTTGCTCTCAAAGGATTGGTCTCAAATGCAAATGTATGGATAAAAGATCTCCGGTGACTTTAAAAACAACTTTTTTTCATTAATGCTTGCTGCATAAACACGAATTGCAATAGAGAATTCCAATCTTCATTTCTGCTAATAATTAGGTTGTGCACTCTTACATATAGCATCAACTAGTCTCCAAATAGTCATAACCAAAGTTTCATACTCTAAGGGTGAGTATACTAGCCGCGCAGGGGTCTAGAGCTAATCTAGCTCCCCCTATGACCATGAGGGTCATTCATCCAGAAGTAGAGGGTGCATCCATTACAGATGCATCCAATACATATTCATCAACATTATCCTTCTTTACTTATGTCCAAATCAAGCTCACATCTTTTGTGGCTTTCACAAACTTGACTTCTCCAGATTCATCCAAAATTGATCTTTGAGACTTATTAGGACTTTCTTGAATTTGTGCTTTTGATCTGCAAAACTTTGAGATGTGTCCAGCCTTGTTACAAGTGTGACAAATGACTAGAGCCCTTATATTCCTCGGTGCATTGATGTGAGTTACCATACTACACTATCTAGTTGTATGACCATTATAATTGCATATTTGACATGTAATGTTCTGAGGACTTCTAACATTTTTTTGAGAATGATTTCTCTTATTTGATCTACAATTCATATCTCTATGACCAAATTTATTGCATGAATAACAATAACCATTTAAAGGTCTTACCTCTTTACAATCTCTTGCTATGTGATCATGCTTGTTACAGGCATAACAAGTTTTTTTATTGGCTTGTGCTCATCCTTAGATGGTTCAGCTTTAGCTTCAGTATGATTTCCAGTCTTCTTAGCTTCTGTAGATTCTTCTAGTGCTTCCTTTCTTTCTCACATATCATTGATTTGATTTTGTGCTTCATTGAATCTAATACCAGTGGTATCTCCTTTAACCTTTTGTGCATACAACTATGACTCTATTAGATCCTTTCTTGTGTGCAATTTTTCAATATGATTCTTTGCTTCTTTTAATTCAGATTCCATCTACTTCTTAATGTTCTCTAACTCCAAGATTTTCATGTTTTCTTGCCTCTGTTCTTCATCCAACTATTTTTTTTCTTTGACCTATTCTTCATAGGCTTCCTGATTGTTAAATATCTTTTCATCCAACTCTTCAATCTGATCCTTCAGAGATGTTTTTTCCTCATTCAACTTTTTGACCATTTTTCCTAAATCACTTGTAGAACAATCTTTCAAATCTTTTCTCAGTTTCTTGATGAATACTTGAGAACGACTAACTTTTAATTTCAGTTCTTCAATTTATTTTTTAGATCTGTCAAGGTCTTCAAGAGCTGCTTCAATATTCTTCTTCAGATGTTTCACTTCTCCTGTATCCATGATCTCCTCAAGTGGTTAAACTTATCTTCAAAGGACCAAAGCTCTGATACCAATTTTTTGGAATGGGAACACTAAGAGGGGGGGTGAATCAATGTTCTACAATATTAATTTATGATCTCTTAAAACTTAACTCTATTACTTAAATCTTGAACTAAATATTAAAGCAAGTAAAGTAAACAACAATAACACATAACACTAGATATGATTATGGGGAAACCTTTTCCAAAGGAAAAACCCCGGTGGGAATTAATACCCACTAATAATTGTGCTTGCATATTATGAACCTGTTAATGTTCCTTAGCCCTGTTAGGATCTATCATTACAATGCTTATGTACAATGACCTTGTCAAGGGTCAGACCCTACTAGGATTCTTTTATAATTATCCCTATTAGGGGTGAGGACACATTGTCCTAGAGCTCACTACTCAAAGGGTGAAGGTTGTAACCTTTTGAATATCAAATACACACTATACCTGCAAGGTGAACTATTTCTATGACACTACTTGTCTAATCAGTTCCTTATGTGCGTTGATGCTTTAACCTATTGCAAATCTCTATATCATACTAACCACTCTTCTCATACTTCTTCTATTCTTCTATCAACTCTATATATCATTTCATATCTAAATACAAAGGTGCATGTCTTATTTATATGTGCAAATAAAACTATTCACTAAGTTGGCCTATAACCTATTACATACAGTGCTTCCAAATGAATTGGCTCAAGCATGTTCACATACATTGATATTAACATGTCTATAACATAAATACAATAGGTGCATAGCCTTTAAAAAATAATATTATACAGGCTAACCAAAATACTAACAATCGGCTCCATGCTTTGTTCTGTTCTGTCGCTTACTATTTGTGTCACTTCGACTCATTGTAACTTCATCCTACTAACTCATCTAATCATGTGTTCTTAACCGTAGCTTAATAATATATCCAAAAGCTTATCTTCAAGGGTGCATACCAAAACTTGGTCATACGCACATGCGTTGATGCTCTGTTCCTTATGTGCTTCACTAATTGTCATGTCTTCCATACTTAGCCATTTTCTGATCTTCTAGTTATGTGTTGACACCAAAACTTCATATGACTTTGTTGCCATAATGACAACACTAAATCTTAGTCATATATGCTAGTATAGTCAACTTTCCAACACCCCTCTCCCTAGGTTTTATGGAAAACCTTCACAATTATTCCTTAAGGAGAGTAAAGAAACCATGAAGTGTAGACAGACCACATTTGAACAGTGGGGATCTCTTTCAGATGAACATATGGAGCATAATATTCTTTCTTGGCTATTTGATGAAGAATAAGACAAACCTACAAACATTCCTAAAGGGAAGTATATAAAGGCCACACCCATTATTGAAAGCATGGGATATAATGGCACTAGCCTGAGAGGAAATGAAACTAGAAGAAAAACTCTCATTAAAGCAACTAGATACCCCTGAGGAAGAGGAATGGGTTCCATAGAAACTGAGAAAACATTTGCCAACAACTATTGTTTGATTGAATATGATTTAGACACTAAGGAAGAGTTCTTCAAAGTCCCTTTCTAGTACATTGAAGATGATCTTGATACACATGTCCTCCATATCACCCAATCTGACCTTTCCTCACCTAAACTTCCCCTTACTAATCCTGAACTAATCGATTGGGACCAACAAGATTCACCACCTGCCTTCAACATATGTGATTCAGATGAGGTAGTTCTAGCACTTTTTGGACTAAGAAATATCCAAGAAAATGACCATCAGATTCACTACAGCGAGAAATCCTACTTTGGTAGCCAAGTCAACTCCCTTAGTTGCAAAAATGAAGAAAAAGAAAATCAAAAAAATGATAAAACATCCTTGGGTGAAAACCTTTCTGAGGTACCTTTGGATGAAGAAAAAGATAAAATAAAGGATGTGTCCTCTAGTGAAAACCTCTTTGAGGTGCTAGAGGAGGGGGAAGTTGACTTACCTTTCATGTCATTACCATAGAAAAAATATTCAATCCTCATAGAATAAATAGTTGCAGTTAATTTGAGTACAAAAGCATATCCTAAGGTCACCTAAATTGTAGCCTCTCTAGATGAGATAGAAAAAGACTCCATGACTATATTCCTAAAGAAATCCCACATTAATTTTTCATAGACGTATAAGGATATGTCTGGGCTTGATACTAACTTGGTTGTACATCATCTCTCTGTGGACCCTAAAATCAAACTTGTCAAGAAAAAATTAGGCAAGATGCATCCCCAAGTAGCACTCATGATTAAAGTTGAATTACAAAAGATGTTAGATGCAGAATTCATTAGGCCTATAGATTATCCTGAATGGGTCTCCAATATTGTACCAGTAGATAAACCCTTTGGGGGCATCTGTATTTGTATTGATTTTAGAGATCTTAATCTCACTTGTCCTAAGGATGATTTTCCACTTCCAAACATTGACATCATTATGGATTTGACTGTTGGGCATGAGATGTTGTCCCTTGTGGATGTCTTTTCCAACTATAATCAGATTTGTATAGCAGTGGAAGACCAGCATAATACCGCATTCACCACACTGTGGGGTATGTTTTGTTATCAGGTCATGCCCTTTGGTCTCAAGAATGTAGGCACCACCTACCAGAGAGCCATGATGACCATCTTTCATGACCTCCTTCATGTGATCATGGAAGATTATGTGGATGATATCTTAGGAAAATCCAAGAAATGAGAATCACACATTGCTATTCTCACTATAATTTTTGACAGATTGGAGAAGTATAAGGTCCAATTGAATCCCAAGAAATGTGTCTTTGGTGTGCAATCAGGTAAGATCTTAGGCTACATTGTCTCTCATAGAGGAATAGAAGTGGATCCTAAGAAGGTGAAATCCATTTTGGAGATGCCACCCCCTAAAACTTTGGAACAATTAAGGAGATTTCAAGGAAGACTTCAATCCATCCAGAGGTTTATGTCGCAACTAGCAGACAAGGTGCATCCTTTCTCTCACCTACTAAGAAAGGATATCAAATTCATTTGGGTCTCCATGTGTCAAAAGGCTTTTGAATAGCTCAAGCTCTATCTAGATAATCCACCAATGTTGGTCCCACCTATTCTAGGAAGGCCTTTAATCCTTTATATCTCAGCAACTACTATGGCACTAGGTTCTCTCCTAGCACAACTAGATGAAAATGGAAAAGAATGTACTATATACTATCTTAGCAGGACTTTAGTGAGTTATGAGCTCAACTATACATCTATTGAGAGAGCTTATCTAGCTATAGTCATTTGTACATAGAAGTTACATCATTACATTCTTAATCACAAAGTACAGTTGATAGAAAAGATTGACCCACTTAAGTATTTGTTATCTAAAGCCACCTTGATAAATCACATGGAAAAATGGGTCATGATCCATAGTGAATTTGATATTATGTACATAAAATGCAAAGAAATAAAAGGATAAGAAATAGCAAATCAACTTGCAAAGGCTCCCATTCCTAGAGATCATCCTATTGTCATAGACTTTCCTAATGAAGCTATCATGACTGTAACTCCTAGCATTCACTAGAAGCTTTATTTTGATGGATCTTTCACCCAGAAAGGATAAGGAGTAGGAATTCTATTTGTGACACTAATGCAAGGGGAGATGAGGAGAGGGGCCAAAGGCACACCCTAACTAGATCCAACTTGTAGAGATCACACGCGAAAGAAACAAACACACAAGTGAGAGAGAGAGAGAGAGAGACTGTAGATATCTTCTTATATTAATTCAAATTGATTCATACATGTTAGGTTGTAAGGCCTTCCTGGTTTAGGCCAAATATTACAATTCAAGTATAGAAGTCCTCCAACATGCGAGGATCTAAAACTATCTTCAATCTTCTAACTTCTACTTCTATCCAAACTGACTCACTCCATAAACTACAACCAAAGATTACAATATATAGAAGAGGCTACTAAACAAGTTAGCCTTCAGATCCACCATCAACAAAAGGAATGACCAGATCTAGGTCCACAAGCTTCCCAATGATAGATACCATCATTAAATCTATGACCATAATTAATTGCACAAGTTAGCCTCAATAGGAAACTAAAACAAACACCTCAATAAGCAAGGATAACCGAGCACCAGACAAGCATCACCAAGCACCAGGGAATTAACCGAGTGCTAGAGAGATAACTGACCAACCCTGATTAAAAAAGGAACCCGAGAAACTATTGATCCAACTCGGTCAAAGCAAGAACTGAGAAACACAACGAAACACAAACATGTTTTTGGTGACATAGGATTTCCAAGGACTTGAGATGCTCCTGCATCAGACACCTGGGGTTATTTGAAATGATTCTCTGAATCATGAAGCAGGTTCAATTCGAGTTGAATCCAAATCAGATTTTGAAATCCAAGAACTATCTTCAATCGATTTATTCTTCCACTTTACCAAATATTCCATATACTATTTTCCTCTTGTACCATTTATTTGTTCCAAAATCTTCTCAACTTCTTCTATCTATTTCTTAGGATAATCATTTGGTATTGTCATTTCTTCATTTGACTCATGGTACTCATATAAATCAAAAATTTTGAATATAGGTGATATATCCATGTCATCAAGAAACTCAATCTAATAAGAATTTCCACTATCAAATTTTCTCAAAATCTTGCAAGGACCAAACTTCTTCATTTTTAGCTTCCCATATGTTCCAATAGGAAATCTTCCTTTCTTCAAATGAACCATTAATTCATCATTGACTACAAAAGTCTTATGTCTTCCTGATCTATCATCTCTATCTTTGTATTTCTGATTACTTTTCTCCAGCTTATGTTTCACATCTTCATGCAATGTCTTCATGTCCTCAGAAAACTTTACTCCTTTAGCACTTCTTTTTCCTTCATCAGCAATATCCCTCAAATGTGATATACCTCTTGGTTGTATGCCATTTACAATCTCAAAAGGCTTTGTTCTAGTACTCCTATTCAGTGAATTATTGTAAACAAACTCTTCTTGTGCCAACACATAATCCCAATTACTCGGTGTGTCTCCAACTAAACATCTCAAAAGATTACCCAAGCTTCTATTCACAACTTTTGTTTGTCTATCAATCTGTGGGTGAAATGTAGAACTATATTTCAACTCGATGCCAAAAATTTCTCCAAAGCGTCTTCCAAAAGTATCCAACAAATTTATTGTCTCCGTCAGAGATGATACTCCTCAGTAATCCATGCAATCTGATAATTTCCTTAAAGAAAATATATTCTATATGTACTGCATCTGATGTCTTTCTATAGGGTATAAAATATGCCATTTTAGAAAATTTATCCACAACAACAAATATAGAATCATTACCACTCACTGTCTTTAGTAAGCCAAGAAAAAAATCCATACTGATATCAATCCAAGGTTTCTCAGGAATAGAAATCAGTGTATACAATCTAGTATTCTGACTTACTCCTTTTGCAACTTGAAAAATTTCACAACTTTTCACAAATTTCTAAACATCCTTATACAACTGTGGCCAAAAGTATTTCTCCTTAAGCAAATTCAATGTCTTGTCAACACCAAAGTGTCCATCCAAACCACTACTTTGTTTCTCCTTCATCAAATTAGTTCTCATTGATCCTCTCGATATACACAACTGAATACCTTTAAACAACATACCTCCTTGAATGAAATAGTCTTCCCATTTAGTACTTGGTTGATGTTGAATATGTGCTCTGCACTTTCTCCATGGCTTAGAAAAATTAGGATCAAATTCATAAGAATCTCTCATGTCATCAAAACCAAGAACTTCAATTTTCATCTCGGTCATCAAAGATCTTCTTCTACTAAATGCATCAACAAATCGGTTGGTGACTCCACTCTTATGTTTTATCACAAATGTATAACTCTGTAAATATTCAACCTATTTCATATGTCTCTGATTCAACTTATTCTAACTACCCAAATACTGTAAAGTTTTATCATTAGTATACAAAACAAATTCACTCAGTATCAAATAATATCTCCATTTCTTCAAGGCTTGAACAATAGCATAGATTCTTGATCATACATAGAATATTTCCTTTTTGCATCATTCAACTTTTCACTAAAGAAAGCAACAGGTTTACCTTCTTGACTCAACATAGCTCCTATTGCACTACCACTTTCATCACATTCACCAACCTTCTACTTCAAAGTCTCAAAACTTTTATTAGCTCCATGTGTCCACTTGAATTCTCTTTTATCTCCTCTCATAGTCTTACTCATAGCATTACAAATTGAACTAGAATTCCTAATGAACTTTCGGTAAAAACTTGCCAAACAATGAACTAATCATACCTCATTAGCATTCTTAGGTGTAGGACAATTCAAAATAGCTTCAAGCTTTTTAGGATCCATCTTTAAACCATCAGCTGAAATCACAAATCCCAAATACACAATCTCCTCTTGAATGAAAGAACACTTTTTCAGATTTATTAGCAACTTTTCTTCTTTAAACCTCTGCAATACTTATTTAACATGCAACAAATGTTCTTCTCTAGTCTTACGGAATATCATAATATCATCTAGGTATACAATCACAAATTTACCTAATAATTTCTTCAAAACTTCATTCATAAACCTCATAAAAGTACTCGGTACATTAGTTAAACCAAAAGGCATAACCAACCACTCATACAAACCTTCTTTTGTCTTAAAATCAATCTTCCACTCATCACCTTCTATGATTTTGATTTGATGATACCCACTTTTCAAATCAATTTTGGTAAAATACTTTGCTCTAGTCAAACTATCCATTATGTCATCCATTCTCAATATAGGAAACCTATATTTCACTGTTATTTTGTTGATTGCTTTGGAATCAATACACATTCACCATTCTCCACTCTTCTTAGGTGCCAATACAATAGGTACTACACAAGGACTCAAACTTTATTAGATTAAACCTTTCTGCAACAATTCTTGAATCTGTCAGTTCAATTCCTAATTCTTGGTAGGTGTCAACTAAAGTGGTGCCTTATTTAGTAAACTAGCTCCATGGATTAGATCCATATAATGATCAATGCTTCTCTTTGGTAGAAAACCATTAGGTAAATTATCAAAAATGATCTCACTGTACTCGGTGAGTAACTTATCAATCTCTTTACAGATGCTATCCTTTGTTTTCTTACTCCATTTTTTAGGAATTACAACAAAACATACATCATTCTTCTTCAAATCCTTAACAAACTTTCTTCCTTCCATCAAGAAAACTTTCACATATGTGCAAACATTACTAACAAGTTCTTCAATCAAAGGTAACAAGATTTTTCTTCCCCCATCAGCCCAAATAGTATATTTATGCAATCTCCCATCATATATAGCATGTCTATCATATTGCCAAGGTCTACCCAACAAAATATGACAACAATCCATAGGCATGATATCACATAACACCTTATCAAAGTACTTTCCAATTTTCAAATTCACATAACATTGTTCACTTACCAAGAGTGTATGCTCATCCTTGATCCGTGAAATTTGATAGGGCTTCGGATGTTCCAACCTTTTCAACTATAACTTTGTGACCATTTCCTCAGATTCCAAGTTCTTTGAGCTTCCACTATCAATGATTACCTTCCATACTTCATTAGAAATTCTACATATGGTCTTCAAAAAACTTTTCCTTACCAGATCTTCCTTATTACTCTCACTACAAAGTGCTCTCCTTACCATCAAGTTATTTTCCTTCTCAGGTTTATTCGGTGACTCTTCTTGCACCAAAGCATTTCTACTGCTACCGACCTTCTTACTTGCATGTTTACACTCAAATAATCTATGTCCTTCTTCTCCACATTTTTAGCAAGTTCCTCAAAAACCACCTCTATTATAACCACCTCGATAGTTATTTCCTCTTCCTCTAGATGAACTTTCACCTTTCCACTCAGTCTTGCCTTTATCCATATTTTTCTTTTCCGGTTCAAATATATTGTTTTCACCATAAGATATACCTCTTCCTCTATGGAATCTACCACCTCTACCTCTTTGTCTTTTCTCATGTCTTTTGTTCAATTTATCCTCAGCTTTCAATGCAAATTGATAAGCTTCTTCAATGTTCTCCAATTTAACCAAATTGATTTCTTCTTGGATGGAAACTCTCAATCCATTTAGGTACCTAGCAATTCTCTCCACATCATCTTCATCATGTCCATATCTGATATCTAATCTATAGAATTCCTCAGTATACTCTTTTAGCAAGCTATATTTCTACCTCAAACTTTGCATTCGCCTAACTAGGTTAATCTGATAATCACAAGGTAAAAACTTTCCTTTCAATTTATTCACCATTTTATTCCATACCTTAATTTTATCTTTTCCTTTCCTTGTTCTATCCAACTGTAAATGTTCCCACCACAAGGATGCATGACTTTTCAACTTTGTGCTTGCAATTTTCACTTTCTTTTCCTCAGGGACATTTTCATATTCAAAGTACTTTTCCATCTCGGTGATCCAGTCCACCAATTCATTAGAATCCAATTTTCCACTATACTCAGGAGGATTAAAGTGTGGTGTAGACTTCAAATTTGTCAAAGCCTTCAACAATCTTTCCTCACCTTGATCCATCACTAGTGTAGGTTCTACATCACCTTGTTCTTCCTTAATTTCATCATCACTAACATCTTCAATATGTCTTCCTCTTCTTTGGACTATCTCAATAGCTTCTAATCTAGCAGCAAGTTGTCTCAACATGTTTTCCAATCCTAGATCCGCATCTCACCTCCCATGAACCATCTTGAAACCCTTTGCAATTGTAGGCTAGATCATGATCTACTACCCCATAACAAATCAACTAGGGTTTGACAAGAAGGAACCCTCAACCCTAGATTCACAAACCTAGATCCATATATCACCTAAGATTTGATACCACCTGATGCAAAGGGGGATGGGGAGAGGGGCCAAAGGCATGCCCTAACCAGATCCACCTTGCAAAGATTACATGCAAAAGCAACAAACACATAAGTGAGAGAGAATGCAAATATCTTCTTATATTCATTCAAATTGATTCATACATGCCAGGGTGTAAGGCCTTCCTGGTTTAGTCTAGATATTACAATTCAAGTACAGAAGTCCTCCAACATGCAAGGATCTAAAACTATCTTCAATCTTCTAACTTCTACTTATATCCAAAATGACTCACTCCCTAAACTACAACCAAAGATTACAATATATACAAGAGTCTACCAAACAAGTTGGCCTTCAGATCCACCATCAATGGAAGGAATGAATAGATCTAGGTCCACACATTTCTCAATGATAGATACCAGCATTAAATCTATGACCATAATAAATTTCACAAGTTGGCCTCAATAGGAAACAAAAATAAACACCTTGGTAAGCAAGGATAACTGAGCACCAGACAAGCATCATTAAGCACCAGGAAATTAACTAAGAACTAGAGAGATAACTGACCAACCCCGGTTAACAAGGGCAACTAAGAAACTACCCAGCCAACTTGGTCAAAGCAGGAATAGAGTAACATAAGAAAACACAAACATGTTTTTGGTGACACAAGATTTCCAAGGACCCGAGATGCTCTTGCATCAGACACCTCAAGGGGATTTCATCCATAAATCTTATAAACTAACATTTTCTTGCACAAACAACATAGCAGAATATGAGGCCTTGTTCATAGGGCTTCGCTAAGCTGTAGAATGGAAGATCACAAGTTTTCTTGTTTTTGGTGACTCCCAATTAGTTATCAAACAAGTAAATGATGAATTTCACACAAAGTATGATAATTTTCTCCCTTACCAATGCATGGTTGAAGATCTCAAGAAAAATTTTGCAAGCATCATTTTCTAGCAAATCCCAAGAGAAAACAATAAAGAAGAAGATGCCATGGCTACTATTGCTTCACTGATATCTATTCCAAAAACAAGCACACGGTGTGAATTTCTTGTCAATAATCTTATGGTCCCTACCTATGACCAGCCAGATTCTGAGATGGTGTGTGAAATTGTTGGTTCCAAATCACATTGGTATCAGGAAATCCTTTCCTATCTTCCTAATGAAACCATTCCCCTCACTCTTATGCCTAACCAACAAAAAAATTTCATCCATCGCACTTCTCATTACACAATCCTTGTAGACACCCTTTTTCACAAACACTTTGATGGAACTCTTCTTCGATGTCTAAATTTGGAGGAAGCGCACATAGCCTTGGAAGAGGTACATCAAGGAATCTGTGGAGCCCATTCTAGTGGCCTCACTTTAGCAAATAATTTTCTCTGCACTAGATACTATTGGTCGATAATGGAGCAGGATGCCTATCATTATGTGAAAAAATGTGTTCCTTGTCAGTAGCATGACAATTTGATACATGCTCTTGATCAATCCCTCTAACCCACCATCACACCTTGGCCTTTCTCCCACTGGGGTGTTGACCTTGTGGGCCAGATATTTCTAAACTTTGTCAGTGGTCACAAGTATATCCTAGTCGGTCACCACTGAATACTTTACCAAATGGGTCGAAGCTATCCCCCTCACCTATACAACTAGTAAGAAAATTTCCAAGTTTATCCTAAATTATATCATTTGTTTCTATGGCATCCTAAAAGATCTTCATACTGATAATGGAACATCCTTCAATAATTAAGATGTCTCTAACATTTGCAAGAAATTTGGGTTATTACCTAGCATTGCTCATCCAAGTACTTCTCATAGGGAAATAGTCAAGCTGAGGCTACAAATAAAACTATATGAAAGATCCTCAAAAAGACTGTCGATGGCGTTGGTCATGATTGGCACCTTCAACTTAATCCAACCCTCTAGGCCTACCGCACCTCCATCTACACTCCCATTGGTGCTACCCCATTCGCCCTTGTCTATAGTTCTGATGTTGTCTTACCCATTGAAATTGAGCTCCCTTCCCTTGGAATTTATCTTAAGAACCTGATGTCTAATGTAGAATATAGGGTTTCCCACATGCAAGAGTTGTAACTCCTCAATGAGAGACACCTCAAAGCCCTTAACCACCTTCATGTGTATCAAAATTGTCTGTGCTTATAGTTTAACAAGAAGATCAAACCTCATGATTTTGATGTTGGTGATTTGGTCCTGCAACACAACATGAAGAATCTCTAGAACTGAGAAAAGAAAGGGA
>BSBK01000898.1:3970000-4117500 GCA_027943335.1 Chamaecyparis obtusa
TCCACTAGCAGTCAATCAACAACTAGTCTATCCTTTGTCTGAATCTCTCCTCCATAAACTGCTCTACTCTCTCCAATTGATACTCCATCATCTACCCCTGAATTGGTACCTGCAAAACCCTCCATATATCTAAGAGTGTCACTGTCACCTCCCCAATCGACAAATGGAAACTTGATGTATTTGGGTGTCATCTTTTGATAAATGTTTTCATAAGTGCATTATGTGCTCTCAAGTGTATCCACTCATGCACATGCTACAAGCCACATAATGTCACATGCCCCCACTCCGCCTCTGTAAGCTTCTCTCATAGTGTCATCATGTATAGCCATCCCTCTTTCGAGTGAATCCAATAATGTGGCTCCTACATCCAATCACCTGACACCCTTCATCTATCCTAGTCATTCCCAAATTTACCCTCTCCTTTCCCTCGCATTGCTTCTTCCCCCCGTCCCCAAATATTTGTTTCCCATGCTCAGCCTGCCCCATTTGGTAGGAGAGTTGCTCATCTTAAGATGTGCAACTTTCCCTCTTCCACAAATCCTTCACTGCCTATCTATAAATGGGTGGCTCCACCTCCGTCATCGAGTAGGCATAATCATCCATCTCTAGATGAATGGCCTGCTCATGCCATCGTCTGGCAGGTGCAGCCGCCTATCCATAGATGGGTGGCTCTAGCCTACCCTTCAGTGGGTGGGGCTGCTTGTCCATTAACAGGTGACAACACCCAAGGGTGGATGGAGCTGCTCGTCCATAGATGGGTGGCTAAGTCCCACCCTTGGGCAGGCAGGGCTACTCACGGCCTGACTAGTGGCGGTGCCGCGCCCAAGGGTTGGCAGAGCCACCAAATGTGGGGTGTAGCTGCCTATCAGTCGACGAGAAGCTCTGCACAGCTTGCCACCGAAGGGCATAGTCGCCTATTACTCGATTGCCCCCCCCCCCCCCCCACCCTTTGGCATCTCTACCTTATACCCCACATATTCCTCCCAAAATTTTAACACAACAAAAAAAAATCTAATTAATATGCTAAAATTACAAAAGAGGATTTGTGCACTCATCGGTTCCCCCTATCCATTGCTCATCGATAGACTCGCACCCACTCACCTAGTTGTAGCATGTCCTGTCATCCTACCATCTTTTCCTCTCCTCTCCTCTTGTTCTTCTCATTAGGGGTACAAATGAATCAGTTTCCTCATTTTTGCCCTTTTATAAGGGGCCCTTTTTTCAAAATAAGGCTTCTTTTTTCTTTCTTCTTTTTTCTTTTTCTTTCTTCTTTTTCTTTTTTCTATTTCTTTCTTCTTTTACCCATTAAGTCATGCAAAAAAAATTTCCCTCCTTTCACAAAAATTGCCCAAAATTTTTATTTTTGGCCTATTTTTCCAATGGGGCACATCGTCCACATTCTCCAATAGACTTTTTTCTGGGGCATCTATATTTTCTTTTCTTTGACACGATGTCATTTTTTACACTGCATCAAAGAGGGGGAAAATGTAGACACCTAAATTTGTACTTTTAATATTAATTTAATTTAATTTAATTAATGACCCCTAATAATATTATAGTTAATTTTTAATTAAATATATTTGTTAAATTCATCTATTTATTTAATTAAATAAAGTCACTAATTATAGTATTTGAATTAAATTTAAATACTACCTTTCATAATATATTAAATTTAATTTAATACATGTTCCTCCATATTACCCTTATAAATAATTTTTTAATTTATTTAATTCCTCAATATCTTGGATGCAAACTAGAGACAGTCAATGATAATGATTTCACAAATGAATATCAGAAGATTTACAATCAGGATATGACAGTGAACAAGGTTTTGAATATGTGGAACATAATGAAATTTTTAAGTATGGATTACAATATGAATTTGATAATGAAGAATGCACTAAGATTATCTTAAGCAGAATTCATAATGGGAAGTTTTGGTTAGAAGACAGAGCGATAGATATTACAGTAGATTTGATTCATGAAGTCACTGGATTATCTAAAATTGGAGATATTCCTTTAAATGAGAAAAACATGAGGAAAACAATCATTGACAACACAAATTCATCCTATAATGGTAGAGGAATTGTGATTAGTAAGATCAAACAAGATGATGTGAGATACTTACGCAAGATCCTAACTACTAAGTTTTGTGCAAATTCAAGAGAGGATGACATGGCAGTTGGAATGATACATGTAGCTTATCTAATGTGTGTTGACAAGGTACAAGTTTATATGTATGAAATTCTAAGAATTCAACTGTTTGAGAACTTGGAGAAGATTAAGAAAACTAAGTATACACAGTTTAGGTTCTCATCCTTAATCACTTATATGTTTTTTCATCTATTGAGGAGATTTCCTTACACCATTGGAAATGACTGGAATGATGGACAAAATAAAATGGAAAGGATTAACCTAGTGTACAGAAGACATGTTATTGACAAAGTAAATGAAAGTGTAGTACTAGTAATCAAGACATTTCATAATATTATGTCTAGCAAATCAAGGATCCCAAAGTCTCTTTTGGAAAAGTATAAAGATGATATATGTTTTATGGTGGATACTGACTTTACCTATATTGAAGTAGTAGATCCTAGAACAGATTTCATAGACCCTCTTGGCTATGAGATATCTGAGGTAGAGATAGAAGAGTATGTTAGCAAGTTACTTAAGTGTAAGTTGGACACTCAATGTAACAGGTTTGGAACCTTTGAGGAGAACTTCAACTCCGCAAAGACCTTAATTGAAGAGAAACAGTCTAAGAAAAGAGTTGAGAGCACTATAAAGAAAATCATAAAAGATAGAGGGATGACAGAGCGTGAGTTTTTGGTAGCAAAGCAAATAGCAATAGAAATTAGAGAGAGTGGACAAAAAGAAGTTTTGTCTATTCCTCCTTTATCATCAATTGCAGTACAACAGGAAGAATCACAAGTGAAGGTGAAAGTGGAAGAAATTGAGAAGGATAAAGAAGCAAAGATATCCACTAGATCCACTTCCTCCACACCTAGCAAAAGAGTAAAGGAAAGTGCTATTGGACAAGGAAAGAGACATAAAACTTTAGTACAACCAGTTCCAAGAAAAATTGTAGAAATAAAAGATGGTGTCACTACTGTTAAGATGAAAGCTTGGAAACCCAAATTTGAGAAGCTTAATGAGTAGATCATTGAGGATGGAGACTTTACAAGAATGAACAAGTACTATGATCTTTATGACTATACAGACAGACTTAATCTAGAGAATGTAGTTGTAAAGCATATGATTTTGGCTAATAAGAAGTTTGATACAATTCAGGGACAAATACCTGAAGATTTATATAATAAACTTGTGAATAGGAAGAAGAGAGCAACAGAGGAGGACACGGCTATCAGAGAAAAGCTTGTAAGGAAGCTTTGTGAAATAAGAGATGAACACATTTTAATCAGATCATGAAAGCCTTAAGAACCCATCTAAGAACCAATAGGAGAACCATTCAAATCATGGGAGGCAAATATGAAGAAATCAATTCTGAGACAGAACAAGCTATTATCAAGGTTATGATAGAAAATGTTGGAGAACCATCAGTTGCAACAGAGCAAGCAGGTCAGATAGAATAAGAGGACATTCCCTCTCCTCCAGCTATTAACATTGAAGATGAAACCATGAATGTAGAAGGAACAAAAATCACCTTGGATACTGATGATAATGTATTCAAGAATTTGGAGAACATTGTCGACAATTCAGCCTTTGAAGAATAGGAAACTACAAAAGGAGAAGAGATAACAGAGACAATAGTAATAGAGAAACAAGTACCCATTCCCACCAAAGAAGATATCAGTCTTACTCCTGAGATTGGAAAGAAGAACAAGATTGGATCTATGATTGAGCATTTGGGAAAGCAAGTAGATGATGATGATCAGTTGGAATTGATCACATCCTTGAATAAAAGGGGAAGAGATAATAGAGACAATAGTAACAGAGAAACAAGTACCCATTCCCACCAAAGAAGATAACGGTCTTACTCCTGAGATTGGAAAGAAGAACAAGATTGGATCTATGATTGAGAATTTGGGAAAGGAAGTAGATGATGATGATCAATTGGAATTGATCACATCCTTGAATAAAATCATTGGCAAGAATAAGAAAGTGAAAAGTCTTGAAGGATGTCTGAAGGAACTTACTAAGAAGTTGCAAAGAATTATAACTACACAAATTGCAGAAGCAGACCCTATGGAGAAAGCAAAGAAGGTAATGAGCACTTTTGACAATGAATTCACAAACCTATCTGATATTGCAAAAGTGAAAGCACAAGTAGCCTATGAGGCTAGAATGCTTTTGAACATTAGCCAGAATATCAAGAATGATAACAACAATCTTGGTATCTATATCAAGGACTTGAGGAAGCATTTGAAAATAAGAAAATATTTGTACATACAGTGTACAAAATCAGAGACCTTGACAGCAAAAGAAGATCAGAAGATGAAGTTGAAGGAAGTAGAAATTATGAATGAAACTAACCTTCTTTCTAGCCCCAATGTGAAGGTATGTGATGTTGAAAAGAAATTTCAGAAGTTATATGATGAAATCAGAGTTTTGCAAGATGAGAGAGACATAAAATTGAAAAGATTCACTCTTTTGAGAGAGCATACTTCTATGAAGTTAAGCATTATTGAAGAATAGTTGGAAGAATGTCTTTCAACTAAGACATCTTTTTAGAAGTTTAACTTTGAAAACCTCCAAGCATGTGAAATAGCATCTTATGGACTGAGCGCACTACTTAATGTGGTAGATTCCATTAAGAAATCATGGGAGAAGGAGATAGAAGCTATGAAGATAGATTTTGCAGATTATGTTGCAAGCCTACCAGCTTTGCAATAATTGAATTGAGGTATAATTTTTTTGAGATATAGTTTTGTACCCTCCTTACCTTTATTTTGTCATTGTTGTCAAAGGGGGAGAGATATATAGAAAAAAATTGATAGTATATGATAAGGATTGATACTCCTAGGGGGAGTACTATATTAGAGATAATATTTTTTGAGGAGTTATAAGGATAGTATATATTTTATACTATGGCCACAATTTTGAGATTTTGAGTTGTACACTTAGCCAATTTTCTCATATGTTGCCACCAATGACAAAGGGGGAGATTGTTGGCAATTTGGCTGAGTTGATTACATAGATGTTGTCATTATGGAAACATATGATCCACATGAAGATCACATAAGTCAGAGAGCAAGTATGACAGAGCACATTGCAAATTTGTCTAAGTGTGAGACAGTGTTTTCACCAGTGTACCTAGACACAGTTTTTGTTTGCGATGTTGATTGGAGTAAGTTCAGTGCTTGCACACTTGAACATAGACTCTATGATGACTATTTAACACCCATCTCAGAGAACAAGTTAGTATGACATGTACGGAAGAAGTTATGACAGTTTTACCAAAGACAGTGTCAAGCCGATAGGACAGAATATGAAGATAGAATATCAAGAACTAGTAAAGAGTTAAGGGATTATTTTGTTTATCAAAATAATGACTTAAAAATATAAAGGGATGACATCCTAGATGTTAATTCTTGGATAAAGTTATTGGTATAAATGTAATTGTAATTGTAAAGAAAATTATGAGTGAACAATTGATGTATAGTGAAGTGATATGATGCAAAATCTATGAACTATAGACTCACATTCATTACCTAGACCCATTGTAGCACTACACCACTAGATGATACATCTCACATCTGATAATGTTGTTTGGTCTTTTTACTTTAATTATTTGTGTGGTAAGGCTCTATTTATACATGCACTTGCACCATCATGCTCTCCCTTTCCATGTCCAGCCTCTATGAAATTCCACATGCATTGAATACTAGTGATATTATGCATTCTACTCAACCAATAAAATATCCAAGAATTCTTCAATTGTGATGAACAATTGTATGACCATATGATATATTGATGATATGATATGCCCTATTATCCAAATCACCATAAAATAGATGAAATAAACCACGTAAAAACTCTATAGAATGCAAGCGATCATTGTTGATGTAAAAATGACACTCTCTCAATAACTTCCTATTCTCCTTTATACTGTTAGGTGAATGCATGAATACTATATGAAAAAATATAGCAACCTATTGAGAGCTATAATACTTTACTTGCACCTCATTTTGTAGTTGTAGTGTGTGATTCTTTGTGAAGTCCACAACTAAAATAATGGTATCAAGTTGGAATGTTTCCTTATACAAATTGAATTGCAAATCCAACCATCAAGCTCTATGTGTATTCCTTGCATACTCATAATAAGTTTTTCATGAAAAATGTCCATGAAATGATACACTAGAATCTTTTCAATTACTAAATCACATCTATTTAGCCTCTTTTCCATCTTTTAGAGTGTATGCCATGGTCTTATATTTTCCAAATTCTACTATTTCATTCCCAATTGCATGAGTACTCTCCATATGTTGACAAATAGGAAAATGTTGAAAACCACAATAATTTATGCATGTACCATTCAATCCTGAGAGCTCGTAAAATTATTGACCATCCACTCTTTCACATAAAATGGTAGATATTAATTCCCTTGAGGATCTAGGTGGTCATTATGTTACAATATTGCAAAACATTATTAGAATGAAAATCTACACATAATCCTATAAAATTCATAATGGATAGAAAATTTAGTATGTACCATACAACAAACAGTTGATCATGTGTGATTTATCTTCACATAAAAAGGTTTATCCATTTCAAAACATATTTGACTAATTTTAATTTGAGGATACATACCTATAAATTTTGCAAATAATTATGTCTGAGTTGAATCTAAAAAAAAAAATAGATGTGGAACATGGATTCGACTACCAATCCTCCTTGTTACAACATATCTTTGATTAGGAGATAATCATGTGTTATTTTTCTAAAAATCTCCAATCAAGGATTTCAAAGCTTCAACAATTGCTTTATCTTTTTTTGGTAGCCTACCATAAAATGCCCATAACTCATTTCTATTTGGATATTCCACTCTTTGATGCCTTCCCACATCTCTCATAGATACTTTCTACTTATTTTCAATGTTTTTCTTGTCTTTCTAATCAGTCAAAACTTATTCATCTGAGTTCTTACTATTTTTTATGTAAGTACATGTCGTGTGATATTACTATATTTCTATTAGCAAGTTGACTATACTATTGTATATGACTAAATATAGTGTTGTCATTATGTCAACAAATTCATATAGTGTTTTGGAGTCAGCGCACATTATCTAAAGATCCAAATTTGGCTAAGTACAGAAGACTGGACAGTTAGCAGAGCATCAGTAATTTAGAGCATCAGCACACGTGTGTATGACCGAGTTATGGTATGCACCCTTGAAGATAATATGATAAGAGTATATTCATGCTAAGTCTAAGAGCACATGATTAGAAGATTCAATATGACAAAGATACAGACAGTTGAAGTTACACAGACAGTGAATGACAGAACAGAACAGAGTATGCAACCGACTGTTGGTAATTTGATTAGTGGTGATAATATTATTTTATAAAGGCTATGCACCTATTATATTTCAGTTATAGACATGTAATTATGTTTGTATGTAAACACGCTTGAGCCAATTCAATTGGAAGTGTTGTATGTAATCGGTTATAGGTCGACCTAGTTAATTATTTTGTTAAGCGCATATAAATATGAGATGCACCCTTTGTAATAGGTATGGATGTTGATATAGAGTTGCAATAAGAAAATCATAAGTATGCGAAGAGTTGTTAATATGTATTAGAGCTTTGCAAGAGGTCAAAGCATTAGCGCATCAAAGGAACTAATCAGACAAGTAGTGTCATAGAGTCAATTCATCCAGTAGATATAGTGTGTATCTGAGATCAGAAGGTTGTAGCCTTCACCACTTGAGTAGTGAGCTCTAGGATAGTGTGCCCCCACCTCTAATGGGTTATTGTAAAAAACTCCTAATAGGGTCCAACCCTTGACAAGGTCACTGTACTAAAAGTATTGTAAAGACAACTCATAACAGGCTTAAGGATCTTCTAATAAGGATCATAAGACACTAGTACAGATTATTAATGGGTGTCAATTCCCACCGGGGTTTTTACCTATTTGGGCTTCCCCATAACCACATTGGTGTTATGTGTTGAGTTCATGTTTCTTTTTTATGTTAATGTTCATTTCAGTACTTAAACATTCAAGTTAATTTTAAAGAGTTAAGTGAAAAAGATTAAATATAGTGAACACTGATTCACACCCCCCCCCCTCTCAGTGTTCCCATTCCTAACAATTGGTATCAGAGATCTAGTCTACACCAAAGAAGTTTAACCACTTGAGGAGATCATGGACAAGACAGAAATGAAACATCTAAAAAATAATCTTGAAGCTTCTCTGGAAGACCTTGACAGATCTGAAAAAGAAATTGAAGAATTGAAAAAAAAAGCCAGTGATTCTCAAGTAGTCATCAAAAGACTAAGAAAAGATTTGAAAGAATTTTCAAACAATGATTTGGGGAAGATGATCAAAAAGCTAAATGAAGAGAACACATCTATGAAAGGTTAGATTGAAGAGTTGGATGAAAAGCTAACTAAAAATCAAGAAGTTTATGATGAAGAGATCAAGGAGAACCTTCAACTGAATGAAGAATTGAGGCAAGCAAACATGGAAATCTTGGAGCTAAGAAACAACAAAGAAAATTTGTAATTTGAGTTAAAAGAATCTAAGAATCACATTGACAAGTTACACACAAGCAAGGATCTGATAGAATCTTAGTTATATGCTCGAAAGCTTAAAGGAGATACCAACGGCATTGGATTCAATGAAGCACAATTTAATCAAATTGATGACATGTGAGCAAGGATGAAAGCACCAGAAGACACCACAGATGCTAAGGAGATAGTAAATTAGACTAAAGACAATAATGAACCATCTAAAGATGAGCGCAAGCCAATAGACTGAACTTATTATGCATGTAACAAGCATGGACACATAGCAAGGAATTGTGAAGAGGTAAGACCTTTCAATGGTTATTGTTATTCATTCAATAAATTTGTTCATAGAGATATGAATTGTAAAACAATTCAGAAAGACTCAGCATAATCAGAAAATTCAGAATCAACCAAATGTAAGAAGTTCTCAGAGAATTACATGTCAGATTTGCAACTATAATGGTCACTCAGCTAGATAGTGTAAAATGGTAACCCATGTCAATGCACCAAGGAATTTAAGGCCTCCAATTATTTCTCACTCATGTAACAAAGTTGGACACATCTCAAAGTTTTGTAGATCAAGAACGCAAAGTCAAGAAAGCCCTAAAAAGATAGAAGAATCAATATTGGATACCAAAGGATAAATCAAGTTTGTGAAAGCTTCAGAAGATGTGAGAATGATTTTTTTAGAGGCAAAGAAGGATAAGGTTGATGAGTATGTATTGGATGCATCCGTAGTGGACGCACCCTCTACATCTAGATAAATGGCCCTCGGGGTCATAGGGGGGTTAATTTATCTCTAAACCCTTTCGCGGCCGGTATACTCACCATCAGAGTATGTGCCTTTCGATTTAACCTTTTAAAGACTAGCAGAACCTATGTGCAAGAGCGCAATAGCTGATTGATTGCAGAATAAAAGTTAGAGATTTTCAATGAAAGTCTGGTTTACGCAGCAAGCATTAATGGTAAAATTTTCACTTTAAAGTACACAAAGGCTTGTAGATCACTCATTGAATTCAATTTTGAGTGATTGGAGAGCACAGAAGCCCTAGTAGTTGTTTTTGAAGGATTGAAGCTTGATTCACTAGCAAAGAAGTGTATTTGATTGTTACAAAAGCCCTAATCCATCGCAATGATTCAGAAGCTCTTGGAAACCTAAGTGAAGCGATAAACAAGTAAGCTATGGCTACTCCTGTTGTGTTTTATGTTGTGGAGAAGAAGAGATACATCTTTAAGAGGCACCATTTCCAATCTACCCTAAATGATTTAGAAGGAGCTGTAGACACCTAAAAATCCTTTAGAAAATAAATTATTTTTATTTTCTGAAAAATCCCTGATGACACCATCATTTATTAATTAATTATTTATTTAATTAATTAAATTATTTTTATGTCATTAAATCCCTTTACCTTAATTAAAAATATTTAATTAAGGAATCCCTCCCAAAAATGTTTAAATCTTATTTAAACATTATCTCCCTATTTATTAATTATTTAATTAATAAATTGACCAAAAATCCCAAAATAAATAATTTATTTATTTTTTACCCAAAACTTGGCCAATTTTCTTAAGACCACTAACCTCTTCCAGAATCTTCTAATCCCTTCTTAATTTCAATTAAAAGGCTAATCCCATCTTTTCTAACCCTAATCTCAACTCAAAATATTTAATTAAGATTAAATATTTAATTTTCATATTTATTAAATATATTTTAATAAATATTCCCAAAACCAAAAGCCTTTGGAATGAATAAACATTTATTCCATAAAACCTAAGAAAACTCTAGACTCTTCTAGAAACTTCTCAACCCAACCTCTTCACCCATCCTAATCCTAAATCCCCCTAATCCTAATCCTAATCCTACCCCTAAACATTTGCACAATCCTAACCAAGCTTAAGACTTTCCTAAACCAAAGCAAAGTCTCCCCTTCCAAATATCTCAACCACAAAACATTCAATGCATCCACAAAGTCATCAAAGTCCCTTAAAGGCTCATTCAATGCTCTTACAAGCACTTATGAGGGAAGTTATGAGCTTTGAGCCCCCTTTGTTGACTCATCTTTACCCTTCCCTTCATCCACTCACCTTGTGACATGTGTCACCTCCTGATTGGCTGTAGACTAGCAAAATCCATGTGCTCCCCTTTGAATGAATCTTGGCCTCTCTTAAAGATTTCAATCCTGGCCACTCATTCTTCCTTCCCAAATCCTATAAATACCCCTCCTTTCAAGAGCAAATCAATTAGCTTAACTTTCATTCTCATGCATTGTTATCATGCCCTTTTATTTCTAGACTTAGCACAAATCATTCTAATTTAGTTTACTTTCAAGCATTTTAGCTCATCATAGCTTAGTAATAATGGATTAACATAGTTTTTATTGTTGTTTTGCATAGCATAGCATCATATCACATCTCTATTTGGTCTAAAATCAATCTTAGCATAATCACACTTGCATTGAATCTCCATTTAAGCATCATAGTTTGAGTTCTTGAGACCTTAGGGGCAATCTTGGGTGTTCTACCCATTATTGTGCCATTTTTTGGGGTTTTCATGAGTCTCAAACCATCTTAGAATGCATTAGAGTATGCTCCAAGTGCTTAGAGAGCACACCCACATCCCTCTTATTAGAGCAAATCAAACAGTGCTTGGGTGCCCCTGTTTTTAGCTCAATCTGAGGTGGCTTAGTTTAGAGTTTCCTTGTTTTTGTTTTGATTGTATGCTAGATTAAACTCTTAATGTTTGATTGATTTGAGCCTTTCAAAATAGATAACAAGATCCTCAAAAGCCTAGTCCACAGGAGCATTCTCCCAAACCCCTATGGGTGTTATGCATGTTGAAGACATATGTGCATACATCTACTGCAAAAAGGAACTAGTAGGCCTTGATAGAATTAGAGCACACATTGAAACCATGATAAAACTGGATAAAACCTTCCTTGATGAGTTTGTGCAATTAGAAAACCATCCCATAATTGAGTATGCTACGTCATATGAGTTTTATGAGTCTGAATGGATAAAGATTTTACTTAGCAGAATTCTTCATGACCTATTCTAGATAGGTGAAGTTCCATTAAGAATCACATGTTACCTAATTCATGAGATGACATGTCTCTCTAAGAAAGGTGTCATTCTTCCAGCAGGCAAGGATGTGAGAAAACTTGTTGAGAAAATATGCAAGTCAAGAAGTGATAGGCATGGAATGACTATTGAGTCTATAGAGGAGAAAGATCAAATTGATGTCTATGATACTAGGATATAGGTTTCAACACACTAGCAGGGTGATTAGTGTGTCAGTGGCCACAATTCTTATAGCAATAAGACTTGTGAGAGGAAATGGTGAGTTTATTTTGTTCAAGATCCTGTGTGCACAACTGATAGACAACATTAAATCCATTAAGCATGATAAGACCAAAATATTCAGGTTTGGGTCTTTGATCATATACATGTACTTCCACATTCTTGGAAAGGTGTCAGATTTTTATTTGGACAATAGTATGCCTACAATGCCACAGATATCCTTTAAGGAATCTATTGAAAGTACACTAAAGGATTACATAACACTAGAATTTAAGACATTCAGGGCTAAAATGCAGATGAGGTACAAAATACTAGAGAGTATTGTTGAGAAATACAAAGATATAATTTTCTTTATGGTAGAGACTGATGTAACTTGTATGGAAGTAGTTGAGCCAAGAACAAAGTGGATCCATCCACTTGGATATGAGATTGATGAACAAGTCCTAGAAGCATATGCACAAGTATTGCTATCAGCCCCTAAGGACCCTAATGAACCAAGATGGGGGACTTATGAAGACAAAACAAGATAAGTTGATGCTATTTTGAATAGCATAGCAACTAAAAGAAAAGTAGCTAAGGTTACTTCTGAGATCCTTAGAATTCATGGAGTAACTCAAGCAAACCTTGACAAAGCAAGACAAGAAAAGATTGCTTTGGGAATTGAGATTGCATCAGCTACAGAAGCAAAGGAAGATGATCCCAAGTTAAAGAAGGTCAAGATTGAGAAATCTAAAGACCCTAAGGATAAACAGGAAAAATCTGATGTTGCCCCTCCTGCACCCACAGAAACAATTGATCTTATAGCTCCTCCTGAGTATAAGGCAATGCTTAAGAGGAAGAAATAAATTAGCACTAGTCATCCATCCTCGCAAGCAATAAGAAGTAATAAGAACATTCAAGCACCTCCAGAAGTAAGTTTCAAACCCAGTCTTAGTGTGTTGAGTTCAAGGATTTTTTATGAAGGCAAATTTGATCAAGTAGGAAAATTATATGAGAAGTATAATGAAATAGATAAATCAAAAATTCATGGAATGATTATCAAACACATGTTGAAGTTTAAAAGGATAGTCCTAGAACTAAAGACAATGATTCCAAACAATGTGTGGAATATCTTAGAATTCCTAAAAAGACAGGCCATTGAAGAGGATCAAAGGATAAGAGAAAAGACTTTAGATGAAAGCCTCCCAATATGTTCTCTAGAGGAGAAAACCTTTTTGTTAGATCTGGTGAAGCCTCACCCCAGAACCAAGACAAGAACATTACATATCATGGACAAGAACTATGAGTTGGTTGAAAAGGAAATAGAGAAAGCCTTTGAGAAAGTTTTTATAAATAGGCACATGTACCCACCTACTACGCCCATAGCTCAAGTGCCCACAAAGGTAGCCAAGGATTCAAAGACCACCAATGTACCATTTAAAGGTACTTAGGATTTAGCACCTATAGTTGAAACACTTACAAAGGCAAAAAATTTTGTGCCCATGACAGAGACACAAAAAGATAGCACTATCATTATTGATAATGTTGAGATTGCAATGGAAACCTTAGATAATGACTTGGACAAGTTTGAAGAGGCCTTTGTAAGAACACAAGAGGCTGAAACACTATGCGGTAACAATTCACCCAAGATACAAAAAGAAGGTAAAGAAGAAGAAGAGAAGGAGACAAAAAAAGAAGAAGAAAAATAAACACAAAAAGAAGAAGAAAAAGAAACACAAAAAGAAGAAGAGAAAGAGACAGAAAAAGAGGAAGAAAAGGTAGAAGAAAAGAAAGGAGAAGAAGAGGTAAAAACAAGTAAACTAATAGACAAGCCATCTTTTGAAATGACAATAAGAGTAAAGCAAGATGTGGTGGATAGCACTCCTATCACTCCATTACCCTCAACATCATTATTGACAAGATTGACACCAGACACCACTAGTTTGGATTCTTGGGGAGAAGAAGACTTGATCAAGATCAGTGTCTTAGCCATGGAGAAAGCAAAGGAAAAATAGGTAATGAGGAACCCCTTGTTTTTTGAATTAGTCAACATATTAAACAGTCTATTACCTTCAGACAAGAAAGTGTCTAAGGTCAATATAGTTGATGATGTTAGCCACATCCTTACAGCCTTCAAGACAATTTTTTCTAGTTTGGAAGAGTCTACATCTCAAGTTGTAGAAGATAATTATATGAAGAAGAGGCTAAATGAATTGGTTAGAAACTTTTCACTTGACCTAAGTTCCCTAAAGATTTGTCAAACATCTTTGAAGGGGTTTGCAGCAAAGGGCAGAAAGATTATTGCTGACTGTATGGATCAGGATAAGCTGACAGATGATCATTTCAAAAAGATCCAAGAGGTAGAGGCAATGATAGAAAATGTTAAGAAATTAGTGAATGATCCCTCCACAGATGTCAACATGTGTAATAATGTGTACCAAGGACATATGGATAAGATTGAAAAAGCTGAGAAAGAGATGTCTAAGATAAGGGCAAGACAGACACAGCTTAGAAATGCTCTTGCGCCCTCTCTAGATATTCTAAATCAGAACATCAAGGAGATCGATGCCACCATGGTGAAATATGATCAAGGTCCTAGCATAGACTTGGAGAAAATGGAGAAACTACAATATGCATTATGCGCCCATCTACAGATAGTTAATGCACTGATTGCATTCTAGAAGCAAGAGATCCAAAACTTATAGATAGCATATCCAGATGTCCTCACACTGTAAGTACTTGTAGAGATACATTTTTTGAAGAACCTTAGTCATTAATGTCAAAGGGGGAGTAATGTATAGAATATGGAGTCATATATTTAAAGAAGATGTATAGAAAAGAGTATAAGGGAGATATAAGTTAGAGTATGATAAAGATTTTTGTGTATAGTTAGTAACTTTTCCATATTCCTTTGTTGCCATCAATGACAAAGGGGGAGATTGTTGGCAAGTTGGATATACTATTTTATATGAATAAATATAGTGTTTTCATTATGGAAACAAATTCATGTAGTGTTTTGGAGTCAGGGCACATTATTAGAAGATCTGAATTTGGCTAAGTACAGAAAACTGGACAGTTAGCAGAGCACCAGTAGTTCAAAGCATCAGCGCACATGCGTATGACTAAGTTATGGTATGTGCCCTTGAAGATAAGATGATAAGAGTATATTCATGCTAATTCTAAGAGCACATGATCAGAAGATTCAGTATGACAAAGATACAGATAGTTGAAGTTACACAAATAGTGAATGATAGATAAGAACAGAGTATGCAGCCAATTGTTGGTAATTTGATTAGCGGTGATAATATTGTTTTTTAAAGGCTATTCACCTATTTTATTTAAGTCATAGACATGTAATTATGTTTTTATGTAAACACACTTGAGCTAATTCAATTGGAAGCATTGTATGTAATCGGTTATAGGCCGACCTATTTAATTATTTTCTTAAGCACATATAAATATGAGATGTACCCTTTGTAATAGGTATGGATGTTGATATAGAGTTGAGATAAGAAAAGTAGAAGTATGTGAAGATTTTTTAAGATGTATTAGATCTTTGTAAGAGGTCAAAGAATCAAGGCATCAAAGGAACTGATCAGACAAGCAGTGTCACAGTGCTAGTTCATCCAACAGATATAGTGTGTATCTGAGATCAGAAGGTTGTAGCCTTCACCACTTGAAAAGTGAGCTCTAGGATAGTGTGTCCCCACCCCTAATAGGGTTATTGGAAAAGAATCCTAATAGGGTCCGACCCTTGACAAGGTCACTGTACTAAAAGCATTGTAAAGACAACTCCTAACAAGGTTAAGGATCTTCTAACAAGGATCATAAGACACTAGTATAGATTATTAGTGGATGTTAATTCCGATCGAGGTTTTTACCTATTTTGGTTTCCCCATAACCACATTGGTGTTATGTGTTGAGTTCATGTTTCTTGTTTATGTTGATGTTCATTTCAGTACTTAAGCATTCAAGTTAAGTTTAAAGAGTTAAGTGAAAAAGATTAAATATAGTGAACACTGATTCACCCCCCCTCTTAGTGTTCCCATTCCTAACAATTTTATGTGTGATGTAGAACCCACACTCTCATATGCAGTCATTATATTCTTTACAATATATTTTTCACTTGACTCATATATCCTTCTTAGCCCAAGAATCTTCATTATGGGCCTAAATTTTACATTTTTCATCATTTCAACAAATAGTTGGCATCTTGTAATATTTATATTCTCAAAAAAAATCTCCAAATACGATTAGCATATCTTTGACAAGTACACTTGGGAATCTTTTCAGTCATTGCTTTCAAAATATTAGTATCAATTTCAATCAATTATCTTTGTAATTAAATTTTCTTGTTGCATGCAAGTTTCTCACTCATTGATTTTTTGTTTCCAATTCCAAATCTCTCTTAATTTCTATTGATGTTTCATGTTCCTCATCCAAAGGAAAATATCCATGTATGGTATGCAATTTTTTTGTTCACGAAGTTGTCTCATTCTTTCCCTTTTCTTCTCTTTCTTTACTTCATACTCTTCTGATGTTAGAATATTTTCTCATTTCCTCAGCATGACGATGAATTATACATGTGTGTATAAGTAAGTAAAATATTATTTGACAACTTATATTTATCTCCAATCCACCTTCCCAATTGCAATTGTTCATTACAATTTTCAAATTACTTTGAAACTGTCTAAAATTTTGAGCTTTCACACATTCATTGTAATTCAAACTTGAATTGTAAAACAAAACTCTATTACAATAACTAAAATTATGAAAATAAAAAGTACATATTATATCAATTATAAACCAAAAAATTCCTTATTCACATTCCACATGTAAAAATGAAAAAATACCTCAAATGGTCAATTTTAGTGAAGAATCATTGAATTTGCACTTCTATGTTGATTTTTGAGCAAAAAAGTGGTGAAAAATTGATATAAAATACTTTTTTGTGACCTTCAACACCATGAAAACCATATGTTTTTTGGATAATGCGTAGAAACCAGACAGAATATAGAAAACATGGGCCAAAATCACAAGTTCCTTGCCATTTTTATCATTTTTCTTATTCTTACATAGGGTGTATGCCCTATGTAAGAATAAGAAAAGGAGAGAGAGAGAGAGAGAGACCCCTTAGGACCCCTAAGATGTATGCTTTGATAGAAATAAGGTAGGACACACAACTGAGAGGGGGGTGAATTAGTTGTGTCAAAACAAAAACTTAAAAATTCTCAATTTCCTTACTTAGATGCACAAAGATAAACATGAAACAATTGAACCATCAACACAAGAAGAAACAACACTAGAATTTTCGCGTGGAAACCCGTTTAATGGAAAAACATGGTGAGGATCATAGCTATAAGTGTTACAATTAGTGGTTGTCATTGCACCAAAATATCGACTTGTTAATGGCCGATACAACCACTAGACTTATAGAAGACATAGGAGGTGGTTAAAGGCTCTGGTGGTGTATCTTTTTTGTCTCATTATTACCTGGTGGTCTATTTTGTATTATTTGATGATTGTATGTGAGTTCAATATTCTGGTATTTGGTATTTTGGTATGTGTTGGTTATTTGGTATTTATTTATTTTTAGTTGGTGGTACATTTGAGTTAGAAATCCTTTAGGACCTTTGCTTAGTTACCTTTGATTGAGTTTGTTATCCAAGTGGGGTTTATTTTTATCTCCTCAGCATGGTGGGAGTGGACCTTTGGTTCCATGAGGTCAGGTGGTAGTGTTTTCTTTTACCATTTGAGAATCTGACAATTTTGTAGTGGTGTTGGAGGATGCTTGTTTCTATTACATTCTTCTTGTTCTTCATTGGAGGCTTTTTCATTCCTATATTTTGATGTTCATGATTATATCTTGTATCGGTGCTTCAAAGTTACAGATATTGTATTATATTTTGTATTCGATTACTGTGACATACCATACAACTTGTGTAGAGGATGTTGTATCATTATGTATACCTTATGGTATTGAATGTACTTGTTATTCATATGATTTAATTATAATTATTCTTAATCTAAATATTTATTTTATTATACATAATTCTACATCATGGGACCCTCGAGGATTTTTAACTATAATTGAGTTATCCATATGTACTTGTTTATATCTTATGGTTGTGTTGCTTCCTCATTGCTATCATTATTGTTTGTAAACTCTTAAGAAAAAAATTATTCTCTAAACTTAGTGACATGTTTAGGTTAAATTCTCCTAGGTTCCCTGGTAGGGCATTACAACCATGGTAATTTCCCAGAGTACTTGTTTGCCAAGTTTTCACTACTCGACAAGTTTATTTCTCTTCTTCTTCTTCTTCTTCATTCTTCTTTTTTTTAGGAACTTTTTATGTTGTTTAGGATTTTTCTGCTTTTCTGATTTTTAGGCTTTTTTTAGGATCATATATATTGTTTTTGTAATTTTCTAACTTTCTAATATTTTTAGAATTTTTTTTAGGACTTTTTCTAATGTTTAGGATTTTTTGCTGAATAAACATTATACAGGAATTGAATATCGACCTACACATAAAATTGTTATAGATGTAGAATATTTACAGGATCAGAGAGTGGATCTCCCTCAGGTGTTGCTATCTGATATAGTCCAAAACCAAACTTGGCAGTAATAAAAAATGGACCCAACCAATTGGGTTCAAACTTTTCTTTCTTTTCTTGGCTCTGGAGGTTCTTCATGTTGTGTTACAAGACTAAATCACCAACCTCAAACTCATGAGATTTGATGTTCTTGTTGAACTATAAGCGCAGGCAATCTTAATACACATGGAGGTGGTTAAGGGAATTGAGGCATCTCTCATTGAGGATTTGCAGCTCTTGCAAGTAGGAAACTTGGTATTCTTCTTCAGACATCAGGTTCTTGAGGGAAATCCTAAGGGAAGGCAGCTTGATTTGTATAGAGAGGACAGTCTTAGTACCATAGATAAGGGTGAATGGAGTGGCTCTTGTAGGAGTATAGATGGAGGTACGATAGGCCCAAAGAGTGGGATTGAGTTGCAGGTGTCAATCATGGCCAGCATCATCAATGATCTTCTTGAGAATTTTCAATATGGTTTTATTTGTGGCCTCAACTTGATCATTGCCTTGTAGGAAGTATTTGGATGAGCAATGTTGGGTAATGCCAAATTTCTTACAAAGGTTTGTGACATCTTTATTCTTGAATGGCAAACCATTGTTAGTATGGAGGGTTTTGGGGATGTAATATTGACAAATGATATAGTTTAGAATGAACTTAGAAATTTATTTACCGATAGTGTAGGTGAGGGGTATTTCTTCAACCCACTTGGTAAAATATTATGTGGCAACTAGAATATACTTGTGGCCACTAGAAAAGTTGGGGAATATCTAGCCCACAAGGTCAAAACCCTAGCGAGATAAATTCCAAGGTGTGATGGTGGGTTGGAGGGACTGAGCAGGTGCGTGTAACAAATCACCATGTTGCTGACAAGGAACATATTTTTTTACAAAGTGATAAGCATCATGCTCCATCATTAGCCAATAGTATCCAATGTGTAGAAACTCCTTTTCTAAGGTGAGACCACCTGAATGGGCTCCACATATTCCTTGATGTATTTATTCCAAGGTTGTTTGTGCTTCCTCTGAATTCAAACATCAAAGAAGAGTTCCATCAAAGTATTTTTTCATAATAGGGTGTCTCCAAGAAGTGTGTAGCGGGATGTATGATGAATGAAGGTTTTATGTTGGTTAGGTGTAAGGGTAAGGGGGATGATCTTATCATGAAGGTAGGTAAAGATTTCTTGGTACCATGGTGATTCAAGACCAACAATTTCACACACCATCTCAAAATATGGTTGTTCATAGGTAGGGACCATGAGATTCTCAACAAGAAATTTTCATCGTGTACTCATCTCAGGCATAGATATCAGGAAGCCAATAGTAGTGTTTTCTCTAGAAATCTGTTGGAAAATTATATCTACAAAATTATAACTATAAAATATTTCTTGAGATCTTCAACCATGTGGTGGTAAGGAAGAAACTCAACATCCTTTTTCTAATACTCATTGGTTACATGTTTGATAACTAATTAGGAATCACCAAAACTAAGAAAACTTGTGATCTTTTAGTTGATATCTTGGCAAAGCCTTGTAACCAAGGCCTCATATTCTATTATATTATTGGTATATGAAAATGTCAACTTGTATGATTGAGCGAATAAATCTCCTTGTGGTGTAACAAATAGAATACTTGCCCCCGATCCTTTCTGGGTGAAAGATCCATCAAAGTAGAGCTCCCACTGAATGTTAGGGGTAACAGTCATGATGGTTTCATCTAAGAAATTAGTGATAATAGGATGAGCTCCTAGAATAGGAGACTTTGCAAGTTGATCTGCAATTTCTTTCCCTTTGATTGCCTTGTGTTCCATGTACACAATATCAAACTCACTAAGTATCATGACCCATTTTGTTGTGTGACCTATCAGAGTGGCTTTAGACAACAAATACTTGAGTGGGTCAATCTTTTCTATCAATTGTACCTTATGATTAAGAAAGTAATAATGTAGCTTCTGCATACAAAAGGCCATGAAATCTCTCTTAATAGTTGTATAGTTGAGCTCATAACCCACTAAAGTTCTACTGAGGTAGTAGATGACACACTCTTTTCCATTTCCATCTAGTTGTGCTTGGAGAGCACCTAGTGCTACTATAGTTGTTGAAATGTATAGTATTAAAGGTTGACCTGGAATAAGAAGGAGCAACACTGGTGGATTAGCTAGATATTCCTTGAGTTATTGAAAGGCATTTTGAAATAAGAAATCCAAAATGAATTTTATATCCTTCCTTAGAAGGTGGGAGAAAGGATGCACTTTGTCTGTTAGTTGCGACACAAATCTTCGGATAGACTAAAGTTTGCCTTACAAGCTATGCAGTTGTTTCAGAGTATTAGGAGGTGGCATCTCCAAGATGGCTTTCACCTTCTTAGGATCCACTTATATTCCTCTATGAGAGATGATATATCCTAACAACTTTCCTAATTGTACACCAAAGACACATTTCTTGGGATTCAACTGAACCTTGTACTTCTCCAATCTATCAAAGATTTTGGTAAGGATAGCAATATGTGATTCTCGTGTCTTATATTTTCCTAGAACATCATCCACATAGTCTTCCATAATTACATGAAGGATATCATGGAAGATAGTTTCCATGGCTCCCTAATATGTGGCACCTGTATTTTTTAGATCAAAAAGACCTAGTAATAGAACATACCCCAAGGTGTGGTGAATTTAGTTTTGTGTTGGTCCTCTACTACTATATGAATCTAATTGTATCTAGAAAATCAATCCATGAGGGACAACATCTCATGTCCATTAGTCAAATCCACTATGATGTCAATATTAAGGAGTGGAAAATCATCCTTAGGACAAGCAAGATTGAGATCTCTAAAATTAGTACAAATTCAAATGCCCCTAGAGGGTTTACATACTGATATAATGTTGGAGACCCACTCAAGATAATCTATGGGTATGATAAATTCTACTTCGAGCATCTTTTGCAATTTAGCTTTGACAAAGAGTGACACTTACAGATGCAATTTGCATAATTTTTTCTTAACAGGTTTTATTTTTGGATCCACACCCAGATGATGTACAACTAGATCAGTATCTATCCTAGGAATATCTTTGTAAGTCCATGCAAAGTTGATTTGTGCCTTCTTTAAAAATGCAGTTATGGCTTCTTTTTCTTTCTCATTAAGGGAAGATGTAATGTATGTGACCTTTGGATCTTCTTTAGTACCAAGATTAACTGTTGTTGTATCCTCTATGAGAATAGAGGATTTTTTTGGTGGAAATGACATAAAAGGCAAGTCAACTTACCCCTCCTCTAGTGCCTCAAAAAGGTTTACCCTAGAGGACACGTCCTTTATTTTATATTTTTCTTCATCCAGGAGTGCCCCAAAAAGGTTTTCACCCAAGGATGTTTTATCATTCTTTGGATTTTTATCTTCTTTTTTCATTTTTGCAACTAAGGGAGTTAACTTGGATACCAAAGTAGGATTTCTCATTATAATGGATCTGATGCTCATTGTATTGGAGATTCTTTAATTTGAAAAGTTCTAGAATTATCTCATTTGAATCACATATATCTAAGGCAAGTGGTGAATCTTGTTGGTCCCAATCAGTTAGCTCAGGATTGGTGAGGGAAAGGTTAGGTGTGAATAGGTCAGATTCAGTGATATGAAGGACATGAGTATCAAGTTCATCTTCAATGTACTAGAAAGGGACTTCAAAAAATTCTTCTTCGATGTTCGAATTGGATTAAATAACATAATAGTTCTTGGAAAAAGTTTTCTTAATCTTTATGGAGCCCAATCCTTTTCCGCGGGGATATCTAGTTCTTGTGAGGAGAGTTTTCCTTGTAGTTTATTTCACTCCAAGGCCAATACCATGATATACCATGCTTTTGACAATGGGAGTGGCCTTAACATACTTCCCCTTAGGGATGTCTACAAGTGTAATACCCCAAAAATGGGCTATAAGTTCATTAACCTCCTACATCGACAAATCAAACAAAATCGACATCGAAGTCCTAACCTAAGGCACATCTGAACATCATCAAATCTAATTGATTATCTTAAATTCTGCATCAGGGAATATTCCTAGCAATATTCCTAATCATCATAATTATCTTTAATTTTATAATTATTTGGCAATAAATCACATTTATCCTAAAGTTTGATTAATTGAATATTTTCATATTTAATTAATTAGATTTAATATTTGCCACTTAATTGTGTAATTAAATTTAATTATATCTATTATTAATTGTATTATTTAATTTTGACAATAAATCAAAATTCCTATCTTTAATTGATTAAATTCTTATTTAATTAATTAAAGCATGTTGTCATTATTTAATAATATAATTTTTAATAAAAGTTTGGTAAAATAGTTAATTAACCCATAAATTAATTATTTTATTTCAAAAAGTAGTTAAGTTGAGAATAAATCACTTTATTTATTTATTAAATCATAATTATCCATGTGCACATTCAAGGACCAGTTAAACTCAAAATTGGAAAATCAATGCAAGTTGTTAGCTTTTTGAAACTCAACATCTTTTTGAGTTTTAAAGTGGATCTAAACTTCTAATTCGAGTTGAATTGTGCTTTTGCATGATTTTTGTGACTTAATTATCTTTATTTAAAAATAACTCAAAAATCAAGCTGAGTTATTTGAGTGATTTATGGCTTTTTCTCATGCACCTCCAAAGCCCTGGATTTCTATAAAACAAGCCTCAACTCATCTCAAAGCATCTCATATTTTTGCACAATCACGCTGGAGAATTGGAGGCTGAGGAATCAACTTGCAAATTCAAAGCTTTTCAATTGCATAGTTTTTATATCTTAGCATAGAATTTCATAGTTTTCATATCATTGTTAGAATCTTCATTGTTAGATCATTTAGCATTCATTTCATATCAGTTTTCAATAGCATTCATAGCATATCAGTTTATCATTCTTATTGCATAGAAAATATCAAAAAAAAAAATAGCTTAATTCCATTCAATCTCATATCTAGATCAATTGCATTCAAATCCTTCATTTAGGTGTCATCTAGGTCACTGATCTCGATTACAATCTGAGAACATCAATCTCGCACCTACTAGAAGGCAGTAAATCACTTGGTTAGATAGTTTTTAATTTTGCACGATTTCAATTATAGCTAACCTCTAATGTTTTACTAAAGTGTTGTGTCTATAGATCAGATACAAAATTCACACACACATTTCTAGCACCCACCGTGGGGCAACCCACCTTTGCATGCTAGTTTTGATCTTTTTTGGGAGCTAAAACCTCAAAGTTTCAAAGATTTAATTTTATCTCCCAAACGGCTTAGAATTTTGGTCTGAAATTTTTTTTTTCAAGTTGGTAACATGTCAAGGAAGCTACAATAAAAAATTTAGAATTTTCTGAGATGTTTTGAATTTTTAATAATTTTTTCTTGAAATTCCAAAAAAAATTAATATCTGACTCAAATCAGCATATTTTTCAGAAATTTTTATATTTTCAGAAATCTCTTTAAATTTTACAGGGGGTCCATTCTTTGCATTTTAAATTTGAACATGATATCATAGCTCAAATAGTCAATTTACAAAAATTGGTCTGTTTTGATAAAATGGGTCTCTAGGGCACAAATGAAGAGATTTTTCTAAAATTTTTACATTTTTGGAAATATATCTATTTTTTAGTAGGGGTCTCTATTCTAAATTTCTATTTTTGTAGCCAAAATCATATCAAAAAAATTAGATCTTGTTGACTAGGTCAACTGCAGCAAAAAAAAAAAAGTTTTGTGATGGGTATGCACTTATTTTTTTTACATGGTTCAATGAATGATATGAGTTGTCATTTGGGCTAATTGCTGGTTATTATTACTGATAATAATTGATTTTTAGAGCTAACCCTATGGTTTTCATAAGTTGAATATATTTTGCATATCTTGTTTGCTTGTTTGCTTGTTGGAGAGTTCGTCACTTGCTTGCATGGAAAAGCTCAACAAAAATTGCTAAAAATCAAGTAAAATCTACTAAGCGTGTTGCGAGGATCCCAAGTATTCTCCTTCATCTATTAATATTTTGATTTTGGACTTAAAATAAATCTCTTATGTGTCAAGCTTGTGTGCATCTTTTCATGCTTTTGATCTATTTCTACACACTTGCATAATTGATACTAGGTTGTGAACCCTTAAGGATTCATTAAGTAGTCTTAGAATACTTGTGATTGATCTTGATTGCTATCTTGGGTTATTGGACTCACTAATCTGCCAGCCCCTCATTTCCGCCCCGTGGTTGCAATCTCAGCGCCATAAAGGGGAGGGGTCAACAGGACAGAAGCATTAAGTGTTCCACTTGGCAACCCTTTTGTGCTTTTAGGAACTCACTTATTTTCTAAGTTGGGGACTCATTTTCATCTTGTGTGAGGTGTTAAGTGTTCCACCTTGTGGACTCATCTCATATTCGCTTTAAGCGTTAAGTGTTCCTCTTTCTACTTTTTGGGTACTTTTGGTAGATTTACTTTCGGAAATATATCTGTGCTCACATAGTAATTAGGCCCTATGAACACTATTCATGATTCTTGAAAGATTGGATTCCTAGCGAAATCCTTCCTTGACGATGGAATCCTTGTAGGTAGGGAGGATACTTAGTGCATTTCACATTCAACTTGGTTAGTGAGTCTTCTCTTATTGATCGACACATTCTCTCTCCGGAGAGGTTGATAGATCACGTGGGGTTGATATCACGAGCTTTGGTGAATCAAAATTGGTTAGTGTGTCTTCTCTTATTGATTGATACATTCTCTCCCTAGAGAGGTTGATAGATCACATGGAGTTGATATCACAGACCTTGGTGGAACAAAACTTTGTCTTAGCGTGTCGGATTAATCTGCTTGCTTTGTTTGGGTTAAAAGTGAAAAGGTGTCAAAAACCTTGGATCTGGAGCCAAGTCCCCTTGTGGTATAAATCTATGATTCACATTTAGAGAGGGTTAACTGTAGCAGATGATCCCTTCACAGGGCAAACTGCGTTGATGAAACCTCAAGTGGTCATAGCCATTTCAGACGTGGTAGTGACAATCACCATATAAATGTCCTTGTGGAAGAAATCTCCATGAGTATGCTTCATTGTTGGGTTGTCAGATCTCCCTAGCAGCTCTTGAAGATTAAGTTCTCAGACTGTGTCAAAACTCTGGTGCGCCAGGATTGGAGTTCACCCCTTTGAATCATAAAAGTTGCAGAGTCAAACCATTACTAAAAACCCTAGAGAGGCCAATTTTTTTCATTCTCAGGTATATGTGTGTTATTGCAAAACTTTTCAGAACATACATAATTAGTACTCTCGGGGATTAGCACAATTTGGTCACTTGATTGTTCATGCGCAAAGTTTCTTTTGCCCTTGTTCATTATTTTCAGACGTGCTTGGAATCACTTGCTTGTTGTTCTGCGTGTTTGTTTATCTACTTGGCTATTAAAAATGATCAAATCTGGTATAACCTTCAAAATATGGACAGTACAATTTGCAAACAATCCAGAACTAAAAACCTTAAATTTTGCAAAAATTGACTTAAAATTCTTTCTGGAGTCAAAAGTCATTTCAGGAAGTATAAAGTCATACGACTTTTTGTCAAATGTCATTTCAGTATTGCCCATCGGTCGTAGGATTGAGAACCCAGTGTCGTACAAGTTTTCATGCCAGCAAATCTAAGGAAGTCAAAATCCTGTTAGCAACTGTCGTATGATATTTACAACTGTCGTTTCATTGCTACCCAACTGTCGTACGAGTTTAGCAACTGTTGTTTCATAGACTACCCAGTGTCGTACGAGTTGCAGAGTGTCATTTGGAAAAATTTGAGAGTTGTCAGAAATTGTCAAATTGCAAGATATCCAATGTTTCCAGCCTAGTTCCAGAATCTGTCAAAAATATCATTGTGTCAGGAACAGAGCAGTAGCTATTGAGCATTCTACCATTTTTCAAGTTTGATCTTTTGAATCTGATCTAGTCTTTTGTTTGATCAATTTGAGTCCTTTTTATCTCATGTCAAAACCTTGTCATAACTATCAATCTTCAAAAATAGACTAAGTGTTGAGAACTCATGTCCGCTATCTTTTGGGTGATCTATCCCATACATCCAGGACATAGTTTCCTTCACCCACATCTCATCAGACCTTTAAAACTATCATAATCTTGACAAGGTTGCGCCATCCAATTTTCTCGAATCAAATTGTTCTTCAGTTGTCTTTGTCCTTTTCTTCTATTTCATTCAAAGTTAATGGTGGAGACCAGAGCTTCTTCACACAAGAAATCAGAAGAAATATCTCAGAACTTACTTTTGACCAATACCCCGGGTCCAACTCTTGAACAACTCATCAAGTCAGGTATTTACGAAGACGACGGTCTCGGTAACTTTCGATTGAAAACTGGTTACATACCTCCTTTATCAACTCACAGAGGTAATTAGCAAACTCCTCCTCAATCTGTTCCAGGGAGCCCAAAAACTCCTACCATGTCTCAAGCAGGGACAAACCATGGTTCTCTAGGAGGAGGATCCCAGGGACACCATTCTCAACATAATGCTGACCAAGAACCTACGCCCTCTGAAATCCATTGATGTCAGAATGATGATGAATTCAAGAGAATGATGAGGCATTTCTTGAAAGTGGATAGAGAGGCATACTTTTTACAATTAGCCCAGGAAGGGGCTAAGCTTCCTCCCAACTTTAACGTTGATGATATAATCACACATGAGGAAGAAACTCCACTCACAGCTATGACAAAATAGATGCATGCTATACAAGTCAAATTTAACAATCTTAAGAAGGAGAAGGAACCCAAGGAGTTCTCCATGGAGGCCCTATGTCCTTTCCCGTTCGACAAAAACTTGTCTATGCCACCATTCCCAAAAAGAGTGGAGATACCAAAGTATGACAAATATGACAGACACTCTGATCCTCAAGATCATGTCAGAGAGTTCTCTACGCAATCCATGGAATTCATGCATGAACCAACTTATCTAATGCATCTTTTTCCTAGATCCTTGGGAGGAGCATCCATTCAGCGGTTTTCAAGATTACCTTCTACGATCAAAACTTTTGAGGAATTGATTAAATTGTTTTATCAACAATATTTCTACAATATTCAACATCCGGTCACCATGATCAATATCTGTAACCTCAAGCAATATCCAGGGGAATCATTCCTAACTTTCCTCAAGAGGTGGAGAAAGAAGTTCTCTCTATATGCTAGACAAATTCCCGAAATGGAGAAACTTGAACTCTTTATCAATAACCTTGTTCTAGAGCTCAATTATCCATTACAAATGCAAGATCATGTATCTTTTGATAAAATGGTGGATAATGCAATCAAGATTGAGAAAGTACTTGTCAAGAAAGGATAAATCACACTTCAAAAGGACAAGTCTGAATCTGGATCTAGCTCAAAAGATAAAAACAAGAGCTGGAATAGAAGCAAAGGTATCATCTTTGATGGTGTTGTTGATACTATCCACACCCCATCAAAGGCACCAACCTACAATCTCACCCTTGCCACCAAAGCCATTGAAGCTTCAGAGCAAAAATCTGTTGAACCATCTCCAAAGAAGCCATTCAAACGATGGGATAATAAATGAAAGTTTACTCCCCTGGGAGAATCTTTGGAATCTACCCTGAGAACCCTGATAGCTGATAACATGATCTCTTTACCACCAATCCGAAAACCTGATCCAGATCCAAAACCATATTGGTGGAAAGATAATGAATTCTATGCTTTTCATTGGACTAAAGGCCACAAAACTAATGGATGCTTCCACTTGAGGCATACCATTCAAGACTTGATAGATCAAGGGGACATCATGATCAATAATCCTACCAGCAATAATGATCACACAGCATTTACAGAACCATTTCCATAACATGGCAAGGGAGTTTCCACTTCTCAGCCTAACATGGGGGCAAAATTCAACTATGCCTACCCTGGAAACAATGCTGTCATCAATATGGTTGAACCATGTCTCTCTAAGAGCTGCAATGTCATCACAATTGTGTGAAGAGACTGAAATCATTCCTCAACTAATGCAGTTACCAGATCACAAGCTCAGGCTCATCTAAAAGGACAAACACCAAGTTCATCTAATGTCCCTAAGATACCTTTCAACTTCACATCTGCTTCCAAACAGAAGGCTGCCTCAAAATCTTCCAATCCAAAGGATACAAGACCTACATCTTACAGCATCATCCAACAACTCCAACATACCAATGCCAAAATCTCTATGTTTGAGTTACTTCGAATATCTCCAGCTCACAGAGATATCCTAGACAAAGCTTTGCTCGGCTCTAATGTTCCTGATGATCTAGATCTAGACAGGTTCCAGACTATGGTTGGTCATCTAACATCTCCACAATATATCTCCTTTTTAGAGGAAGATGACAACTCCCTAGGTCACCCACATAATCAGCCCTTGCATATAGAAGTCTTGATCCAGAACCGTCGAGTCAAACGTGTGTTGATAGATGGGGGCGCAGGCCTCAACATTTGTTCTTACAACTTAATCACATAGTTGGGATTCTCAGAGATGGCTATTGATCCTCAAAAGAAGATCACCATAAAAGCCTATGATGAACAAGAAAGAGCTTCTAAAGGCACCATTGTCTTACCTATCTGAGTGGGTCCGGTCATCAAAGATACCACATGTCAGGTGCTTGATCTACCATTGGCTTACAATATCCTTCTAGGGAGACCTTGGATACATGAAATGCAAGCTATTCCTTCTACGTACCATCAATGCTTGAAATTTTCCTATGAAGGAGTGGAGGTTAATATCCCAGCAGATCTAAGTACAACTTGCAATACATTGAAGGAAAGTGCCGATAAGCTTGTTCCCAATAACAGAGAATCTTCCATCAAGAAACAAAATGTGGCTTCCACATCTAAGATGGATGACATTGCTAAAGAGATCAATATCAAAGAAAATGGGATGGGAGAATACACTATAGAGCCAGTCTTGTCTCTGACATCTCTCCCAATCTCACCTAAGTCATATGGACAATCCTTGAAGTAGTCTAAATCAGAACCTAAGGAACCTATGGAAGCATACAAAAGAAATTTTGTGGCGGAGAAAGTATCCAAACAAGAATTTGAAGAGGATGAAGCTGTGCTGGCATGGCTATATAAAGAGGATTCTGAATCTAAAATTGTTCAACCTAGTGAATCTATAGCACCTAAAATCCCTTCTAATTCATATGGTCCAGGAAACAACTTGATAGCCAAGATGGGATATTCCGGTCAAGGACCTCTAGGAATCAGAGGAAAGGGTCTTGTGACACCCATTTCACATATTGGTAGAGCCAACAAAGATACTGGTGGCTTAGGGTTTAAGAAGAAACCCTATCATCTCAAAGGTGGTTGTTCTCATGTCATAGAACAAATTGCACCAGGAGAACCCCTTCTTAAGAAAGAAGAAACAGAACCCTCTGATGATGATTCAGATAGCTCTGAGCTTATCCCCTATGAAAAATTGCCTAAAGAGATCAAAGATCTTCTTGATGATAAAGATGATCCTATCAGAAGAATTAATGTAGTAGAAACACAAGAACCTACTGTAGCGCAAGAGATGGCCAATCTCGAAGGCAATCAAACTAATCAAGAAGAAGGGGGTAGTTATTCTGACACTGATTCCCATGAATATGAATTCAAGTCAGAGACTGAGGGTAATCCTTCTTGGGGTATTCATCCTGATTTCACACATTTTCTAAGATTTCCTAGAGATCCTGAATCAGAAGCTGAGTCAAATGACTATGAATGGGGTGCCATTCCAGAAGAAGATGAGCTTATCACAGAGAAATATATTGATATTATTCACCAATATGTATCTCAACCCAACATAGGTCTAGAGTGAAACAATGAACTTAACGTGTCTGATCCACCTATGGCTGAAGAGGACTCCCATGATGATGTTGAGCCTATTCATGAATTGAACATTTTGAGCTGTAATATCACCTTTGAACTTGAGCGTCAGGTTAGGACCAATGATGACATATCCATGTTTGTGAACACCATATCCCAAGCCTTTCCCGCTTTGACTATCCAATGCCCTGATCTTATCAACCAAACTTCCACAAACCCAAGCCACGGTGTTTACACCTTTTCCAGTGACTATGCCCTTGCTTGTTACCTCAATGTAGTCAAGCCTATGAGGACTTCCATCAACGAACCGAGCATCAGCATGACCGAGTCGGACATCAAATATCTTAGTCAAAAAAATAAAAATAAAAATAAAAAGAGTTCTGAGGGTGAAAACCATTTTGTGGCAGTCTCAGAACCTACAAAAGTAAAAAGAAAAGACATATCTGAAGGTGAAAACCTCTCTGAGGCACCTAAGGATGAGATATTTGATGTCCTTCTGAGTCATTTACAAGATAGATCTCTAGTTCTAATTGAGCCCACTCAATCCATCAATTTGGGTATAACAGAGGAACCACAATTGGTACATGTAGCACAATCTCTATCAGAAGAAGAGAAATAGAAATTCACTACATTCTTATCAGACAAAAAGATCAACTTTGCATGAAAATATTCAAATATGCCAGGATTGGATCCCAATCTCATTATGCACCATCTATCCATTGCTCTTGGAGTAAAACCAATCAAACAAAAATTGAGAAAGATGCATCCTCATGTGGCACTCTTAGTCAAAGCAGAACTAGAAAAACTCCTCAAAGCTAGATTCTTCCATGTCATAGACTATGTTGAGTGGATCTCTAACATTGTACCTATTTCAAAACCAGATGGTTCAATCACAGTGTGCACGGACTTTAGAGATGTGAATAGAGCATGCCCTAAGGATGACTTTCCACTACCTAACATTGATATGATAGTGGACATGACTGCGAGCTATGAAATGTATTCCCTTATGGATGGTTTTTCTGGATACAACCAAATCAAAATTGCTCTAGAAGACCAAGAGAAAACTGCATTCACATGTGTGTGGGGAACCTTTTGTTGGAATGTTATGCCATTCAGACTCAAAAATGCTGGAGCTACATATCAAAGAGCAATGACATCCATTTTTCATGATATGATGCATAAAATAATGGAGGATTACGTGGATGATACCTTAGCAAAATCCATGATTAGAACTGAACTTCTAACAGACTTGAGCATGATCCTAGATAGAATGGAACAGTTTAGTCTCCGACTAAATCCTAAGAAGTGTGCTTTTGGTGTCACTTCTGGAAAGCTCTTAGGATACATAGTTTCAAAGAAAGGCATTGAGGTTGATCCAGCTAAGGTGAAAGCTATCATAGAGATGCAACCTCCCGAGAATATCAGTCAAATGAAAACTTTGCAAGGGAGAGTACAGTCCATCAGAAGATTCATATCACAGTTAGCTGACATATCACAACCTTTCACAAAGACATTACATAAAGGTGTGACCTTTGCATGGAATGAAGACTGTGCAAAGAATTTTGATCATATCAAGAATTATCTCTCGAATCCTCCTATCTTAATGCCTCCTATTCATGGGAAGTCATTTATATTATATGTCTCCGCAACAGATACATCACTGGGGGCATTGCTAGCACAACATGATGAGAACAAAAAGGAAAGAGCCATCTACTATATAAGTAGAACATTGGTGGCGTATGAAAAGAACTATTCTATGATTGAGAAAGCTTGTCTTGCTGTGATCTTTGCATCATAGAAACTAAGACATTACATGTTAGCTCATACCACTCATTTGGTAGCTAAGATTGATCCACTGAAGTACCTACTAAGCAAAGCTGCCCTCACAGGTAGACTAGCTAAATGGGTCATGCTCTTGAGCGAATTTGACATTGAATATGTTGAAAAAAAAGCTATCAAAGGATAGCTTATTGCTGATCAACTAGTAGATGCACCCATGTTTGATGACACACCAATGCAAATGGAATTTCCAGACTCATCTATTATGCACCTCTCTTCTAGAACATGGCGGTTATTCTTTGATGGCTCCTACACACAAAATGGATCTGGAGCAAGCATATTGTTCATCACTCCTCAAGGATACTCGATACCCAAAGCATTCAGACTAAAGTTTCCTTGCACAAACAATATTGTTGAATATGAGGCACTTCTCAATGGTATGAAAATGGCAATATAGTGGAGATTTACAGAGATGCACATCCATGGAGACTCACAATTGGTTATCCATCAAGTCAATGATGTGTACCAAACCAAAGATGAAAAGCTCATTCCTTACAAGAGAATGGTAGATGATTTAAAGAAATACTTCATCTCTATCACATTTGAGAAAATACCCAGAACGGAGAATAAGGCTGTTGATGCAATGGTGACACTATCTACTCTCTTACAGTAGCCCAAACATGAGCTATGCTATGAGTTCTTAGTGGAAGCCCTATCCTATCCTGCATATGACTCCCCTGAAACCTGCATGATTTGCACTATTGTAGGTTATGACTCATCTCGCTACAAAAATCTATTCTCCTATCTCCACGACCAAATCATCCTTGAGTCCTTTAACCATTTTGAGAAATGAAACCTTATCTGATCCGCATCCCGATATGTCATCATTACTAATGATCTGTACAAATGAGGTCTAGATGGTACACTACTTAGATGTTTAGAATGGGAAGAGTCTCAACATGCATTAGAGGAAGTCCACGAGGGTATATGTGGGTCACACTCAAACGGTTTAACATTAGCTCGAAAACTTATTAGGGCCAGGTACTATTGGCCTGAAATGGAGAAAGAGGGTAAAAACTGTCAATAGTGTCAAGTACATGGCAACTTGATTCATGCTCCAGGGAGAGATCTAATTCCCTTTACTACACAATGGCCTTTTCAACAATGGGCATTTGATCTCATAGGCACTATCCATCTGCACTCTTCTAATGGACATACCCATATCATCACAGCTACAGATTATTTTACAAAATGGGTAGAAGCAGTTCCTCTAACACAAGCAACGAGGAAACAGATCTCTATGTTCATCCTGAACTACATCATTTGCAGATATGGGATCCCTCATTCCATAGTCATAGACAATGGAGGACAATTCAAAAATAAGGACCTAGATGACTTATGTGCCAAATTCAAGATTACTCAACATTGGTCATCTATCTACTATCCTCAAGGGAATGCACAAGCTGAAGCTTCAAACAAAAATCTCTTGAAAATCTTGCACAGAACAGTGAATAAAATAGGAAGAGACTGGCATCTCATGATCAATCCAGCTCTCTAGGCATACAGAACTAGTATCAGAACACCTACAGGGGCTACACCTTTCGCTTTAGTTTATGGGTCTGAAGCGGTACTGCCTATTGAGGTTGAAATCCCATCACTCAAAATCAGAATGCATGGACTTGTCACTAATGAAGACTACAGAGTGTCTAGGTTACAAGAACTTGAATTACTAGATGAACGCAGGCAAGCAGCGTATGATCATCTCAAAGTATATCAGAAGAGAATGTCTAGAGGCTACAACAAGAAAGTCAGGCACAGAGAATTTCAAGTGGGTGATCTAGTGTTGAGAGAAAATCCTAAAAATCAATCACATCGAGAATGCAAGGGGAAGTTCAAACCCAATTGGTTGGGTCCCTTTGTTATCAGTGCTACTTTTGGCTCTAGTTCCTATCAACTCTCAACAACTGAAGGAGAAAAGCTCTGAGAACCAATCAACGTTCTCCATCTAAAGAAATTCTACGCCTAAGGCATTCAGTCTATGGTTAAATATCTTGAAAAAATCCTAAAAATTGGAAAAAGTCCTGAAAAAATGAACATCTTGGTGAAAACCTAGCAATAGGCGCCTTGATGATTCACAAAAAAAAAAAACATATCAAAAATTCAAAAAAAATTGAAAAAAAAAAAAAATACAAAAAAAAATTTTAAAAAAAAAGTGCCTTGGTGAAAACTTGGAAACAGGCGCCTTGGTAGCAAAAATAGAATCTCTGCCAAGATGGTGAAAACCCGGCAAATGGGTGCCACTTGTTCCAAAATGCTCCATCTATCAGCACAATCTTGGTCTTTCCCAACTTTCAGTCTTGCTTTAGTTTGTACATATCTCCCGGTTTGTTTCTGCATATCTTGGTTTCAATAAGTCAGTCTGTACACCAATCAGCTCAAGCATCTGTATCCTATCAATGTTCAAATTTGGGGGCAATCAATGTCATATCCTATGGTCTCCCATGTATCTTAAACATTTCCTATCCAGTCAGAGTCCTTTGAAGCTTCCAGTTGAGTCTGTCTGTCTGTCTCGTCTCCAGAAAGGATTTTGCATCTACAACAATCAAACATCGATGATGTCCTTTATAGGATTTAGAGGGTGATGACTGGGGGCATAATCTTTTCTTTGTCTTCTGCTTGTATGTGAAAATCTAACAACTTTGAAAATTCTAGATTGAAATGGTGTCCGACTGTAAGAGCCTCTATCTCGAATTGGATGGCCATGCGTACCTCAACCATTGATACCCAAAAAATTTAAGGAAGTTTGATCTAACTATTGTCTTTTTGAAGTGAATTCTTTCTCCTACTGTGAAACGCGATCTTGCCTAAGGATGTGAATGATAAAGGGTCAATATGGGTAATTCACATTGGATTTAGAATGATCTCTTGACTGTTTGATGTGTTTGCAATGCAAGGCATACTCAGGTCATCACGACATGTATGTTTTGATGCTTGTACAAATTGCTATATCAAAATGGACATGATATTTAGGTCATCCTGGCATTTGTGCCTTGATGCTTATGTCTAATCTGACATTCTGAAAATAAAGTCAATATTCATATATCCATGGTTGTTGTCCAGTGGGTGTTGTATTGATTCTTGTGCATATAAATCGATATTCATATGTCTATGGTTTCATGGCTAGTGGGCATTGTATTGATTTATCCGGTTACCTAAAAGCTCAATGATGATAACAAATCGACATATGATTAGTGACTAGGTCCTAGGTCTTAGGTTGCATTTCATTTTGCATGTCTCATTTCATTTTGCATGTCTCATTGCATTTTGCATGTTTGCATGATCTCACAATGATTAAATGAACTTCAATGCTTAAATGATTCTTCAAATCGCATCTTCAAGTCTAACAAGAACTAAATCTCACACGAAGGTTCCTCCAATGAAACAGCAAGTAGAATCCTTTTTCGGGATCAAAATTGAAATCTGAGATCATTTGTCTTATTCACTGCTTGCATAATCAACCTTCCATCATCACAGAAATCTAGTATTCAACTTAACTGATTAGCTTTCATCAAACTATCAAAATTTCAACTTGGTCAACCATGGTCAAACTCATGGTCAAACCTAGTCAAATTCAGTCTCCAAGACCTCCAAACGATGCAGAATGTGTTCTTGGACGTGTTTCACCACACTTCTCAAATCAATTAACATGCTTCTAAACTATAACGCTGACTTTTCTTGTCAGATTTCAATTTTAATCCCAAAGGGGGCATGGTATTGCACATCATTCAAAGTCTGTCGATCAAATCTATCAATATCTTTCATCAGTGATCAAGACAACAATCACGTCTAGTCGCTGATTCATCAAAAGTCCTCATCGCTTGGGGCAAATCTATCATCACTTGGGGCATATCAGATTCATCAAGATCCATATCAATCTGGTATTCTCCTAATCTTGTAAACTGTATCAGTTTTTGCAACCATCGGATCATAGTGTTCTTTCCTTGGTTCTTCAGCAACTGAAGGGTTCGGATGTGATACCTGCTAGTTCTACTAAGACAATCGAGTCTAGAATGGGACACTCACTTCTTATCAATCCTAAGGTTCAGAATCAGGAATTTTGACACTTTTTCACAATCATAGGTTCATCACTGCTACAGTGAACATTATCTTTGGTCATTCAGGACCTCCTATCTCAATATCTTTCAATTGGTTTCTATCTTGAGATCAGTTTATCTTTTGAATCAGTTTCATATCTCTATCAAACACAGACTATCTTTGAACCACTGCGCTTCGCACAGTAATTCAAAGAGGGGCAAAATGTAATACCCCAAAAATGGGCTATAAGTTCATTAACCTCCTACATCGACAAATCAAACAAAATCGACATCGAAGTCCTAACCTAAGGCACATCTGAACATCATCAAATCTAATTGATTATCTTAAATTCTACATCAGGGAATATTCCTAGCAATATTCCTAATCATCATAATTATCTTTAATTTTATAATTATTTGGCAATAAATCACATTTATCCTAAAGTTTGATTAATTGAATATTTTCATATTTAATTAATTAGATTTAATATTTGCCACTTAATTGTGTAATTAAATTTAATTATATCTATTATTAATTGTATTATTTAATTTTGACAATAAATCAAAATTCCTATCTTTAATTGATTAAATTCTTATTTAATTAATTAAAGCATGTTGTCATTATTTAATAATATAATTTTTAATAAAAGTTTGGTAAAATAGTTAATTAACCCATAAATTAATTATTTTATTTCAAAAAGCAGTTAAGTTGAGAATAAATCACTTTATTTATTTATTAAATCATAATTATCCATGTGCACATTCAAGGACCAGTTAAACTCAAAATTGGAAAATCAATGCAAGTTGTTAGCTTTTTGAAACTCAACATCTTTTTGAGTTTTAAAGTGGATCTAAACTTCTAATTCGAGTTGAACTGTGCTTTTGCATGATTTTTGTGACTTAATTATCTTTATTTAAAAATAACTCAAAAATCAAGTTGAGTTATTTGAGTGATTTATGGATTTTTCTCATACACCTCCAAAGCCCTGGATTTCTATAAAACAAGCCTCAGCTCATCTCAAAGCATCTCATATTTTTGCACAATCACGCTGGAGAATTGGAGGTTGAGGAATCAACTTGTGAATTCAAAGCTTTGTGAGATCAATTTCAATTGCATAGTTTTTATATCTTAGCATAGAATTTCATAGTTTTCATATCATTGTTAGAATCTTCATTGTTAGATCATTTAGCATTCATTTCATATCAGTTTTCAATAGCATTCGTAGCATATCAGTTTATCATTCTTATTGCATAGAAAATATCAAAAAAAAAATAGCTTAATTGCATTCAATCTCATATCTAGATCAATTGCATTCAAATCCTTCATTTAGGTGTCGTCTAGGTCACTGATCTCGATTACAATCTGAAAACATCAATCTCGCACCTACTAGAAGGCAGTAAATCGCTTGGTTAGATAGTTTTCAATTTTGCACGATTTTGATTATAGCTAACTTCTAATGTTTTATTAAAGTGTTGTGTCTATAGATCAAGTACAAAATTTCACACACACAACAAGTTTATCTTCTTCATCATCAAATAGCTAGGATAGAACATTATGTTCCATGTGTTCATCTAAAAGAGCCACAATGTTCAAATGTGGTATGGTTGCATTTCATGGTTTCCTTACCTCCCTTAGGTAAGAGTTGTGAAGGTTTACCATAAGACTTGGGGGAGAGAGGAAGCTTAACAATACACATGGTATTTTCAAATTTATACTCCTCCATACCTTGATCTGTGAATCTAACCTTCTTTTCAAACTCAATATTCTTCTCATGAGTAACTTTTTCCTTTCATTGGTTTAGTTAGCCATTTTATCTTCAAAAGAAGTGGGTTGGGCAAGATTTTCTTGTTCAAGAGGATGGACATACTTGTTGAATGGGAAGTAGTTTGATTGTTTACCTTCTAGTCTCTTGCAATAGTGAAAAGATTCATGATCTCCAAGGATTTTTATTTTGGCCCCATGATGTAGGAACTTTAAACATTGATGAAACATGGATGGGATACCTAAGATAGTGTGTATCCATGGTCTACCCAAGAGATTGCTATAGGGTAGGTCTAGATCGAGCACCTGACAAACTATTTTGATGATTTTTGGGCCCACTTGTAAGGGGAGTTCAATGAGACCTTTACTCACCCTTTCTCTTTCATCATATGCTTTTATTGTGATTCTCTTATTTAGATCAATAAGGTCTTTAGAAAGACCAATGTTGCAAATCATGCTTAAAGTGCACAAATTCAGACCAAATCCATTGTCTATGAGGACTCTTTTGATTAGGGATTTATGGATGCTGACTTGGATATGTAGGGGTTTATTGTGGTGAGGATCAGGACCTTGGAAATCTTTTTTAGTAAACATTAGGTGTTGTTGGGTAGCTAAATTTCTGGTCATTGCTTGGAACTGGGATGCATTGATATTTTCTGGAACACGTGACTCAGTCACGGCATTCTCAAGGACTTACTTATGGATAGGGATGTATGGAGAAGCTCTAGGATGGATATTTGTGCAAGAGTCTTCTTCAATCGGCAAAGCAGCTCATAATGTGATGCAGGCTATGTAGATATTGATGGTGCAGTAGGTGGATCTATAGCAGGCAGATTTGCAGCAGCTTGCACATTGACTCGACGAAGAAAAGTGGTGACATTGCAATCAGCAATCTTTAGAGTTAGCATATTTACATGGGCTTCAAACTGCTCGATGTGGCCACACCGTGAGTCAAAGTTGTTGTGTGATGATGAATATCACCTTCATGAAATTAAGATCTAATAGCAACAATTGAAAGTAAATACAATGCAAATCTAATTAGAATTGAAACTATGATCCATAACATCTCATGGTTCTCTAGAAAGAGGTGGTAAGTGAAGCTCTCAGCTCAAATCCTCACTAGTGACACTTCTAAAATGAGAAATTATGCTTCTACTATGCTTCTACAATGCTCACTCAATGCTTAAGCTAGCTCAAATTGACAAAATTACAATGATAATTGCTCTAAATGCTCTTAATTTCTCTTAGAATGCTCTCAATTGCCTATAGTAACAATGCTTTGCAAATGAAATTCCAAGATGATAATTGCTCTCAAAATTCTCTATATTTATAGTAATTTCCCAAGGGTAGGGGGTGGAGTGAAGTAATCATGATTATCCCTTGGTTGAGTCAAATACTTTGCTTTGTTCATAAATGGGGGGATAATGAGGCGACAATCCTTTAAATGGTCTCAAAGCTTTGGACACTTTAAAGGTTTGAGTGATTTATGTCTTTTTGTCCTCAATTTTCATTGGTTGCTCAACTTTGTTGAAAGAAATTAGGAATTATTAAATTCAATTAATTAATTAAATTTAGCCATGTAAGGGTAATAGGTTCATTTTGATTTTTGATTTAAACAACTATACACTTAATTGATTAAAATCAATTATGTAGTGTTTTTACCCCTTTAAGCTTTGATTTAATTATTTAACCTCATTATTTGATTTTTCCTTTGCTTTAATTGATTTTGTCCAACTTTATTTAATTATGTCCATTTTCAATTGATTTGATCCCTTTTTTATTAAATTAGTGCATTTTGATGATTTTGAGCCATTTAATGATTTTTGCAATTTTATAAGCACTTGTCCAATTTTGTGTGTCTACAAATGCCCCTCTTTGAATTGATGTGCGAAGAACATTGATTCAAAGATTCTTGTGAGTCCTGATTGCTTTTAGGTCTTGATTGCTGATTCACTAACATGCCTCTGATACTGATTGATTGTTGCCCCTGATACGATATGATATGATATTGATTGCTGATACAAAAAAATTTGTGATGCCTCATTGATTTCATGATGTTTGATTTCAATTTCAATTTTGATACTTTGATGCCCCCTCAGAAATTAAAACATATTAATTTCCTGATTTCAAAATGTTGATGATGTTTGATTCATTGAATATGTTTTCATTTCTAAAAATTTGATGATATGTGATGCGTTAAAGGATGCCCCGGTTAGTTTGATATGGAAATATATAGGTCTAAGCTAATTTTCACCTCCAAAATTAGGTCAAAATAGCTTAAATAGGTTGAAAAACCTTATTTTACTATTCATTTTTACTCTTCTCTTTGGTGATTTTGCTCTGATCTTGCAGTGAATTTTGAGATGGTTGTCCCTATTTGAGAGCATCGATTCAAGAGGTGTCAGAGATATGCGAGGCCACCTGAGTATGGACCTCCAGTAAGTTATTTCTAACCTCTATTTTGCATTTATTGCTCATTTATTAGCATTTATTACAATTTCTTGTTCCATCGTTGCGTTGAATCTGCAAATTCATGCCTAGAAATATTTTACTATCGCTTAGACCCTTTAACTGTCACATCTGTGCTTTCCTTTCATGCTTCCACATAGTTTAATGCTACTTGAAAAACTTTCAACCTCACCTAGGAATAGGATACTCACATGTACAACTAGGTCAAAATGCCCTTTTTCATATACGCTATCACTTAGGAAACCCTAGCAAATTTACTGTCACCTAGGCCACCTTTTGCTATCACCTAGCCTGATTCAGTGTCGTGTAGCATAAGAACTATCGCCTAACATTGGAATAATGTTGCTTCACAACTTTTTGTTGTCGCTTAGGAGGAATGTCACCTGGGCTAATAAAAATCATGCCTGCAGACTTTTTAAAAAAAAAAAATTGTACTTTTTCACACTTGTACTTGATTGTGTCTAATGAAAAATTTGATGACTTTCGATGCTTGAGTCGAATGATTAGATTAGGTCTATTTCTTTCAACAAAACAAATGGATTAGGATATTAGTATAGTGTTACCAATGAATGTGATGTGTCAATCCGATTAGGATAGGATACTAATAGGATAAATCAATTAGTGTGAAAATCGATATGATTTGATATTGTTGCTTCATTCTCAAGACATAGAGAAATGAACAAATGGTGCTTGGTGTGATTGCTTGATACTTTGAAAACTTGATTGACTTGAGATAATTCCTTGATATGATATACTAATATGATTCCCTTTGCTTTTCCAACAAGCAAACTTCCCTACTTTATACATCCGAACAATGGCTTCTTGGGTCATTGATTTGGGCCAAACTCTTACAGATGTTGAGTTCTATGTGATTGATTTATGTGGTTTGAGTTTTCTCCTTGACCTACCATAGTTCTAACTGAACCATGGTTTATTGACTACAGTGGTAGAGTGATGGCACTCCGACCACAACATATTTCATTTTCCATATGGAGAGATGACAATCACACTTGAGGACGTGTATCAATTACTACGTATCCCATGCAGGGGAGAGGTAGTGTATTATGATTCTACTATCTGTCGATGAGTGTTCGGGGACAATTCTATTAATGATGGTGATATGATCACTTGGCCTTAGTTTGCTTCCTTTCCTACCTTGCCAGCAGTACTGGGTGCATTGATTGGCAATTTACTTCTTCCCGACCGGGAAGGTCATGGTTTTTCTGTCAGATGTGGTATGATATTGGAGGATTTTCTTGCTCATCCTTGATGCTTTGATTGGGGTTCATGCATCCTTGCACAGTTATATCATGATTTGCATGAGGTAGTCTATCAAGCAAGTGCATCATTGTCAGTTGGTGCAGTGGTTCTTCAATTGTGGATATGGGAGCATCTTCCCATCACTAGGCCTATTTCAGACAGGGTTTGGCCTTGAGGTTTTCCCTATGCTTTTCTATACACTAGAATGGTTATATAGCATCATTTGGGTCATTTGGACTTCTGGCGATGATAGATTGATGATCTAGATCAGGTTTTATGGAGACCATATAGGGGTTGTGAGCTATGGAGGGAGGATGATGATGAGTTTCCATATATGTTTGCCCCTCGCTGGATGATGGGTTGCATTACTACCACTATTGAGTGCTTCTGCTTTGGCAAAGTTTCTAGACAGTATGGTTAGACACAGGATATGCCACAGGGTACAGCATTATATACTTAGGTACAGGCAGAGAGATCTATGTGGGGTCCTCTGATTTATTATGAATTTTCCTTAGATCAGATTGCTAGTATGGCTTATTGCAGATGGGAGATGCTTTCTTGTGTAGCAGATGTAGGTATGTCTCATGAGTTTTCTAATTGGTGGGCTCATAACAGGTTTACTTGTTTTACTGATCCAGCAGAGCCTATCCTGGGTCGGGGTGATGGAGGTGGTGGTGGAGGTGGTGGTGGTAGATGGCAGAGATGAGGAGGGTAGAGAGATCCTCCTATTATTGCTAATAGAGGATGAGTGAGACATGGTCATGTGAGGGATAGATATCATGCTAGAGATCATGATGATGCACTTGATAGATGGCCTAGAGCAGATAGACAATAGAGAGTTCACAGACATCAAAGATGGTAGAGATAGGCTCATGTTGATGCGGCTAGGTAGATTCTTGGTGGATTGGATCCTTTGGTTCAGTTGCAGAGAGTAGCCTTGGCTCAGCAGGATAATGATGTAGCATAGTAGGATCAAGTTCTGGCATAGTAGGTGCCTATACAAGATCAGCAACCATAGGATCATGGGTAGGGTTCACAAGATGCTCCTACTATAGGTGTTGTAGTATGAGAGGTTCAATCTCTAAGGACAAATATGTCCACCATTGTTGGGCATTTAGATCAGGTTGCCACCTTGATGTAGTAGTTTATGTCGGCTGTAGTGCAGAGACAAAGCAGAGTGAGCACTTCTCAGGCTCCTCCCCCACCGGATGGTAGAGGTCCAGATGGATCTAGTTCTACAGGATCTTGATTGCTTTGATGATAGATTCACTCATGGCTGATGTACTTGTATCACATGTCATGTTTTTGATTGATCGGACCATTTGATGTACCACCTTTGTATGACATTATATCTTAATATACTGAGTTGATGTATCATTGGTGAACACTTTTTTGATGATATATGATGATATACTCCTTGGTTCTCCTTGATGAGTTGTTTAGGAGATTATCTTTTATGCAGCTATATGATGTGTTTATGTGTTTACTTTGATTTATGCTATGGATGCAGTTATCTTATTTTATGATATAGATAAATGATGTAATGATGTATGGATTTATGACATGGTTTTCTCTTTTCTCAATGTATGACTGCAAAGTGATTTATGGAAATGCATGTGGAAATGTCCTTATGTTTTTGAATTTTTCAATGTATGCAATTCTATCCTTACCTACATGTATGCAAATGATGTATGGATTTTTTTCCTCTTTTTCTAGTATATGGATAATTATTAATGATTAATGCTATGCCTGAATGCAAAAAAATATTCTCATTTTCTTTGTAGTTTTGATTGATCAAGAGTATTACGTTTGATGGAATCCCTCATTTTGTTAATGTTTTGACTAACCAAGATTATTGATGTACCCCCTTTTGCCCTTGGAAAATTAACCACAAACAAATGCAATTAATCTAACATGATAATGCAATTAACCTAACATGATAATGCAATTAATGTAACATGATTGTCCAATTAATCTAACATGATAATGCTATGCAACCTAAGTGTCACCAACTTTTTAGCAAATAAATGCCATGAGGATAAATTTTCATCATTGAGCATTTTGGGGCCAAAAAGCTAGTACAATCATCACTGACCACATCATGATGATATGAATACTGCTTTTTATCACTTTTTGGCAACCTCCTTTTTGAACAAGGTACAACCCTCACTAGTTGGATGACCAAACTATGGGAGTCTGAATACCAGTGTCAATGGATTCAATGTTGCAAGTGGATTTTTGGTATTAAGATATAGAAGATCTAAATAGCCAAGGGATCTGTTTGCGTAAACAAGCAAAGGTCAATCCGTCCTCTTATGAGATAGTCCTTGATGGTTCTTTGATGACCATGTCATTAGATGAACTCTCATAAGTTGATGAATCTTCCTCCAAACAATCACTCAAAGGCAATAAAATATCACATCTTTATCATGGCTAATCTAGTTGAAGCATCATCGAATAGCTCAAAAGATGTAAGAAAAAGTCAATTTCTTAAAGATTTATCAAAAAGAAAGTTTCAAGTGTTTTGCAATGTTTTCTAATTTTCAACAAGTATTTCCAAGCATTCTGATCTTTAAGGCATTTTGTCAATTTTTAATCCTGATTTATAAATTCAATGAAGGCTCAAGGATCATGTTGTAGGATCGAATACTTAGGGTTTGAACAATGATGTCCATCAAAGGTTCAATAACTTTCTACTCTTCTGAAACTCTGATAAATCTCTCTCTGACGTGGCTGATTGTAGCACTTATTGAATCCATTTGGTACCAAATTTTCAATCCTCTTCTACCCCCAAGTGATAAATGTGATCGGTCAACAAACTTAGGGTGAATAGGAAATGCAACAATGCAACTAAACAACTTTATTATGACTATGTACAAATGACGGATGCAATGGCGGTTGTACAAATGGGATGTTGGAAATGCAATATGGACATATGTGACTAGGAAAGACAAACTTAAGGGAACAAAAGGAGCTTTTTTACCAAGTTTTCACCTTCTGGATCTTTTTCTTTTTTTGCTACCAAGGCGCCTATTGCTAGGTTTTCACCAAGGCACTTTTTTTCTCTTTAGTCTTTTTTTGTATTTTTCTTTTTTTTTCAAATTTTTTGGATTTTTCAAGATCTCTTTTGCTATGTGCAATAAATATGATGCTCATCATTTGATACTCCTTATACTCTTTTGTCTCCCTCATGTGTAGAACCTTTTGAGATGAATGTTGTTGATGGGTTCTTGGAGTTCCTCTCCTTCACAATCTGATAACTTATAGGTTCCTGCACCAAATGATGACACTATGATGAATGGGCCAAGCCAATTAGCCTCCCATTTGCCTTTCTTCTCTCTTTCAACCTGATTCTTTGGGTTCTCTCTCAACACTAAGTCTCCTACCTGAAAGACTCTCGGTTTGATATGTTTATTATAGTTCCTCGAGATTCTATTTTGGTACGCTTTCAAGTGCTCATAAGCTTGAGTTTAGTGTTCTTCAAGTAACTCCAATTGTTGAAGTCTAGCAACTCTATAGTCCTCATCTGTGATCAATCATTGTAATGAAACTCACAGAGATGGGATTTCAACCTCTACTAGTAGAACTACTTCGACACCATAGACTAAGGAAAATGGTGTGGCTCCCATAGGTATCTGAATGCTCATTCTATAGGCCCATAATACTGGATTAATTTTTACATGCCAATCCCTTCTTGATTTATTGACTGACCTCTTCAATATTTTCAAGATATTCTTGTTTGTGGCTTTAGCTTGCCCATTTCCCTAAGGGTAATAGATTGATGAGGAGTGGTGAGTGATATGAAATGTAGCACAAAGTTCATCCACATCCTTGTTTTTAAATTGTTTTCCATTATCTATTATGATGGCATGAGGAATGCCATATCTGCAAATGATGTGGTTCAAGATGAACATGGAAATTTGTTTACCCGTGGTCATGATGAAAGGAACCACTTCAACCCACTTAGTGAAATATTATGTTGCTATTATGATATATTTGTGCCCATTTAAAGAAGATGGGTAAATGACACTAATTAGATCAAACCCCCATTGATAGAAAGGCCAAGGTGTAACAAATGGGTGTAATTCCTATGCTGGTGCATGTATCATGTCACCATGATATTGACATTTTCTGCATATCCAAAAAAAGTGGCAAGCATCTTTCTCTAATGTCTTCCAAAAATACCCTAAGTGAAGAATTTTCTTAGCTAGATTTAATCCACTTCTGTGTGACCTGCAAATGCCTTCGTGAACTTCATGCAAAGATAATCTAGACTCTTCTTCTTCTAGACACTTAAGTAACATCCCGTCGAGACCCTTACGATATAATGTTTCTGAGAGGATTATGTAATAGGATGATTGGCATATAAAGTTTCATTTTTGAGGTCGGGTTTGGTCTAAGGGTAGCACTTGGTCTTTGAGATATGCATATATAGGGTCGTACCAAGGGGAGTCATGTCTGTGTAATAAGGCAACAATTTGGGTTTCAAGAAGGTCGAATGCTGGTTTCACCAACTCTTCCACCAAGAACTCGTACTTCTCATTTTGATAAGGTTTTTGCAACAAGGAAGCCAAGGTGGCCATGGCGTTAGCTACTTTTTTTTTCTCTCTAGGAATCTACTCAAAAGTGATCAAAGAAAAGTACTTCTTCCATCCATCAATCATGGTCTTATATGGCATCAAATTTTCATCTTTAGTGTTATATTCATGTTGACTTGATTAATGATGAGTTGAGAATCTCCATAAATATGTAGCTTTGTGATGTTCAACTCTAAGGCCATTTTGATGCCTATGACTAGTGCCTCATATTTTGCTATATTATATGTGCATGGAAACAAGAGCTTGTAGGACTTAGGAATGGTGTAACCTTGAGGAGTGACTAATAGTATGCTGGCCCTAGAATCTCCTTGAGTATAGGAGCCATCAAAGTATAACTTCCACGTTTTTGCTTCTATGTTTACAATGGCAGAATCCAAAAATTCCACTTGGATAGTTTGTGTAGAAGTCATGGGATTTTCAGCTAAGTGATATGCTATCACTTGCCCTTTTATTGCCTTTCTATCGACATACTCAATGTCGAATTCACTCAATATCATAACCCACTTGGCTATCCTACCCGTTAAGGCAATTTTACTTAACAAATATTTGAGAGGATCAATTTTGGCAATTAGCTTGACCTTATGCATCAACATATAATGTCTCAACTTTTGAGATGCAAACACAACTGCTAGGCAAGCTCTTTCCATGAATGTGTAGTTAAGTTCGTATTTGATCAATGTCCTACTCAAATAGTAGATAGCTCTTTCCTTTCCTTGTCCATCCTCTTACACCAAAAGTACTCCTAGGGATCTTTCGGTAGCCAATATGTATAAAAGCAATGCTTTTCCCTTGATTGGTGGCATGAGAATAGGAAGATTTATCAAGTAGGTCTTCAACAATGTGAAAGCTTGATCACATTCCTCATCCCACATGAATATAGTATCCTTATGTAGCAGCCTGGTGAAGGAATGACATTTTTCTGCTAATTGGGAAATAAATCTTCTTATGGATTGTATTTTGCCTTGTAAGGATCTCATTTGGCTGATGTTCTTTGGTATCTTCATATCCATTATGGCTTGTACTTTCTCCGGGTCCACTTCAATTCATTTGATAGAAACTATATAGCCTAATAACTTTCTGGATTGGATACCAAAGGCACATTTCTTTGGGTTTAATCTGACTTTGAACTACTCCAACCTAATGAATATCTTTTTCAAAATTTGGAGGTGTTCTTCTCTTTTATGGGATTTTGCCAATATATCGTCCACATAATCTTCTAAGAATGTATGCATCATGTCATGGAAGATAGTTGTCATGGCTCTTTGATATGTGGCTCTAGCATTCTTAAGGCCGAAGGGCATGACATTCCAACAAAAAGTGCCCCAAGGGCAAGTAAAGGTAGTCTTCTCCTGGTCTTCAGGTGCAATTTTGATCTGATTATACCCGCTGAAACCATCCATTAGGGAGTACATGGAATGACCCGATGTCAAGTCAACTATTGCATCAATGCTCGGTAGTGGGAAATCATCTTTAGGACAAGCAAGATTTAGATCTCAAAAATCCATGCATACTTGAATGGATTTGTCATGTTTTGTGACTGGTACAATGTTAGATATCCATTCAGCATAAGCTATTGCCCTTATGAATCCTACTTTCAAAAAAATTTCTAACTCCACCTTGACTAAAAGAGCTATGTGTGGGTGCATCTTCCTCAACTTTTGCTTAACAGGCTTAACCCCTGGTCTAACATTCAGATGATGCATTATAAAGTCAGGATCTAACCCAGGCATGTCGGCATATGACCATGCAAAGTTTACTTGTTTCTCTTGGAAAAATTTGATGAAGTCCTCTCTTTCTAGAGGTTTGAGTGATGTTGCCAAGTGTATAAATTTTGGATCCACTTCTGTACCGATGTTAACCTTTTCTATCAGCTCTATGAGTATAGGTGACATTTCTTCCTCATGCTCTGGTAGAGTATCCAATCTCTCTTCCTTTGATGCTGCAATTGGGTTTTCACCAAAGGAAACATCTTTTATCTTTATGTTTTTGGGTTCTAATGCTACCACATAATGGTTTTCAGCACTAAAACTTTTCTTTTTCTTTTTTTTTTTTTCATTTTTTGCTTTTGACTAAGAGATTGAACCCTGCTACTTCTATCATGTTCGGTTTGAATTCATTGGTGAAAGAGGGCTCAACCGCATTAAGGTATCGGTTTGCTGCTTGGTCATTAGGGAAGTAAAGAAGGTCACTTGGCTCGGTTTGGTCCCAATCAATAAGATGGGGATTTATTAAGGATAAGGTTTCATTGGGCAAGTTTTCATCAATTTGGTTTATGGACATGACTTCATTTGAGGGTTCATACATTGTATCGTTTAGATCTATGACGTGCACTTCCTCAAGATGGTCCATGGAAGAAGGGTCAAAATCCCCTTCACTTGATTCCTCATCGACTTCTATGGGAAATAGCATGGGAAAAGCCATGAGTAGATTAAAACTAATGTTTGAATCTCCCTCCTCTAAAGGCATCCAAAATGTATCTATCCATGGTAGACTTGTATGTTCTTGCCCTATGTTAAGACCTTGTATATTAGGCTCTTCATTGACTTGAGTTTCTTGCCTTGGGATCTTTGCATACATATGTATTGTGACTACCTCTTTGTCTTGACATGATTCATCAGATAGGGTGTCCCACTCATAATCTCAGGAGTCATCACTATCTCCATCAGATTCTAAGGCATTTACTTGAGGATAGAAATCTTGAGTTGGGTTGGAGCTTTCACCTTTGTACTAGTAACCTACTTTGGATCTTTCTTGTTTTTCCCTCCAAGTAGGTTCAATGGGTTCTAGTAAGCCTCTATTCCTTTGTCCTAAGGGTCCTCTTCCCTTGTATCCCATCTTCTGCATTATCTCAAACCCTTTCCCATATTGCTTGGTTTGTATATTGACATGTTGGATTCTTTCCATGGGAGTGTTTGAGGTATCCTCTTCATCATGATAAAGCCATTGAAGGACTTCATCCTCTTCCTTGTTGAATGCTTCTTTGTCACTTTCTCTTATGAAGTAAGAGTTGTACTTATGAGGCAAGTGTTCTTTTGATGGTTTTCCATGTGTCCTTGGAGATGTGGGCATGTCGAATAGGGAGACGAAGTATTCCCCTACTCCTTTTGAACTAATTTTGCATTGTTTATCAAATGCCTCCATCATCTCATCCATTTTATTGTAGTTTTTCTTTTTAGCTTCATCTTTTTCTTCTCTAGTAGGTTTGTAGGGCACTATCTCTGATTTAGGCACTTGATTTGAACCCTCATTTGTAATTGGACCCTCGTAGCTCATCTTTTCCTTTCCCTTAGTTGATGTCATTGAGCTAGCTTGAGGAGGGTTTTGAGTCACCTTTAATGTTATGATAGGATCATCCATTTTGGTGTCTTCAATGGTGGCTCTTTGAATGATTCCTTCCCAATTATGTTGAATAAATAGCTCATGAAGGGGTTTGAGTGCATTGCAATATTGGAACGGGTTTGAGTCCCCTCCAACTGTGATTTCTTCACCCATGTAAAGAAATTTGATGCATTGGTGGTACGTGGATGGGACTGCTTACATCTCATGGATCCATGGTCTCCCCAAAAAAATATTATAAGTTAACTTCATGTCCAATACTTGACAATTGGTGTCCTTCTTGATAGGTCTCGCTTGAATGGGCAATACGATCATGCCTTTAGAGGCCCTTTCAGCTTCATCATAAGCCTTAATGGTGATTTTTTTCATAGGGTCAATGCAAGACTTGGACAATCCTAAGGATTTAACAAGGCTTAATGTGCAAATGTTAAGGCCAGCTCCTCCATCAATGAGGGCTCTTTTGACTCTATGCCTCTCTATTAAGACCTCTATATGCAATGGTAGATTTTGAGGATGGGTTATAGACATGTCATCTTTGTCAGAGAATGATAAGCAATGAGGTGCTACGAGATGACCTACCATGTTTTGGAACTTTCCCTCTTCTAATTTAGTAGGAACATTCATCTCTACTAGAGCTTTTTCTAAAATTTCCTCATGCTTAGGGGATAATTTCAATACCTCCAAGATAGAGATTTGCGCTGGAGTTCTTTGCAACTGATCAACCAAGCTATAAGGTTTTGTTTTTGTAGAAGGTTGCTTGATCACAATGTTGGACTGCGGAGTGCTAATAACTTTAGGAGCAACCCCTTGTAGGGTCATCCTCAAAGTCTGCCCTCTTCTAATAACATTTGATGTCTCTTTTTGGGGTTGTTCCTTGATTATTATAGCATTCACAATGTTATCATAAGGTGGCAAAAAGTTAATGTTATTGGTGTTTTGTTTCTTGCAACTAGATGACTCCCCTTTGTCATGTTTGTAGAAGGGTTGTTTGAATGTTGTATGGTCTTCATTTCTTTGAGGTCCATCAATGGTGATCAGTCCATTATCGATTAAATCTTGCACTATATTCTTTAGTTGCAAGCATTCGTTTGTTGTGTGCCCTTGAATTTTGTGGTACTCATAATGGCTATTGGCACTCCACCAACTAGGCTTGTTGTTTGGCTCATAAGGCTGAATGCTGGGTAAAGTAATGATATTATTAGCCATGAGGGTCTTTAATACCTTTTTGAGGGGTTCACCCAAGGGTGAAAAGTTCCTTTGAGGAGTTGGTACCAAATATTTATCAAATTTATTACTCCTTGAATTATTTCCTTGGTTGCCATTATTAACATTGTTGTTGTTGGAAGGTGCATTAGAGGTCTGATTGGCATTATTCACCTAATTAGGTGTCCTTGTAAGAGCAAATGGGACCACCTTCAAGTTGCTAGAATCCACCACCCCATCATTAATGATTCCCTTATTGTTGTTCTTATACCGACTATTACTATTGAACCAATTATTCTTCTGATTGTTCCCATTGTTGGAGTTATTGTTGTTGGAGTTGTTCTTATTATCTTTATACAATTTTAGTTCTACACTTTTGACCAACACTTCTATTGGTGTCCAAAATGATGCTTATGCTCTTAAGGCTACCAATATACCCTCAAATAGATTTTAGGGGTGGTTAGCTCCAAAATGTAATGAGGTCTTAGGGTAACTGGACCAACTATAGGGACAAGACTACCCTCTTCTTCTTCTGGCTCTGCAAAACCAAGGCGGGTGCACCTAATCTAGACAAAACTCCACTCACTACACACCTTATACTTCTGGATTCATAAAGTAGATCATAGTAAAGGATTACTAAATACTAACCAGGTATTCATTGAATCAACTCTACTATGCAGGGTAAAAATGGCCTTGTGAAGGGTATTACTACCAACAACAATACTTAAAACTTAAAAGGGTCTTTGATTAATGAGGATAGGGAAGGTAGACAAGAGCCAATCAGACATTGGACTCAACTAAATGTACTAATCCTTGATCAGTGCCATTATCCATTGGGCAGACCTCACATACAAATAATGAAACATGAACCAACTATTGTCAAAGACTCAGCCATAAATATAAACGTTCCAACCCATCCACTACTTATAAGATCCTTCTGTAGACAACCAAGATGAATCTATGTCCCTTCTAAAGTAAATTTCACTTGATCCTCAATCAAGAACTAAAGATAAGAACATATGCAAAGGTAACCCTATGCAATGGATCAAAAAATCTAAAACTCGCATGAATGACACCAAGGAGAGACTTGTAAGCATGAAACATTTATATTAAGTATGATGAGTCATGTACATGATCAAAGTAGGACAAAGATCAAACCACTTCAATAACCTGGAAAAGACTTCCAGAAATTCTATTCAGCTTACATGCAATGTGATACAACCCTGCTACAAACCCCTGGAACCAATCAAAATTAGAACCTCTGGACTGATCCCAAATTTGAACCCCTTACAAAGTCAAAAAAATTAACAACTTATACCACTAGCCACCTTGGGAATCTCAAAGAGATTGCAATAAGCTTAGGGTGACTAGGGCCAGGGTTACAATGGCTAACCATAGTAAAACTTCAAAAAACCATTAGAGGGAAAACCAGCACCATCCTGTCAAACAAAGGATGATCTTCACACTTGAGAAGAATCTCTGAGAAGGACAGGAAGATCATAAATTTACCATGCAAATCAAATTGAACAGACCTGCAAAAAGCCTCGAGCAATAAAATATGTCCATCACCATACGGTACAAATCCTTGCAAACAATCATGGAACACCCTGGACCACACCACAATCAACTGGCACCACCAAACAAATCAAATATGGTCGTGAAAGCATCAAATTATAGTACCTCCTGTCGTAGGAAAATCCCTTGCGAATTTGAACTCGAATGGTCACTTACAAGTCTGCAACAATGACATCCCTACGGTTGTCGCATGATCGCATAAACTAGAAAAGGGCTATGCGAACATGTGATATGCCACTTCCCATTACCTTCTTCATAACCACCGCCACTGTCACTGCCACAAAAGGGTTTTTCGCATGTTCACATAGCCAAAAAACTAGCTCATGTGAACATGCGACAAGCCGCTAACATGCATCCTTCCAGTTGGCACGTCACCACCTAAAATATAACAGTGCATCAGTGATCCACAAGTTGAACTGAGACCAACATTAAGTCCCCTCCGTAGATCCTCTCCATCTTGCGGGCTTAAAATCTAACGTCAGCAGGGAGATATCAACGGTCGGTCACATGATCGCATGGACCAGCAAGATTCCATGCAATCACACAACAACCATTGATCATGGAATCCTCCCACTGCTGAGATACCCTAACATAGGCCCATGTTCAAATCTATCATCCTACGAGCTCGGACCAACCAGAGATTGCCACAACACCACCTGCCAATGGGACCACCAAACAACTACAAACGGGCCCCAACACACATGGCACCCCTGTCGCATGATCACATAGCATGGAGATGGGCTACGCGAACATGTGACAACCTATGAACCTTAACCACCAGAAAACCACCACCGCTACTAACACAAAATGTTAGTCACATGATCGCATAGCACAGAGACGAGCTACGCAAACATGTGACAACCCGCGAACCTTAACCGCCAGCATAACCGCCACCACTGCTAACACAAAATGTTAGTCGCATGATCGCATAGCCTTGAAAAAGGCTATGCGAACATGTGACTAACCACCAGTAATCACCACCACTGCCTGCCCACCGACCAATCGGGAACCGCCACATCATGGAGACTAAACAACTGGGCCCTCCCTTCAAACATTGCAACCCTCGCCCCCACTAGTAATCCACCAAGTCACCCTTCTCTCTGGATCTCCTTGGCCCACCGACAAAATGCCACCTCACTATTGGGGACACATGTCAACCAGTCGCATGATCACATAGCCTTGAAACTAGGCTATGTAGTCATGCGATAGCCAACCAAAGGCTACCACATGACCACCAATGGGACCACTGTCATCCCACCAATGGGCCCCACGCGTAAGGAAGGAACCGGTCTCATGGTCGCATGTCAGAAATTTTTGACATGCGATCATGTGACAACCAATCAATTTAAAGCCCTTGAAGACTTGGGCCCACCATCCGATCATAGCTGTGCAGATAGGAAATGCCATCAAACAAGGCAGAAGTGTGAGGTCAAAAACACATAGGGTTTTCGGCAAAAGATCAAAAACACATAGGGTTTTTGACATTGACACAAAGGTAAACAAGGATGGAAAAACATTGAGGGTTTTCATGCAGGCCAAAAAGGTCAAAAACATCATGGATTTTCAAAAACACTATGGGTTTTTGACACTATGGTAGATTCTAAAACTATTTCCTGCAAACCTTAAAACTTTAATAACTCCCTGGGTTTTGCGATTCAGGAGATGCGATTTGGACTAGAGCAAGGTGACAACATGAAGAACACAGGGCAAGAAACTTTTACAAAAATATTTGTAGGGAAGAGGCCATTTTCATAGGATTTTTCTATGACTGGAAAATGGACTAACAGTGGCTCTAGCTGGGGATGATGGGTAACTTGTGCCCATGCGAGAATTTAGGATTTCTGGGAGAGCAGACCACCCACTGGACAAAAATAGGGAACTCAAAAATTGGCAACCGAACTAAGAAAGGAAAAACACAACAAAAAGGGAAGAATATTTACAAAATTTACAAGATCAGAACTTTACAAACTTACTTGATGGCCCCAGGTGACCAAAAGAAAATCAGAGACCCTCCTACATCAAAAATCTAGTTTTCATCCACATATGTGACCCCAAGTCTGAAAATTTCTTCACCATTCTGCTGCAAACATATGTGAATAATCATGGGCTGAAAAATAAAAATGTACTGATCACTACCCATGCTTTTCCAGTCATGACTGTTACACTCATATTCATATTCCAAGAAGTAGGGAACATCATCTACTTCTCCTTGATGACTAGAACAAATATAATTTTCATCTAGTAATGCATCAAAAAATAGAACATGTTGAGCATCATGCATTACCATAAAATTACCTGGCTGAAAAGGAATTGGATCCTCTGATTTACCTTCATGCATTGCCTCAGCCACTAAGCAACTTGGTTCAACCATGACATCCTCATCTGATGGATCATGAACCAAGTGAAGGTTTTCTTCACTATCATATTTGGCAAATGGAGGAAAAGAGTATGAACGAGAAACTTGTTCACTAAAACAATCTTCATAGCAGGAGAACACACTGTCATGGCCTTCAACCTCTTCTCTTGCAGGGTAACCACATGGGGAGAACTCTGATGAACATGAATCATCAAAACTATGAGCATCCTGCATCTTGTCAGCACTTGACAAACCCACAATTTGCTAGTGGGTGGGAGGGGAAACATCAACACATTCATTAGGGATATCTGCATCACTTGAGGCCGAAAAAATACTGATTACATCATCATCTGATATATCATACTGAACCTGGTTGTCATCTAGTAATGTGGGAGTAGTAAAAGAATCAAAGGCACACATGTCAAAGTCAAACCCTATTGACTCATGCTCTCGGTCAAAATCAATGTGTGTTGGATGTAGGAACTTAGAGTCATCCCTCCCTGCATATCTGAGATATTCACAAGACAATAAATCTGAAATTTGTTCACTGTGAAGTGAATAGTTGTCCCTAGCATCACCTTCCTCTGATAAGTAGTCATCAGCAACATCTTCATTCATCCAATCCTCTTTTTCATCTGACTAACTGCACAAATCTTCTACCCCATATTGAGAAAGAGCATCATTCTTATGATTGCAAGAAAGAGTGTCATCACTTGACACATCTCCTTCATAACTTCCATCATTCTCAATATTAGTACCAAAGAGAAAAACCCCAAGTGCATCCTCAAGCTCAAGACTATCATCACTAAGTACCCAATCCCTAATACATCCATAATACTCCTCCCACAAAGCATCTGACCAATTGGTTGACTCAGGAAAACAAAGCTCCAGGAATAAACCAATGAATTCAGATTCAAGAAACTCAACGTCATCTGGAAGCTCATCATATGCACCACAAAATCTATCATAAAAAAGAGATATGGATAGATCCTGTCTGCATCCCACCTTCAATCTTATCAATTTTATGCAATCCCTCTGGATGCCTTGGTCTAATAATGCAAGCTCATCCTCAAGCTTACCCATTACAACTTATTAATGCAATACTTCCATAAAATTACAACTGAAAACTTGAAGCATGCAAACCTGTACTCACACCTTATTCCTTTTTATTGTGCTTGCCACTTAATAAGGAAACATTTCAACTCTTGAGAAATACCTGAATGTATTAGAGCAGCTACAAGAAATGTGTGATTTGGAGTCACCTTCAAATCACTCTTAACACTTTGTAGAGCCACCACCCCTTTGTAGAGGAAAGAAAAGAAAGCCGAGACCTTCTTCAAATCAGCAACTCACAATACATCCCACATAGAGTCCTCTTATGATTCCTCTCTTGACTTAACACTATAAGTCACAGGAGCCCAAATGTCTGCTGCCTCTGTCACTATAAGTCCACCTCTTTCTTTGTAGCCTTCCTTCAAATATGCACACTGGTGCAAATCAGAGAACTCAGAGTCGCCACTCACCAAATGTGAGAAATTACTGAAAATTAATTTAGGAACTAGGACTTTCAGACTTAACAATGGCAGGCAAAATAGACTTGACTCACTTTGCAAAACATGAGGAATGTCTTCTTTACCAAACATGACACTATACCATGGCTCCCTAATAGAGTCTCCATCTTGTTGGTGTCCAAAATGATGCTTATGCTCTTAAGGCTACCAATATACCCTCAGATAGATTTTAGGGGTGGTTAGCTCCAAAATGTAATGAGGTCTTAGGGTAACTGGACCAACTATAGGGACAAGACTGCCCTCTTCTGCTTCTGGCTCTGCAAAACCAAGGTGGGTGCACCTAATCTAGACAAAACTCCACTCACTACACACCTTATACTTTTGGATTCATAAAGTAGATCATAGTAAAGGATTACTAAATACTAACCAGGTATTAATTGAATCAACTCTACTGTGCAGGGTAAAAATGGCCTTGTGAAGGGTATTACTACCAACAACAATACTTAAAACTTAAAAGGGTCTTTGATTAATGAGGATAGGGAAGGTAGATAAGAGCCAATCAGACATTGGACTCAACTAAATGTACTAATCCTTGATCAGTGCCATTATCCATTGGGCAGACCTCACATACAAATAATGAAACATGAACCAATTATTGTCAAAGACTCATAGCCATAAATATAAATGTTCCAGCCCATCCACTACTTATAAGATCCTTTGTAGACAACTAAGATGAATCTATGTCCCTTCTAAAGTAAATTTCACTTGATCATAAATCAAGGACTAAAGACAAGAACATATGCAAAGGTAACCCTATGCAATGGATCAGAAAATCCAAAACTCACATGAATGACACCAAGGAGAGACTTGTAAGCATGAAACAGTTATATTAAGTATGATGAGTCATGTACATGATCAAAGTAGGATAGAGATCAAACCACTTCAATAACCTATAAAAGACTTCCAAAAATTCTATTCAACTTACATGCAATGTGATACAACCCTGCTACAAACCCCTGGAACCAATTGAGATCAGAACCTCTGGACTGATCCCAAATTCGAACCCCTTACAAAGTCAAAAAAATTAACAACTTATACCACTAGCCACCTTGGGAATCTCAAAGAGATTACACTAAGCTTAGGGTGACTAGGGCTAGGGTTACAATGGCTAACCATAGTAAACTTCAAAAAACCACTGGAGGGAAAACCAGCACCAGCCTATCAGACCAAGGATGATCTTCGCACTTGAGAAGAATCTCTGAGAAGGATAGGAAGATCATAAATTTACCATGCAAATCAAACTGAACAGACCTACAAAAAGCCTCGAGCAATAAAATCTGTCCATCAGCATATGGTACAAATCCCTACAAATGATCATGGAACACCCTGGACCACACTGCAATCAACTGGCACCACCAAACAAATCAAATCTGGTCGTGAAAGCATCAAATTCTGGTACCTCCTGTCGCAGGAAAATCCCTTGAGAATTTGAATTCGAATGGTCACTTACAAGTCCACAATGATGACATCCCTATAGTTGTCACATGATCGCATAAACTAGAAAAGGGCTATGCGAACATGCGACACACCACTTCCCATTACCTTCTTCATAACCACCGCCGCTGCCACTGCCACAAAAGGGTTTTTCGCATGTTCGCATAGCCAAAAAACTGGCTCATACAAACATGCGACAAGCCGCTAACATGCATCCTGTCGGTTGGCACATCACCACCTAAAATCTAATAGTGCATTGATGATCCACAAGTCAAACTAAGACCAACATTAAGTCCCCACCGTAGATCCTCTCCATCTCATGGGCTTAAAAATCTGACGTCAGCAGGGAGATATCAATGGTCAGTCATATGATCGCATGGACCGGCAAGATTCCATGCAATCACACGAAATCCATTGATCATGGAATCCTCCCACTGCTGAGATACCCTAACCTAGGCCCGCATTCAAATCTATCATCCTGCCAGCTCAGACCAACCAGAGATTGCCACAACACCACCTGCCAACGGGACCACCAAACAACTACAAACGGGCCCCAGCACACGTGGCACCCCTATCGCATGATCGCATAGCACAGAGATGGGCTACGTGAACATGTGACAACCCGTAAACCTTAACCACCAGCATAACCACCACCGCTACTAACACAAAATGTTAGTTGCATGATCTCATAGCACGGAGACGAGCTACGCGAACATGTGACAACCTGTGAACCTTAACCGCCAGCATAACTGCCACCGCTGCTAACATAAAACATTAGTCACATGATCACATAGCCTTGAAAAAGGCTATGTGAACATGCGACTAATGGCTAGCAATCACCACCGCTGCCTGCCCACTGACAAATCAAGAACTGCCATGTCATGGAGACCGAACAACTGGGCCCTCCCTTCAAACATTGCAACCTTCGCCCCCACTGGTAATCTGCCAAGTCACCCTTCTCTCTAGATCTCTCGGGCCCACTGATGAAATACCACCTCACTATAGCGGACACATGTCAACCAGTCACATGATCGCATAGCCTTGAAACTGGGCTATACAATCATGCGATAGCCAACCAAAGGCTGCCACATGACCACCAGCAGGACCACTGGCATCCCACCAACGGGCCCCATGCGCAAGGAAGGAATCGGTCGCATGGTCACATGTCAAAAATTTTTGACATGCAATCATGTGACAACCAATCAATTTAAAGCCCTTGAAGACCCGGGCCCACCATCCGATTGCAGCTGTGCAAATAGGAAATGCCATCAAATAGGGCAGAAGTGCGAGGTCAAAAACACAAAGGGTTTTCGGTGAAAGATCGAAAACACACAGGGTTTTTGACATTGACACAAAGGTAAACAAGGATGCAAAAACATTGAGGGTTTTCATGCAGGCCAAAAAGGTCAAAAACATCATGAATTTTCAAAAACACTATGGGTTTTCAACACTATGGTAGATTCTAAAACTATTTCCTGCAGACCTTAAAACTTTAATAACTCCCTGGATTTTGCAATTCAGGAGATGCGATTTGGACTAGAGCAAGGTGACAACATGAAGAACACAAGGCAGGACGCCTTTATAAAAACATTTGTAGGGAAGAGGCCATTTTCATAAGATTTTGCTATGACTAGAAAATGGACTAACAACTTCCTCCGTTGTTACTCCATTTTCAATCAGATCCTAGAAGGTCTTGGGACATTGCATTCATAATCGGCAGTTCATCTCATTCCTTAAATTGTTTATAAAGATATCCATCTTCTCTTTTTCAGGGATGCTCCTAGGATATCTTACAAAAATTATCCTCCATCTTTGTAAAAAAGTGAGGAATGCTTCTCCATCCTTTTGTTTAGTGTTACATAATGTTATCATTATGACCTCATGCTTGATGTTATATGAGTAATGTGCCACAAATTTCGAAGCTAGCTCTTCAAAGGTCTTAATGCCAAAGGGTAGTTTAGAAAACCACTCCATAGCCATGCCTCCTAAGCTTCATGGGAATAGTCTCATTAAATAGGTTGTATCATGCACGAACTCTAGGCTCAATGCACAAAACTCACATAAGTCGTCTTGGGGATCTTATGTTCCTTCATACTTGTCATACTTGGGAAACACTACATTGATTGGGAATGGCACCATGACCAAGCTTTTATCAAAGGGGAACAGACACAATGCTTCTATGGAGAAAGGCTTGGGAGCCCTACTTTGCTTAATGGTATCCAATTGCATTTGAAAAATCTTGAACTGCTTGTTCATGATGTCTAAGGTACTCTCTTCAACTTTCGGTGGTTTGAGTTGGTTAACATTGTATTCACGGGGAAGCTTGAGGCCTTTCTATGCTAAGTCCATAAAGTACTTTTCTCTATCCCTATCCATTTCCTTCTCCATGAGCTTTCGAAAATAGGAAAATTGGATAGCCTCACTAACCTTTTTGTCAGTGGCATCTTCATTCGTTGCTTCGGTATTAGTTCTATTATGAGTGTTGTCAATCTCTTGACCATTTTGATCTGCGCCTCCACTTTTGGTATTGCCTTGTTTATTTATGTCAATGCCCCCATTATTGGCATCACCTTGGTTATTGGGGTCAATGCCACTATTTTCCTTACCACCCAAACTACCGTAGTACATCATGTTGTCTTCCCCTTCTTGTTTGGGTGATTTTTAAGGTACTCTTGGAGTGGTGGACTCGTCTCCTGGGTAAGGGAGTTCTTGACTCAAGTGAGTTCTATCTACTTGTAAGGTTTTCTTGATGTAGTAAGATCTAGTAAAAGTAGGCATGAACCTTGGAGAATAAGAGTCAATATTACTCATGATCTAATCCTTGTAAAATTTGCAAAAATGGTATAGAACTGGATTTTTGACCAAACTAAAAGTTGGAGAAGTAAGAGCATGGAAAAGGGTACCCAAATATATGATCAAAATTTTCTTACCCCTCCTGCAAGTACTCTCTATTTTCCTTTTTAAATTTTTGGGCGTCACTAAACTAAGCGTAGGCGTGACTGAATTTATCATACGCATGTACTAGTATATTGTTAGGCGACACTCTGCAGGGATGTAGGCGACACTTTCCTATTGGTAGGTGATTGTCCAGTTTTACTAGGCATGTTTCAAAACTTTATGAGCATGACTTTACTATGTCTACGTGTTTTCACACAAGTCACAAGTGTGACTGAGCCTCTGATAGTTGGGATTACTTTTTTTACATGCGGCACTTCTCTGACTAGGTTGTAAGATTTTGAATTTTTTAAACGTTTAAGATCAATCTTTTGAAATTTCTTTTTTTGAAAATAAAAAACAATTGCAACACACACATCAATTTGTCATCATGTCCCTAAAAACACTCTAGTGTGTATATTCTCCAATGTTTTTCACAAGTATAACACAAGAAAGAATTCCAAACAGCCTACCTAAAGTCAATTTTGGCTTGTAAACATGGCTCTAAAAGGTGGCCTTGCTATTTTATTCAGGATTTATTGTGGATTCCGTTCAAATAGATCTTAAATTTTCATCCCCCAAGTATGTTAAGGGGTTTCCCACACGCACCAAGGTATGATTTTGCGCAATCTATGAGGATTACTAGAGGAAATTCAAAGAATTCAAGATTTGTTTGTCATACACCCCATTAAGGATTTATGTGTTTCATTTTATAGTGGGTTGGATCCCCGTGGAAAAAGCGAGTGTATCCCACTTTGGGTTGTCCCTCTCACCGGCCTTGTTAAGGAAAACTCAGGAGGCAAGCCCACTATTGCTCTAGCATGTATATAAAAAAGCAAGAAATGAACTTAGGCTGACAAGTTTGGGAATTTGATTCACTTAAAAAGTGAAGAGCATATCCCTATTGTCTTTCTTTGTTCCAAACACTCAAACACAAGTTTGTTCTTTCCCAATCTCTTAACAAGGAGATTCTTAAAATTGAAGTGTTTGGTTCATTTCCCGTTTTTAATTAAGCTATGTTCAAAAGATAATGTCGCAATTTAATCAAGTGCAAGCTTGAATAGGAGAATACCTTTCCTTTGTAGATAGCCTAAGCTAGGGGCATTTTTGAAAGATTTTGTCATTATTTTTTCACTCACCTTAGCAATAGCCTCCTCCAAATGTGCTTGTCCACCAGCAAGTTAGTCAACACTAACAAACACTATGAGGGGAAACCAAAATCAAAAATTGAAGAAGCAATACTTATGTATGAATTTTATAGAGCTTATTTGCAAATTACCAAAGAAAACTTACTGATAGCAAGCAACACTCTGCAATGCCACAAGCAATACTAAAAATTACAAAGACATGAACAGTTTATTCCAAAGCATGAGGAGAACTTAAAATTGTAGAAAATGATTATTTCTAAGAAACAATTAAGTAACATTAAGTGGAATTGGAAATATTCAACGTGTGACTATTTTTGAAAAGTGTGAAGCAAAGCTTGAACTCAGGTGATAATAAAATTGATCAAAGCGATACTCCCTGAGTCACAGGTGTGATTTTAAGATCTAAAGGCTGAATACTTTTCTTGTATAAGCATGAGCTTATGATGAGTAAGTGATTGTAAAGGAATTAATGCTAAATTGAGGTCGTGTGCCAGGCGTGAGTCTCCAGATAACAAGCATCGGTACAGAGATTGTAGGTGGTATTAAAATGACTGTAGGCATGAATAGATCTCTTGTAAGCGTGACTTCACCAGTTTCCTGCAAGATATTCACGGAAAATAGAAGATACAAGCATGAAAATTATGATAAAAATGATAAAGTGAGGCTTAGAGCCCCATGGTGGGTGCCATTTTTGTGATGATGAATATCACCTTCATGAAATTAAGATCTAATAGCAACAATTGAAAGTAAATACAATGCAAATCTAATTAGAATTGAAACTATGATCGATAACATCTCATGGTTCTCTAGAAAGAGGTGGTAAGTGAAGCTCTCAGCTCAAATCCTCACTAGTGACACTTCTAAAATGAGAAATTATGCTTCTACTATGCTTCTACAATGTTCATTCAATGCTTAAGCTAGCTCAAATTGACAAAATTACAATGATAATTGCTCTAAATGCTCTTAATTTCTCTTAGAATGCTCTCAATTGCCTATAGTAACAATGCTTTGCAAATGAAATTCCAAGATGATAATTGCTCTCAAAATTCTCTATATTTATAGTAATTTCCCAAGGGTAGGGGGTGGAGTGAAGTAATCATGATTATCCCTTGGTTGAGTCAAATACTTTGCTTTGTTCATAAATGGGGGGACAATGAGGCGACAATCCTTTAAATGGTCTCAAAGCTTTGGACACTTTAAATGTTTGAGTGATTTATGTCTTTTTGTCCTCAATTTTCATTGGTTGCTCAACTTTGTTGAAAGAAATTAGGAATTATTAAATTCAATTAATTAATTAAATTTAGCCATGTAAGGGTAATAGGTTCATTTTGATTTTTGATTTAAACAACTATACACTTAATTGATTAAAATCAATTATGTAGTGTTTTTCACCCCTTTAAGCTTTGATTTAATTATTTAACCTCATTATTTGATTTTTCCTTTGCTTTAATTGATTTTGTCCAACTTTATTTAATTATGTCCATTTTTAATTGATTTGATCCCTTTTTTATTGAATTAGTGCATTTTGATGATTTTGAGCCATTTAATGATTTTTGCAATTTTAAAAGCACTTGTCCAATTTTGTGTGTCTACAGCTGCAGACATCATTTTCCTTTAGGCTACCACAAGTGCATTAATCTCCCGAGATCTTGTCCATGGTGTAATCATAGGGAAATCCTTTGGATGATGAGGCATTATTTTGATTGTGTTATGGAAAATGCTTAGAATAGATTTTCAATTGGGCATTAGAGGTAGAGGCATTTTGACCTTCTACCTCGATCTTTCCATTGTCAATCAAATCTTGCACAAAATATTGAAATTTTATGCATTTTTTGATTTCATGCCCTTTGATGTGATGATAATTGTAGTATTCATTATGCTTATACTAGTTTAGTTTTGGTTGGTTATCATCAGAAGGCCTTGTGTTAGGATAGACCATCATCCCCTAATCGACTAGAAGTCGAAAGATGACATCAAGGGAGTCTGCTAGTTGTGTGAATTGTCATCATTGTGGTGGTCTATTATTGGTGTTGTCATTATAACATGAGAATAGGGAACCTTGATAACCAAATCCTTGATTTTGATTTTGATTGTTTTGATTGGTTTGATTACCTTGATTTCTCTGGTTATTGTTTTGCTTACAATTTTCTTATTATTGATATTTCGATTGCCTTGGTCGTTATTGTTAGATGCTTGAACATTTTGGACATGCTTAGCATCTATCACTCCATCATTAACAACACCCTTTTTCTTGGACCAGAACTTAGGTTTATCATTAGTGTTGTTAGATGAATTAGAGGGATAATGTTTAATGGCCCCTTTCATCAAAAGTCCATATTCGATAGATTTTCCCTTTTTAATCAGTTCCTCAAATGAGTCTAGGACAGCCATTTTCATTTGGAATCACATTTCAATAACCATATTCTTAGTGAATATATCAACGAGGTGTGAATCTAGAATTTTAGAAGGAATACAATTTGCAAGATGTCACCATCTTTGAAGAAAGTTGGAAAAGGTTTCCCCATTTCTTTGTTTTGTGTTGCATAAGTCACTAAGTGACACTTGGTGTTTGATGTTGTAAGAGTATTGTGCAACAAACTTCTCAGCAAGATCATAAAAGTTTGATACAAAGTAAGGAGCAAGATTCAATAGCCACTCAATGGTAGCTCCGCTAAGACTCATGGTGAAGAGTCTTTGAAGGAAATTATAATTATGGGAAACTTCTTTTTTTGCTACATAGATTTATTTGATGTGTTTCATAGGGAATTATTCTCCCTTGTATTTATCAAATTTAGGAATCTCAAAATTGGTGAGGAATGGTTGAACACTGGTTCATTTATCAAATGGATAAGGACATATCTCTACAAAAGAGAATTCCTTCTTCCCACCTTTTTGCATAGTTGTCATTATGTTTTTAAGCTCATTGATTTGTTGCACTAACTCAGGAGGATCATTGTTGATGATTGTATGGCCTATATTTTTTCCTCCTCTAAATGATGTGTTTTGTCCCCCTAGAGGTGGGGGATTCATGTTATTTCCACCAGGAGGAAGGTTGGTGTTGGTTATATGTGAAGAATTTTGATTCTTCAAGACCCCACTAGGCTTTGAGAAAATTGAATCCAAATGTCACTCTAACGACCCTGGTGGATGTTCAAGTTTGTGACCTCCATTCAAGTCATTATTGTTCACTCCATTATTTGTGTTATCATTTGAGTTGGCCATGTTTAGGATTTTTCATACTTGTTCAATCATATAATTGGAAGGTTGATTTGTGTTATCATATGTTGAAGGCATAATGGGAATAGCCTTGCCTTTGTTGGTTCAAATTAGATTTTTTTCAAGAAAGGTCTCATCAAATTTATCAAGGAGCATGATTCCCCTTCGAATAAGATTCAGGAAGACATTAGAACTATTTTCTTGGATTAAATATTCCACTAAACTCATGTTGTTAGCATCATCAAAGAACTCTTTGGCTCGTGGTTTTGTATTGACACTTTCAGGTATGATCATGTTGGATTCCATATGTGGTTCCTCATCTTCATTAAAGTCTTCTTGATAAACGGTTTCTTGATCATTATCCATGGTGAGATATTCTTGTCTTATCTTGGCTTGAGATTGGGTAAGTACCATGCACAAGTGACATTGGATGGGATTGAAGAATGTTAAAATATTGATGGAAGATGACAAGAGGAAGAAAGGAATTGATGAATTAGGAGTAAAATTGATTAGGATTTAGATTGAATTAAGAGGACTAAGCCTCAAGGATTGATTGGATTTGATTTGAGAGGAACTAACACTCAATGATTTATTTGATTTGATTGATTGGATTAAAGAGGAACTAAGCCTCAAAGATTGATTTTATTTAAAGGTTTGGAACAAACCTAGGTGAAACAAGACCTTATGATTGTGAAAACAAAGGATTGGATTTGATTTAAAATATTCTCTTATTTGGTTGATAGACTAATGATCCCCAAACAAAAAAAGATTGGATTAAAACAACTAGATAAAGACTCAGTTCTCAAAGTAGAAAACAGGGATTAATTTTTTCTTTGATTAAAGGTCTATGTGACACTATTGAATTGATTCTTTCACCCTATTGCTTGATTAAGTTATGAAAGAGAGATTGATTTGGTTTTGATTTTTAAGTCCAAGGTTTTGATTAATGCTCCTAATGTTTTGAGATGGTGATTAAGGAAAAAATTTATTAAGATGAGGGGATGATGAGGAAAATTATGAAGTTCAATGGTACTTAATCATAGGATTCCCATATGAAAATGGCCATATTCACTTTGTTCTTGGCAACAAAATTAGCAACATGATTGGTATAGCTAATTTTTTCAAATTTCTCTCTAGCTTCTAGATTCCTTTGGATAGATTTAGAATAGGATTCGTTTGTTCTAGCCTTTTTATCAACAATCTTATCTTCTCTATAGACTTGGAAAAATAGAATTTTTTCTTTCTTGTGCTTTCTTGAATCAGTCATGTCCTGAAAGAATGTTGATTTTAATTGTGTAAATCTGTGTTTCATGACAAATGATTTCAAGGGCCTCTAGAAAACAAAATTTCAGATGATTTTGATAGGTTTGATAGCTCACTATTTTAAAGAGGAGATGACAATTCTCAGACATAGATGATAATCTACGAAGATGACCATACTAGCTCAGAGATGAAAATTTGATTTCAAAGCATTTTTAATGAATTTTGGTCAATTAGGTTTCCTACTCTAATTCAAGGTCAATATGTTCAATGGAAATAACCAAATTTCAATCATTCCAACTAGAGAAATTACAGTCATATGTCTGAAAAGAATCTGGCAAGGGACAAAGCAACCTTGTAGGATACAAAAATTAGTGACCATAAGATGATACAAACTAATTTTTTTGAGGTGTGTATGATCTTGTGGAAGTCTTATTGTACACAATCAAGTATAGTTCCTACCCTAAGGAATCGATAGAGCATAAAAATCCTCAATCGCTAACTTGGGCACACTTCTAGAGCTAATCAAAATACAACCACTGCCAACCACACAATAGGTTAACAATATTGTATTAACTGACTCCAAATGCTCAGGAAGGCACGATATGGTGAGTGTCTTGGGGAGGTTACTATCCTCCTTGCACTTGGATTATCACACTTTTGGGGGTGAACCAGGTAGCTTCTATTCTAAGGATATATATTAGTGAGGGTCTCCACTCAAATACATTCTTTGTGTCTGCGCACATGTGATTTAGACCTATAGCCCCATAAAGCACCTTAGAACAAGTAGTCATGTAAATGTGATTGAGACCATAAGGCCCTACTAATGTGTTAGGTGAGAGCTAAGTATAATCTCAAATGGTATCCGACTTTCAAGGCTTTGGCCCCAAGAAGAAAATTTGATTAATGTGAGTTGGAGTGGTGTGGCTTACACCTCATTCTTGCATGGGTCATTCCTAGGAGATTTTTACCTCAACCGGTAGACGCATCTATAGGATAAATTCAAAAGCATGAATTAGCAATGAAAGGAGTTTGGATTTCAAATTTTCTCACAAAGAGAAAATAGCATACTCTCCTATTCGATATTGTTTTCTCCTAAACACATCAAATAGATTATTCATTCCCAAGGTTCCTTTCTAAGTATATTATCAAATGAGTCTAGGCTTCTGATTATCTCATAGAGATAAGAACATACTCCCCTATCACTTAATAAAATACTACAAGTGAGCCTTTGTTAATGTGCCTAAGAAATAAGTTAAGGAAAATACAACATTTGTTTGTATCTCCTAGGCGACCCACAAGACAAAAAAGTGAGTAGTTTGATGTTTGTGAATGTCTTCTATCAATGTCTTGTAACACAAATATTAGTAGTTTTGAATATTCAATCTTCAGGTTCAAGGTGCTACAAAAAAATAGATGAATCAATAACAAGAAATCTTGTTGGAAACTAAAAATATTTTATTACAAAGTGTAAACAACAATTTTAGGTCGTAGACGAAAGTCTGCACAAATGCTAGTCAACAAGTGTAGATGACAATCAAAGATTATAGAAGATTGTTAAAGAGAAGAGACGATGATTAATGAAAACTTAGAAAAAGTATACTTGACATCTAACAACATGACTTTCAAGGAATGTAGACGACCGAACACAGACGTAAACAATGATCCATAGAGACAATAGTCAACCTACACAGATGACAGTTTAGAAACTAGAGTTAGTCTATTGTCATTAAAATAAATTTTTGAAATATTTTGCTAGCATTTAACTCTATAAAATTAACATCCTGACAAAAACCCAAGAGTTAAAAACCTAGAATATCCCAAAAAACACTTTTAAATATTAAAACTTTAGATCCTTTTTAACCAAGGCAGAGATGAAAGTCTCCAGGTGGAGATGTTGATTTGCGTAGATGACCTTTCTAGGTCGAAGATGACTCTACATGACGGGTTCTAGAAACAATGATTTTTTTTTAAAAGTTTTAAATTCCAGGGATGTGGGTCCCACCGTACATGCCAAAATATATATGATGAAACCTACTTGTTGGGAGAAAGCTCGGACCTACAAATGTTAGAGATAAAAAACTTATTCATTACTAATCTAACATGTTCATAAACTTGCAAACCAAAAGCTTCCACCATAACCTCTGATGGGCCAAACAAGTGCACCCAAGCCTTGGTGATTTGCTCTTAGAGATGGTTGTGGGTGTGCTCTCCCAACACAATTTATTTAATCCCACTTTGATTCAAATGATAAGTACAAGATACTAAGTGCAAACTAGATGAGAATTCTATTGAATGAACTCATAAAATAGTTATGGAGAACTAGTCTCAAGCATTCAATGCATTTATGAAATGTAGGAATGAACTAAATGCAAGATTATAGTATTGAATGCTAACAACTAAGAATTATGATTGAAAGATATCTACCATCAATGGATGCAAAAAACTACCAAACAAGTTAGTAAAAACACTAAATGCAAGAAAATAACTCTAAGCATAAACTAGCATGATAACTCTAATATGAAAATGATGGATGATTTACTCTTGGAAAAGCTCCTATTTATAGGATTTTAGAGGGCTTCTAAATGAGGTAGATCACATATGGCATCCACACTGGTGCTACAGGAGGGACATATAATCCATGCAAGAGTCCAAGTTTTCTCACACATGTATGAGCAACTTGAGATGTGATGGATCAATGTGTACTTTAAGTACATGTAAGAGATCTTGTCATAGTTTTCATAGGCTTGGTCCAATGAAACATATTTGGAAAGTATAATAAAATGTCATCAAGGTTGTAAGAAACCTTGTTTAGGCATTTTTAGGATTATTTGAAAAGGTGATTTTTAGAAATTTGCTCACACATGTGTGATAAAATAATTAGGACTAATAGGTGTAGGAATCCAAAAATTGGCCTAATTAACCTTAGTTAATTAGTAAGTAGGTTTATTTGATGAGAGTGATGTGTGTAGGGTAGGATCTAGGCCTAGATTTAGGATTAATCTAAATTAAAATTTACACTAATCACGGTTTAGGTATTAAATAAAATTCAATACACTTAAAAGGGAGGTATTTAAATCAAATTTAAATAATGTAGAATACTGAATTTAATTTAATTAAATAGGTAGAAGAATATAATTAATTAAATAATTATAATATTAATGGATGATTTTAGGCATCTACACTTACTTTCCAGTCTCTTGCAATACTGGAAGGGTTCATGATCTCCAGGGATTGTTATTTCAGCTCCATGATGTGGGAACTTTAAACATTGATGAAATGTAGATGGGATACCTGAGATAGCATGTATCCATGGTCTACCCAAAAGGATATTATAGGGTAGATCTAGATCTAGCACCTGACATACTGCTTCAATGAGGCTTGGACCCACTTATAAGGGAAGTGAAATGAGACATTTACTCACCCTTTCTCTATCGTCATATGCTTTTATTGTTATTCTCTTATTTACATCAAAAAAGTCCTTAGAAAGACTGATGTTGCAAATCATGCTTAAAGTGCACAAATTCAAACCAGATCCATTGTCTATGAGGACTAGTCTTTTGATTTGGGTGTTATGAATGGTGACTTGGATATGCAGGGGTTTATTATGGTGAGGATCATGACCTTGGAAATATTTATTAGTAAACACTAGGTGTTGTTGGGTAGCTAAGTTTCTGATCATTTCTTGGAAGTGGGATGCATTGATTTTTTTGGGACATGGGACTTGGTCAGGGAATTCTCAAGGACTTCTTTGTGGATAAGGGATGAATGAAGAAGCTCTATGATGGATATTTTCACAAGAGTCTTCTTCAAATGGAAAAGAAGATCATAATGTGACATAGGTTATGTATATGTTGATGGTGCAATGAGTGGATATACAATAGGTGGAGTTGCAACAACTTGTACAGTGACTCTAGGATGACGGGTGGAAAAGTTGCAATCAAAACTCTTTAGAGTAAGCATGTTTACATTGGTTTCAGATTGTTCTATGTGGCCACACAGAGAGCCAAAGCCGCATACATCATTTTCCTCTAGGCTACCGCAATTTCATTCATCTCTTGAGATCTTGTTCGTGGTATAATTGTAGGGAAATCCTTAATATGATGAGGCATTATTTTGATTGTGTTATGGAAAAGGTTTAGAATACATTTTTAATTTAGCATTGGAGGTAGAGACATACTGACCTTCTACCTCGATCTTTCCATTATCAATCAAATCTTTGACAAAATGGTGAAATTTCATGCATTTTTTGATTCCATGTCATTTAATGCGATGATAATCATAGTATTCATTGTCCTTGTACTAGTTTGGTTTTGGTTGGTTATCATCATAAGGCATTGTGTTAGGATAGACCATCATCCCCTGATCAACTAGACATTGAAAGATGACATCAAGGGAGTCCTCTAGCTGTGTGAATTATAGTCGAGGCAATGGTTGACTATTGTTGTTGTTGTTGCCATTGTAACGTGAGAATAGGGAACCATGATAACTTGATCCTTGGTTTTGATTTTGATTATTCTGATAGGTTTGGTTTCTTTGATTACTCTAGTTATTATTTTAATTGCGATTATTTTTATTCCAATTGCCTTGGTTGTTTTTGTTAGATGCTTGAACATTTTGGACATGCTTAGCATCTATCACTCCATCATTAACAACACCCTTGTTCTTGGACTAGAACTTGGGTTTATCATTAGTATTGTTAGATGAATTAGAGGGATAATGTTTAATGGCCCCTTTCATCAAAAGTCCATCTTTGATAGATTTTCCCTTCTTAATTAGTGTCTCAAACAAGTCTGGGCCAGCCATTTTTATTTGGAATGACATTTTTGTAACCAGATTCTTAGTGAAGATATCGACAAGATGTGAATCTAGTATTTTCCAAGGAATATGATTTGCAAGGTATTTCCACCTTTGAATAAGGATAGCAAAGGTTTCCCCATTTCTATGTTTTGTGTTGCATAAGTCACTAAGTGATGCTTGATGTTCAATTTTGTAAGAGTATTGGGCAACAAACTTCTTAGTGAGATTAGGGAATGTTGATATGGATCTGGGAACAAGATTCATTAGCCACTCAAGGGCATGGTCGCCAAGACTCCTAGTAAAGCGTCTTTTGAGGAAATTATCATTATAGGTGACTTCTTGAGTTAATACAAAAAAATTCTTTGAGATGTTGTACATGGCATGATTCTCCCTTATATTTATCAAATTTAGGGATCTCAAAGTTTGTGGGGAATGGTTGGGTACTAATTGATTTATCAAATGGATAAGGACATATCTCTGCAAATGAGAATTCCCCCATATCTCTTCAAATGAGAATTCCCCCTTACCACCTTTTTGCATAGTTGTCACCATACTTTTAAGTTCATTGATATGGTGCATCCGTTCGGGAGGATTGTTGTTGGTGATTGTATGGCCTTGATTCATTATTCTTCCAAATAACATGTTATGTCCTCCTAGAGGTGGAGGATTCATGTTGTGTCTACCGAGATGGAGGTTGGTGTTATTTGTATGTGAAGAATTTTGATTCTTCAAGACCCACCTAGGCTTTGAGAAAATTTAAGCAGAGCATCGCCTTAATGATCTTGGTGGATGTTTAGGTCCATGGCCCCCGTTCAAGTCATTATTTTTCACTCCATCATTTGTGTTATCATTTGATTTGGGCATGTTTAGGAGTTGTAATATTTTTTCAAGTGTATGATTGGGAGGTTTATTTGTGTTATTAGATATTCAAGGCATAGAAAGAATGACCTTTCCTTTATTAGTTTGAATTGGATTGTTCTCAAGAAAGGTCTCATCAAAATTATCAGGGAGCGTGATACCCCTTTTAATAAGATTTAGGAAGATATTAGAGTTGTTTTCTTGGATTACATCTTCCACTAAGCTCAGATTGTTAGGATCATCAAAGAATTCTTTAGGCTCATGGATTTTCATTGACACTTTTAGGTATGACCATGTCAAATTCCATATGCGGTTCCTCATCTTCATTGAAATCTTCTTGATAAATGATTTCTTGATTGTTATCCATAGTGAAAAATTATTGTCTTATCTTATCTTGAGATCGAGTAAGTACCATGAAAGAGTGACCTTGGATTGGATTGAAGAATGTTGAAAGATTGATGGAAGATGATGAGATAGAGAAAGGAGTTGATAAATTAGGAGCAACTTGGACTAGGATTTGGATTGGATTAAGAGGACTAAGCCTCAAGGATTGATTTGATTTGATTTAAGAAGAACTAAGCCTCAATGATTGATTTGATTTGATTTGGGATTGATTTGATTGATTGGATTAAAGAGGAACTAAGCCTCAAAGATTAATTTGATTTAGAGGTTTGGAACAAATCTAGGTGAAAAAAGACATTGTGATTGTGTAAACAAAGGATTGGATTTGATTTAAAATCTTCTCTTATTTGGGTGATAGACTAATGATCCCCAAACAAAAGAGGATTGGATTAAAACTACTAGAGAAAGACTTAGTTCTTAAAGTAGCAAGGGATTAATGTTTTCTTTGATTAAAGATCTATGTGACACTATTGAATTGATTCTTTAAACATATTTCTTAATTGAGGTGTGAAAGATGGATTGATTTGATTTTGATTTGAAGTCCAAAGTTTTGATTAATGCTCCTAATGTTGTGAAATGTGAATGAAGAAATATTTGATTAAAGATGAGAAAATGATGAGTGATTTGAAGAATGATGAAGGTCAAAGGTACTTAATCATAGGATTCCAAAGTGACAAAGTCCATGTTCACTTTGTTCTTGGTAATGAAATTAGAAACTTGATTGTTACAGCTAATTTTATCAAACTTTTCACTAGTTTCAAGAGTCTTTTGGATAGATTTTGAATAGGATTTGTTGACTCTAGTTTTTTTATTAGTAATCTTTTCTTTATAGAGTGGGAAACTGGAAGTTTTACCTTCTTATGTTTCACACCATCAGTCATGGCTTAAATAGAAGAAAGCATGATGTAGCCTATGATGATAAAATTAGGAAGGTAATATCTTGAAATATCAAAGGATGTTCTTGGAAAGAATTGATTTCATGCATACATCAAACATTTGGATTACAAGAATATTTTTCAAAAATAGTTCTGCAAGGGACAATGAAACCTTGCGGGATTCAAGTTTATGGCTTTGTTTTGAAATGAAAAGTAACAAGCACACCTTTTATCCCTAGAAGGAGATTGGTTGAGACTAAAAATATTTTCTCACTGACTTAGGAACACACCCAACAACTCCTTAGAATATGGTCATCACCAAGCATGTAATGGATCTAGTCATGATGTCATATTATCAAAGAATTAATGTTGATGGGGGATTGATATGGTGAGTATCTTGGGGATATTACTATTGTCCTTGCATGAAAATTATCAACCTTTCAGAGGTGAACCAGGTGGTCACTACTCTACATATTTTATTCAAGTCATTCGTTCATGATCATCCCTTGTAGTCTTATCTTGAGATATTGAGTACTATAGCCCTACAAGTACTCCAACCAAAGTAGTCCCACAAGAAGAATTGAGGTTGTGTAGCCCTACGTGTGATGAAGCATGTGTGAACACAAAAGTGTAAATAAATAACTAATCATGTCTTATGAAACTTTAATCTCAAGGAAGCATATATTTATAGTGGTTGGAAGAGATGGTGTCTTCTTGTCCCCACTTTGAGTCATTCTTGAGAGATTTTTTCCTCAATCGACTGGCTCTTTAAAGGATTAATGAAAGAGAATATGGATTAGCCATGAAAGGATTATAGATTTATATTTTTCCCTCAAGGGGAAAAGATCATACTCTCCTATCCAATGAGGTTTTCTCCCAAACACACCAAACAATTTATCAATTACAAGTTTCTTTAAGATAACAATTCAAAAGGTTCCAGGTTTCTATTTCCCCACTTGGAGAAAAGAGCATACTCACCTAGCTAGTGAATCATTATCAAAAATAAACTTCCTACTTAATGCTATGTGCCTAAGAAATCACTAAGAAAATAAAAAATTTAGTTGGATCTCTTTGGCAAGTTGCCAAACAACCTTAGTGAGTAGTTCAATGTGTTTGGTCTTCCAACAACCTCCTGCAAAAAAAAGAAGTTAGTAGTCTCAAAATATTTTTAAGTCTTGTTGAATCATTCTTCAACATCACTATTAGAAGAAAGAAAATGTCAGAAACCTTCAAAAAACACAAATCAACAACCTTAAAATGCAAGATATTATAGGAAAAGGATGAAAATAGGAAGAGATGCTTGTGTACAAGAAAAGATGCCTATCTATTAGAGATGCCTCTCTATAGGTAGAGACGTCTATGTAAAGATGCCTATGTATAGCGTTAGGCCATTTTTCCAGTCATTGCAAAATCTTGTGAAATTGGCCTCTCCCCTGCATGTTTTTGTTAAATGTCCTTCCTTATGCTCTTTATTGTTGTCACCTTGCTTCAGTCCAAACTACATCTCCTAATGTGCAAAACCCAGAAAGTTATTGAAATTTTAAGGTCCGCGAGAGCAAACTTTAAAATTCTGCCAAAGTGTCGAAAACATGCAGTGTTTTCAAAAACCCGTGTTGTTTTTGGCTTCCCTATTACCTTTCAGTCTGTCATTATTCCTATGTGTTTTTGATCTTTTGCCAAAAACCTGCATTGTTTTCGACCCTTTGCCTTAAGCTTTTATGCACTTATCTTTTGGTGCTGAAAACTTTGTGTGTTTTCGACTTTGTCTTAACTGTGCAGGTCTGACGTAGATGGTGGGTCCAGACTCTTCCTGATTGGCTATCACATGGCTGCATGTCAGACTTTTTTGACATGTGATCATGCGACCGCTTGCCACCTAGCCATGTGGGTCCCAATTCTATTCAGCGGCTTGTGATCTACTTTGCCTTAGTGCGCAAGCGCGATGTGTGGTGGGACCTAGTTTTCGGATTGGGCAGAGGGTCCTGACGTGTTGAAGCATCAACGGTTGTTGTTAAAGTGTGAAGGATTTGTCAAGGCTATGCACTTTTGTGACAACCATTCAATCCTCTAAAGGGTAAGGGTCATGTCTAATTGGTCCATGTGGCAGTGACTTGTCAGACTTGTCAGCAGGGCCCGGTGTCAGAGATAAAAAGCTCTACGATCGGCATGTGATTGCATGGAATATTCTCACCCCATGCGATCATGTGCCCACCATCCGATTAGGTGTCAATGGGTGTGTTCATTATGGGCCCGCTGTCAGAGGTGGACATGTGGCAGCCTGTGATTGGTTGTCGCATGGTCGCATAGCCCAATATTTGGCTATGCGATCATGCAACCGCTTACCACATGTCCTTGGGGCCCATTGGCAGAGTGGTACTGGTTGCAGTCAGTTAGCGGATGCGGTGACAGTTGCGGTGGTGGTTATGTTGGCTAAGGTTGGCGGGTGGTTGCATGTTCGCATAGCCCATTTTTGGGCTATGCGATCATGCGATAGGGCACCATGTGTCCCTGGGGCCTGTCTGTATTTGCTTAGTGATCTCGCTAGTAGGTGGTGTCATGGCGGTTTCTGGTTGGTCCGTGCTGGCGGGATGGTGGATTTGAACGTGGGCCCAGGTGGGGTTTCTCGGTGGTGTTTTGATGGCTGGTAGGTTGCATGTTTGTGTCTTGTCACATGTTCACGTAGGCCAGTTTCCTGGCTTGCGAACATGCAACAAACCCTGTTGTGGCAAGCGGTGGCGTCGGTAGTTAAGAGAAGGCAAGTGGATAGCGGGTTGTCGCATGTTTGCATAACCCATTTTTGGGTTATGCGATCATGCGACCAAGCATATTTTGGGGCCCGTTTCCTATGGCGGTGAGTTGTGACTGCACGACTGAAGGTGAATGGTTAAAAAACACAAGCTTGCTAGATTGCATGGTGACCGTTGCGGTCTGAGTTTGAATTTCTGGTACCATTTTTGTGGAATTGAATGCAGAAAAGACCCTGTTTGGTGAGAAGTGATTTGCAGTGTGGTCCAGGGTGCTTGACAGTTGATTGCAGAGGGATTTGTACCATGAGGAATGATTACAATCTTGGCTTGAGAAATGTTTGCAGCTGGTTGATTCGACTATTTCAGCTTGATGCTGTGGCTTAACCCCTTGTCATGTCTGTGTTTAATTTCTCGGTGGGGTTAGGTGATTTTGAAATTTTGAAATCTCAAATGATCATTGTGCTTGTAATGTAACCCTAGTATAAAGGGATTTTTGTGATCATTTTGTAGCATTGGGAGTTAGGTATTCAAGCTTTTTCGGTTGTGAGTCCTCTGCCCAGTCTGAATTGTAATGCTCTGATTTAGCTTTTGTCAACAATTGAGAGAAAGTTGCAAGACTAAGTTGTAGTTTACAAGCTTGTTTGTTTAGATGGATTGTATGCACTTAAGGATTCTTCAAACTTAATACAGATATATGACTCTTATCTCTCCTCTGTGTCATTATAGATAGATTTTGAGTTTTCTAGCTCACTGCATGTTTATCCATGTATATGTCTTTATTTTTCAGTTCTAATCCAGGATTAGATTAAATGATGCTCTAGATGAGACATAGGTCTATCTTTTGTCTATGTGAGGATTTCATATAAATAGTAAAGTAGATTATAGATGTGTTTATGGCTTTGAATCTCAGATATAATGCTGGTGTGTGTGTGTGATCTATCTAAGAAAATTTCCCCAATGGATGAGGCACTGGCCTAGATGAGTATTTCCTTGTTGACATATCCTGACTTAGATTGTTATGATTCAAACATATAAGATTAAGAACCATTCCTAGATTTTCATTATTTGGTTGTGTAAGGTTCCTACCCATAGCAATGGAGAGTCAATGAGTGTGTGGTTAATACTTAGCACTTTCTTGCTATTCTGTTATCTGTTATATGAACCCAGTCCTTGGTGTGAGAAGTATATTTTATACTAGGTTAGGTGCACCCGCCTTGGTTTTGCAGAGCCAGAAGTAGAAGAGGGTAGTCTTGTCCCTATAGTTGGTCTAGTTACCCTAAGACCTCATAGAAATTTTGGAGCTAACCATTCCTAAGATCCATCTGAGGGTATACTGGCAACCTGTTAGAGCATAAGCGTCATTTTGGACACCAACATATAGATAGGAATCACACTAGGTGCTCAATGTTACTCCGAAGTGGATTAAGTGTTATCATTAGTATTCTTCTATACAGTTGGTAAATAGAGCAAGACAGTTCAGTCATTCATAACTATAGAGTAGTCACCAAGCATAGAAATTACCAAGTACAGTAGTCATCAAGCACACAGGATTACCCAGTGCTAGTATAATACCTAGGCAGAGACACAACATTTACCGAGTAATCTAGAGTTCACATAAAAGTTTGGAATGACACATAGTTCAAGGTGAACAACTTTTTACCGAGCTAGAAAATGGTTTACCAAGATCGAGGTGAATATTTAATATGGATGTAATCATTTAATGACTGATAATTCCTATGTAAAGATGATCTAGGTTAATCATTTGAGCCGTTGATCTTAGGTTTTCTAGATAGTTTCAAAACCCTAATTAGGTCAAATCATTCTAATATAAGTATTGTAAAGATGTCATTTTGACATGTATCACACATGAAGTAGCCTCCATTGGGAGACATATGGAGATCTGATAGGGTTATGTTGAAGCATTGACAGAGTATTCAGTTTATCAAAAATAGTTCAAGGCTACCGAGTAGTACATAAGGATATATTCATCACTGCAACGTGATTTCATTAGTATACTTAATGGATCTAATATCAGCAAAGTAGGTTGTTTTTCAAATACATCAAACTTCACTATTACTCTCTAGAAATTGTAGCACACTTTAAATCTCCTAACATAGTAGACTTAAAAATCTTCTGTAAAATCTCTTAACCAAGTGCACACTTGAAGAATGTTTATAAAATCCTCTAACCAAGTAGATCTAGCCGATCTTTTTGTTACTCCTAATAGGGTAAGATCACCAGAAGTGATCAATCTTTGTAAGCCTTAATTGGAAACTTTATTTCTATAGAAGTGAAGCTTTGTGGGTTCCATCCCTACAATATTTTTTACCTTCTAACAAGGGTTTCTACGATACCAAAATACATGTTTTGTGTATATGAAGTTTCATGTATTCTTATTTGATTATATTAGAAGAATTTACATTTCAATTATGTTATTGAATGTATGGCGAATGTAAATGCTAGATTCGGTTAATGAATTACATGTCTACAAGGATTCAGTTGAAAAGTTTTTAGGGTTACTGTTTCACCCCTCCCCTCTTAGTAACTAACCTTTCCATAAATACAACAATTTGTATCAGAGCTAGTTCTCTTATTGAAGAAGTTTAAGCACTAAAGACAAACGATCTTATGGATGGAAAGGTATACGCTTGATAAAACTATTGAAAATCAAATATTGGAGATGTAGATTCTCATTGAAAAATTCAAGGAAGCCAAAGAAAAACTAAGATATTTATTGATCAAAAGGAATGAATTGGCATTTTGGCACAATGAGACTGATTATCAGGAAGAAGAGATAGAGGAACTATTTGAAGGATATGGATCTAGTGATGAACTACAACTGATTTAGAACTAGAATGAAGAATTTGTAATTTGAGATTACTAAGGAGTTGATGATTAGATATGCAAGATGATTAAATCAGTATTATGTTGTCATTGATGTCAACTAGCTTGACAGTACTTATCTTGTAAGTTACTATACGGACACATCTAAAGGAAGGTGAAAGAGATGAAGAATAGAAATATCTACATGAGGAAGATGTATATGACAGATGAGGATAAGGAATACACTAAGTAACTTGTTGATGAGTCTATGACTTGATGGAATTGACTTTATTATGTTGCATTCATCTATGATGAAAAATAGAGCTGAAAGACACAAAGTAGTGTTGTTAGTAAATAAAGCATTTCAGTATACATCGATGAAGTGTAGTGTATACCGATCATAGTATTAACCAAGCTTGTGTTCACCGACACATTTCTTTGTTAACTGAGCAAAATAGAAAGGAATTAAATGATTAGTTTAGCCAATAAATTGATGAGTTGTAAAGTGTATGAAATTGAGGTAACAGATAATGTTTGTTATGAAGATCGACGGCTAACATAAATCAAAAGGGATCTAATGGAACATATTGCAATGTGTTATTGACACATCAGCCAAGGGAGCTTAAAGCAAAAAAATCTATGAATATGATTAAGTGGCAAAATCTGATGGAGGAAAAGAAAATGATTTACTCGTCTATATAAGAGACATTGGTTTCATTATGAAACGTATGCCAGAAGAAGAAGATACTGTAGAATTATCGTGTGGAGAAGTTTTCATGCATTCTGATCATACTAGTTAATAAGAACCGAGCTACAAAGAGTTATTACTGACGGACAGTAAGTTGATATAGTATTGAATCTGAAGTGTTATAATGGTCAGAAATATTTGAATGAGCTGAACATTGATCTGTAAACTACAAACTGAAGTTGTTTTAAGGAAAATCATCTACTGTTACACATTTAACCATTGTACACAATCAAATCTCTTAACCGAGTGGACTATGAAAGTCTTTTGATGTTTCATTCATAGAGTGAACATTGTTATCCTGTCAACCCCAGAGTGACTGTTGGTTGGATGATAACTTCTGGTCTAAAATCCTCTAACAAGGTCACACCTAATAGTGTGTTTGTAAACCTTTAACAGGGTTGGGTCTTCACCAACCTCACTTCAGAAGAGTGAACAATTTTGTGTTTCCAGTCCCAAGTGGTTTTTCCCTTTATAGGGTTTCCATGTTAAATCTCTTGTGTTATGTGTTGATTGTGACATTTGTTTGTTATCATACTTTGCATATTACATGTTAGATTTAATTGGTAATTATTACAAATTTTAGACTACCAATCGGTAAACACACAGACAGTGAAAGTATTATATGTTTAGCAACTTGCAGAAGTAGTAAAATTGTTTTGGATTATACATTTTGAATTGGGACACTGGATAACTGATTCACCCCCCTCTCAGTTATTCTAACAATTGGTATCAGAGCATTGGTTGCTTAGAACAGAGTTTTAAGGACTTCAGCAAAAAGGTCTCAAGATGTATAAGAGGGAAGTGCCAAAGCTTAACAAAGATAACTTCGTAGTATGGCAAAGCCAGATGAAGTTACACATATCTGGAATTAGGAATTCTGCACTGGAACTGATGGAGAATGCCTACATTGAACTGACACCAGGTCCCCTGACTCTTGATCAACTAAAGGATAGGCATGAACACAACATTACTATGATGGAACTTGTTGGTGCCTGTACTAATGCTGACTTTGAAGACATTAAGGGATGCACTACTACCAAAGCCATGTGGGATAAACTGACTCTAATATACAGTGGAGCTGTGAATGTCAGGAGAGCCAGAGCAGAAAGCCTAAGAGGTCGATTTGATGATATGAAGATGAAAGAAGGTGAGAACATTGTGCAATACACAAATAGACTAAAAGAGGTAGTACATGCTATTAGAGCATCTGGCAGAGCTATTGATGATGAAACAGTGATAAGAAAGATTCTCAAAACTTTGCTGCTAGTTTATGCGATCAGGATCTCTATAATTCATGAAGCAAGGGCTACATCCAACCTCACCCTTGACACTCTAATTGATAATCTTACAACCTTTGAATTGAATAAATTTGACAATAGTGTTGTACCTTCTATTGAATCCACTTTCATGTCCTCTTTGAAGATTGGTAAGTCTAGTAGCAAGAATGATAATGATAGTGACAGTAATACTGATGATGAACTTCATGAGCTTGAAGCTCTTATGGCCAGAAGATTGCCCAAAGGTAAGGGAAGGTATAGAGGCAAGTTACCTCTAGCATGTTTTAATTATAAAGAAGTTGGCCACATCGTTGCTAGATGTCCGAATAAGAAAGATGATGATAGATCCAAAGACCGATCCGAAGGAAGCTATGGGAGAAAAGTCAATAAAGGCTATCAACACAACAACAAAGACAACCGAGATAGCTATGACAAAGGGAAAAAGGTATGTTACATAGCTGAAGAATTTGAATCTGAATCTGACACTGATGATGATGTAGAAGTAGTATTTATTGCTATGAAGGATGATTCAGAAGAAGAAGAGAAACATGAAGAGATAGCACTAATCTCTAAAATAAGCAAAAATGATACATGGATCATAAATAGTGGCTGTACACATCATATGACTAGTGATATAGAGAAATTTGATATAATTGATGAATATGATGGTGGATCTGTTAGAATGGGAAATGATGCACCTTGTATGGTGAGAGGTAAAGGTTCACTAATGATTAATGATAGAATAAAATGTGAAAATGCATACTGGGTAGATGGACTGAACTACAATTTGATAAGTGTGGCACAGCTAAACAACTCAGGTCACCAACTTGCTTTTGAGAGCAGAAAGGTAAGAATCTATGATGATGGAGGAAGACTTGTTGGAACCGGTACACAATCCAGAGGTAATCTATTTATCTTTATATTGATCAGTCTTCTTGTTTATTAATGAAAGATGAAGATGCATGGTTGTGGCATAAGAGGTTAATTCATGTGAATTTTGATAACATGGTCAAGATTAGTAAGAAGAAAAGAGTTAGAGGATTGCCTAACTTTTCAAAACCAGATCACACTATGTGTCATGAATGTTAGAAAGGTAAGATGAATAAGTCCAATTTTAAAAGCAAAGACTACTCAACAAAGAAGATACTTGAATTGGTTCATACCAACCTATGTGGTACTATGAGAACTCAAAGCTATTATGGTGATAGATACTTTATTCTTTTTGTTGATGATTATACTAGACTGATGACTATTATGTTTCTGAAAGAGAAATCTGAAGCTTTTACATTGTTTACATGGTATAAGGCTAAGGTAGAAAAAGAGACTGGAAAAGAAATCAAATGCTTAAGATCTGATAGAGGAGGTGAATTTATCTCTGATGAATTTACTAATTTTTGTAATGAGAATGGTATTAAGAGACAGGTCTCTGCACTGAGAACACCTCAGCAGAATGGGATTGCTGAAAGAAGGAATAGGTCAATCATTGACTATGCTAGAACACCAATGCTAAAAAATAATGTTGCTCAGACATATTGGAGGGAAGATATTAGCATAGTTGTATATGTGCTTAACCGAGTACAACTAAAGAAGGACACCAACTGGACACCTTATGAGCTATGGTTTGGACACAAACCTACTGTAAGTTATTTTAGAATTTTTGGAAGCAAATATTTTATTCTGAAAGATGAGAGAAATGGGAAATTTGATTCTAAAGGTGATGAAAGAATATTCTTAGGATATTCTACTAAGAGTAAAGGATACAAATGTCTGAATAAGGTTACAAATAAGATGATTGAAAGTACTAATGTTCTTATTGATGAGTATGATGACATAAATACAGAAGAAATAAAGGAATTGAAAGACTATGGTAGATTCACTTACATTGAACTTCATGACTATCTACCGAAGTCACAACCTATGATAACCGGTCAACAGGAAAATAACCCCGAGGAACAGGAAAGGGAAACTGACGAACAAGATGGTGCTATCGAGCAAGCAAATGAACCTAAACATGATGAACAAGAAAGAAGAAATCAAGTACTAGCTAGTTTTTTCAGAAGACATCATCCTGAGACACAAATTATTGTAAACAGACAAGCTGGAATGCAGACAAGAAGCAAAACAAGACAGGATACATGTCTAGTTTGTGAATTTGAACCAAAGAATGTGAAAGTTGCATTAGAAAATGAAGAATGGGTTAATGCAATGAAGTAGGAAATAGAACAAATAGAGAAAAACAAAACTTGGTCCTTAGTACCCTGACCTAAAGATAAGAATGTTATCGGTACTAAATGGATATTCAGAAACAAAATGAATGAAAATGGTGAAGTGACAAAAAATAAAGCGAGATTGGTATGCAAGGTATATGCACAGGAAGAAGGCATTGATTATGGTGAAACATTTGCACCTATTGCTAGATTGGAAGAAGTTAGAATGTTACTTGCATATGCTACACACAAGAAATTTAAGGTTTATCAAATGGATGTGAAATCAGCATTTCTGAATGGTATACTTGAAGAAGAGGTCTACATAGAACAACCTAAAGGATTCATTGATCCAGACAATAGAAACATGGTATGTCAATTACACAAAGCTTTATATGGTTTGAAGCAAGCACTGAGAGCATGGTATGAAAGACTACATACTTGTTAAGTATTGGATTTGTAAGAACTAGTGAGAACAGCAATTTGTACATGAAAGGTGATACTGATGACACTATTATTATTGCTAAAATTAATGTTGATGATATTTTTTTGGAGGTCAAGATCATATATGTAAATCTTTTGCTGATGACATGAGGAATGAGTTTGAAATGTCTATGTTCAGAGAGATTAAATTATTTCTCGGATTACAAGTGATACAACAAAGTGATGGGATATTCAGCACACAATCCAAGTACATAAAGGAAGTCTTGAAGACATTTGGCATGGAAGATGCTAAACCTATGGGAACACCAATGGCTACTGGAAGTAAATTGACAAAAGAAGATGAAACTACAGAGGTAAACCAGACACTTTACCGATCCATGATTGGTAAGCTCATGTATGTAGTTCATAGTAGACCACATATAGCACATGCTGTGGGAATTGTTGGTAGATATTCTACTAATCCTAGTGAATCACACATGATTGCTACTAAAAGAATCTTAAGATATCTAAAAAAGATAGAGGATTATGGATTATGGTATCCTAAGGAAGGTAAGTTTGAGCTGAAAGTTTACAAGTAAAAAGCAGGCTTGTATTTCTCAGTCTACAGCTGAAGCAAAGTATGTTGCTGCTACTGCTACTAACTACTCAAACATTGCATATATCAAGCAAGTGTTGGAAGGAATAAATGAGGTAATCACTGACCCAATGATCATATACTATGACAACACAAGTTCTATTAATATTTCGAAGAATCCTATGATGCACTCTAAGACAAAGCATACATCAATTAAGTATCATTACTTAAGAGAACAAGTGCAAGAGAAGTAGGTAAAGTTAGAATTTGTTACATCTAAAGAACAACTTGCAGACATTTTTACAAAGCCTCTACCGAAGGACACTTTTGAATATTTGAGGACTAGACTTGGGGTCTGTCCCCTATTTATTGGTCACTAATGTGATCTGGATGTTGCATCAGCCTAATCTTATTAGAAGATCATTCATGTTGATGCAACATAGTTCACACTTTGAATTTTGTTCAAGGTTGTGATTAAGTTTGAAGAACTAAAATAGATTGGGATATTAGTATACTAAGATACAGAGGAAGTAATGGCCACTAGAGAGTTACTTAGCTACTATAGAGCTGATTATTTATTTGTTTCTTTGGCATTGTTGTCAAAGGGAGAGATAAATAATATGAAAAGAAAAGGAGATTTGTACCAATGAGAACTATCTAAGGGAGAGATAATTTGAAAGGAACTTGAGAACTGAAAAGGTTACATCTACAGAATGACAAGATGTATTTTATAATGTTGTTTTAGTAACGTAGTGATTAAACATATTAAGCTAGGGAGAGCTTACACTACACATCATTTGATCACAATGTTGTAGAATACATGTTTTGTATGTGTATGGTACATTTCATATTGCTTGAGTTGCCATCAATGCCAAAGGGAGAGATTGATGAACTACAACTGATTTAGAACCAGAATGAAGAATCTATAATTTGAGATTACTAAGGAGTTGATGATTAGATATGCAAGATGAATAAATCAGTATTATGTTGTCATTGACATCAACTAGCTTGATAATACTTATCTTGTAAGTTACTATACCGACACATCTGAAGGAAGGTGAAAGAGATAAAGAATAGAAATATCTACATGAGGAAGATGTATATGATAGATGAGGATAAGGAATACACTAAGTAACTTGTTGATGAGTCTATGACTTGATGGAATTGACTTTATTATGTTGCATTCATCTATGATGAAGAATAGAGTTGAAAGACACAAAGCAGTGTTGTCGGTAAATGAAGCATTTTAGTATACACCAATGAAGTGTAGTGTATATCGAGCACAGTATTAACCGAGCTTGTGTTCACCGATGCATTTCTTTGTTAATCGAGCAAAATAGAAAGGAAGTAAATGATCAGTTTAGCTGATAAAGTGATGAGTTGTAAAGTGTATGAAATCGAGGTAACAGATAATGTTTTTTATGAAGATCGACGGCTAACATAAATCAAAAGGGATCTAATGGAATAGATTGAAATTTGTTCCTGACACATTAGCCGAGGGAGCTTAAAGTAGAAAAAATCTATGAATATGATAAAGCAGCAAAATCTGATGGAGGAAAAGAAAATGATTTACTCGTCTATATAAGAGACATTGGTTTCATTATGAAACGTATGACGGAAGAAGAAGATACTACAGAATTATCATGTGGAGAAGTTTTGCTACATTCTGATCATACTGGTTAATAAGAACCAAGCTGTAGAATAGTTATTGAGCTACAGAGAGTTATTACCGACAAATAGTAAGTTGATATAGTATTGAATTTGAAGTGTTATATTGGTCAGAAATATTTGAATGAGCTGAACATTGATCTGTAAACTACAAACTAAAGTTGTTTTAAGGAAGATCATCTATTGTTACACATTTAACCATTGTACACAATCAAATCTCTTAACCGAGTGGACTATGAAAGTCTTTTGATGTTTCATTCATAGAGTGAACATTGTTATCCTATCAACCCCAGAGTGACTGCTGGTTGGATGATAACTTCTAGTCTAAAATCCTCTAACAAGGTCACACCTAACAGTGTGTTTGTAAACCTTTAATAGGGTTGGGTCTTCACCAACCTCACTTCAGAAGAGTGAATAATTTTGGGTTGTCGGTCCCAGGTGGTTTTTCCCTTTACAGGGTTTCCACGTTAAATCTCTTATGTTATGTGTTGATTGTGATATTTGTTTGTTATCATACTTTGCATATTACATGTTAGATTTAATTGGTAATTATTACAAATTTTAGATTGCCAATCAGTAAATACACAGATAGTGAAAGTATTATATGTTTACCGACTTGCAGAAGTAGTAAAATTGTTTTGGATTATACATTTTAAATTGGGACACTGGATAACTGATTCACCCCCCTCTTAGTTATTCTAACATCTAGAAGTATATCTGATGCATCTGAAGGAACCATATTAGATTTGTCTGAAAATAATTAGCACCTTACTGAACAAGTGAAAGCAATACAAATTGGACAAGAAACTCAAATGGTAAGAATGATTGATGTCATGAACAATGCAACATAGGCTGAACAAGAAAAAAAATTGGCTATTGAAGATAAAAGACAAATGACTGAAAAGATGGAAGAAAAGGAATCTGAAATATTGAGACTTGCCGAGAATAATTTTGAAATTTCCAATTAGATGGTTGTCATGAGTTAGGAAATCAACTAAGTAAATAGTGAACTTACTAGAAAATTGGAAGACATTGGTGGATTGAGGGAAGAAAATGAAAGACTAAACAATTAAGTGAAGATTCAACAATAGCATAGTGAGATGATTAAGAAAGATGAAGAAAGTACTAAAAGGATGGATGAATTTCTAAGTAGTCAAAGAAGACTTGATAGCACTATTGGTTTAGGTTAACTGAGTAGGGAGAGTCATAAAAACAAGTTGAAAAAAAGAATTCCTATGCAAATCCAAGGCCAAATAATCTCTCATGCTATCATTGTGGAAAACCAAGTCATACATCAAATATTTCCAGAAGCAAAGAAAATGGTATTCCTAAAGCCACTCCTAAATTTAATAGTTATTGTTATAATTAAAATAAGTATGGACATCAAGCACATGAGTGTAGATCAAAGATAAATAAGTCACCTAAGAAACACTACATGGAAAATAATTGTCACAATTGAAACATACATGGACATATATCACGCAAATGCAGGATAAAAATGAAACAAGTCTGGAAACCTAAAGGAAAAAACAATACATATCAACTGAGAAGACAAGGTAATGCATATACTTGGGATTAAAACACTTGGGCTAGTTGTACAGCATGTGGTAGATATGGTCATATAGAAGCAAATTTCATGAGAATGCACTGGAGAGGAAGATCTCAAAACTAGACAAATTTTGGAATGGCATGTTTGCACTATCATAAGGTCGGTCACTTAAGCAAAGACTCAAGAGACTGAGAACTAGAAATGATTATTGATGCAAGTGAGAATACCATTGAAGGAATCATGAAGATAAGGAACCAAATGTGGAGAAGAGAAACAAATGACAATGATGGAACAAGCACAATAGTCAATAACACCTCATCCATTGGATTAGGCGATCTCACCACCCCCACCTAAGAAGATCAAGTATGGAACTGAATTTCAATTGGTTATATCTTACAATAGTTCCTTATATCTATTATATGAATACCAAATCAATGTGAATTAAGATGTACTAGGGAATTATATGTTATTTACTTCAAATGAGTATAGTCAATTACAGATGGACCAAGTAATAAATTCCAGTCGGTGAAAGTGTTAGAGACAACCAAGTTGTATAGTCAACCGAGCATTGATGGTGTTCACCGAGCTGAAGTATCTATTGAGTTAACTGAGTGATTTTATTGTTGACTAAGTAGTAGTTGGTAAAGCATTTAATGCACCACACGTAAGCTGATCAAGGTTTTTGGTTATAAATACATGAGAAATGAACTCATTTGGTCACATTGCATTCAAGAGAAAAATAGAGCGATTTGAGCAAGATTTAAGTGAAGTAAATCTGAGCCATTCATAATGATTTGAGCTCATTATGAGCAATTTGAGACCGATTCAAGTAAGTTTGTAGCTAACTGAATCTTTTACACATAGTTTTTGTGAAGCCCTAAATTTACAGTCATGATGGCATCATCTTCACAATCTATTAAATCTAAGGAAGAGAAAGGGAAAAAGGTAACTTTGATCAAGTTAGAAACATACACTGAACCTAACTACAAACTTCATCTGAAAGTTGTTGCACAATACAATGACAATGGCATGTTTTCTTCAATTCTACCTAGGGTTCTATTGGTAAAAGACATAAGATCCTACATTCATTGCAAGATCGCAGAGATTGGCGACTTTGAGCTCCAAGACACTTACCAAGAACTTTGCACTGATGGAAAACTAAAGGATGAGCACAAACACTTGGAAATAAAAGGGTTAACCAATGCCCCATATTTTCTAAAAGAATTTAAAATAGAATAGATAAGAATTATACTTAGCCGAGCACATGAAGGAAATATGTGGCTGGATGAACCGGTGAGGATTAAAAAAGATGTTATACATGTGGTTACCAAGCATCCTACAAATGATAAGGTGAAATCCCTAAGACATCCACTAAAGACCAAGATTGAAAATCTAACAGAAGTAGAATGGGATGATAGAGGCATGAGGATAAACACCATCAACAACCCTGAGATGAGATTCGGTGCATATGTAATTACTTATAAGATATTTTAGTCAATTAGACTGAATAGAATTGCATGCGGAGCAACTAACATCATGCATAAGATTGTGAAGAAGGGTTTGCAACTTGACCTAGCTGAGTTGATGCTGAGATAGTTGGAAGAAAACATGTGAACCATCAGAGTTGCAAGATCAAATACATGCAAATTTGGTTCACTTTTGGTATGTACATTTTTCTATCTACAAAACTATTTTCCCTCAGTCAGTAATGTTGAATGGGATGTAGACCAACCGATTATAATGCAAATAAGTGAATTCATTAGAAACCTAGACAATAACTTTGAGCCGGTAATGGAGGATTACTTTAGTAAATTTAAGGAAAAAATGCAAAAAAGAACAAGCATTCCAACACAATTAGTTTAAAAATACAAGGATAATATTTTCTTTCTGGTGGATACTGACACCACCCTAATTAAAGCAGTTGAACCAAGGACACCTTGGCTACCTCCTATGGAATATGAAATTGACATAGACCAAGCTACAAAATCAATTAAGGCTTTACTTTTTGAGCCTAAGGATAAAGATGCCACACAATTCTAAAATATGAGGAAGCAAAGTCTAGAATAAAGATGGGACTGGTAGTAGAGAAGATGAGAAGGAAAAAGGATAAAATGGTAAAATCCTTGAAGAAGCAATTAGGTGTCATGGATGAAGAAACTGAAAAATTGGTTGATGAAGAAATTGAGGAACATGCAACAGTCACTGAAGATGTTGATGAAGAGGCCACCGAGTCTGATGAACAAGAACAAATTGAGCCACCTAAGGCTAAAAGAGGTAAGGTAAATAGGTTGATGTTTCAACCTGTGCAGAGACAAGGTCAGCAACTAACAATACACCACCTCTTAAGAAAGGTATAGAAAAAATTACAATACCTACACCAACCCATACTTGTCATAAAAAGAGAGGAGAAAGAGCGCCTACCGAGCTTGTTGAACCTAAAAGGAGAAGAAAAGTGATAAGAGTAAAAGATGGCATAGACTCTAAGGATCAAGATAATGATTAATTCTAAGTCATAATAAATAAAGGACCACAAACTATTGATGAAGTTGCAGAAGGAATAAAGAAGACTAGAAGACTTGCTACTCCTAAGTTGAACAGGTATTCCAACCTGAGTACCGAAGATCAAGACAAGCTGGAGGAAGCTATTATAGGTATGATGATTAATTTCAAATGAATCCTAGTTGAGTTTGCAAGAAACATACAAAAATAATTATATGAAAAATTATTTGGTAATGGACGTATGCACTTCAAAATGAGAAGAAGATGAGAGAAACGTCTCTAATCTTGGCAAAATCAGACTTCTCTATCCCCAAGATAGATGTTGCCTTGAAACAATATGTAGGTAATTTTTTTATGAAGTTAAGAGCATTTAACATGTTACAAGGTAAAATACAAGAAGTAGATGAGGAAAGTAGCAAGATATGGACTAAAACCCTCATTCTATTAGAATAAACTGTGACAACTGCATCTGCAGTTGATACCAAGCAACCTCAATTGAGCTTACAAGCAACTGTACCAATAAATGTTGATGGTGAACCTATTCATGTCTCAGATACTAAGCAACCTAAGGAGTAAACTTATGCAGAAGAATTCATAACTACTTCTAAGAATGTTATGGAAGGAATTCCCAAGATGTTGACAACATTAGGGGATGAAGAAATATTGATTGAAGATATAACAGGAGGAGACCCCAAAGATGAAGCAAAAGAAGATGAAGTAATAAATAATGCTACCATAAACCTTGGAGAAGAAGAAGAAAATGAGGTAGCAAGAGGAATGGTAACAGGTAATTTTCCTATTTTGGTACAAGCTATAGATATAGTTGTTGAGCAACAAACTAAGGAAGCTCCACCCGAGAAAAAAATAGACACAACTAAAGACAAGGGTGATGAGAAAGATAAAGAGATCGGGCATAGTGGTGAAGCTACACAAGGTGAAGTACCCATCAAGACCACTGATGAAGTAGGTAATGATCAAGGCACACAAGTAGAGAAAATGATAGAAACTTCTACCACACACACTAGGTAACAAGCCCCAACACCATAGATTGCAGAATAAACAATCAAGCAGAATAAAGAGGAAGAAAACTCCACCAATCCACCTAAGCCAAATCTAGAGCCAAAGGCTCAAGTTTCCATTGCACAACCTCCTACAATTAGTGTGCAAGATAAGAAGAATAAGATGAAGCATGGAAGTAAGGGTTCGGTCACTCTTTATGAGATAATTGAAATTTTTGCATGTGACCTGAGGAAACTTGACCCCAAAGCTCTTAGGAAATATGGAGAGTTATGCACCCAGAAAGAAGCTCAAGAGAAGCTGAAGCAAGAAGACAAGAATACCAAGGTGCTAGAGGATGTCAAGTAAATCTTAATGCAATTTTCCTCAGATTTTAATGTAGATGAAAAAGCCCCCTTCATTGACCAACTTGCACTACTCATCGAGACCGTCAATGAACCAACTATTGATGTCGAGAAGATGATAGAAGAAAGAGAAGAACAAAAGATTCAGTACAAATTGACCAAGAAAATCAGCCAAGCAGTGGCAGTCAATAAGGTAAAACTTTCTAAGGTAGTAACTGAATTAGAAAGTATCATTCAAAGGGTTATTACAATTTTGCAACAGCTATGCACTATAAACTCTTTCACTACCGAGATTAGTGAAAAGATACTGAAACTAGATGAAGATCTAAAGAATAGGCCAAATAGTCTAACAACTAAGCCCAATGTATTTCATGAGCATTATGCAAAATTCAAAAATATTCAACGGTTAAGACTAGAGTTAAGGAACCTGAAGAGGACAAAATAAGAGAATAGGTAATCGAACTTCAGGCTGAGTTACTGCCCTAGTTAAAGGTGATGTAGAAACATGTGAACAAAAAAAAGGAATTAGTCACCACCCCTGAGATATCAATGACTAAGAACATTTTTTATATGCATGCACAAGTAGGATTAGAGAAGATTGCTCTAGAAAATCTCAAAGAGGAATGGGAAAACCTCTTGGTCACTCTCAAGAAAACCCATTAGAATATATTTGACAAGTTGTAAGTACATTTTTTTGGCATTACTTTCAAAAAAGGGGAAAATATATGTATATATTTTTTTTATGTACTTTACACTGAGAGCATGTTCAAAGGGGGAGTTCACACATTTTTGGTTTACAAATTTTTCAAGTCCAAACTTTTGTAGTTGGCATACATATATATGTTTTTGATACTAATGCATAAGGGGGAGAATGTTACTCCTAAGTGGATTAAGAGTTGTCATTAGTATTCTTTTATATAGTTAGTAAACAGGGCAAGACAATTCAGTCAGCATAACTACAGAGTAGTCACCAAACATAGAAATTACCAAGTACAATAGTCACTGAGCACATAGGATTACCAAGTGCCAGTATAATACTGAGGTAGAGACAACATTTACCAAGTAATCCAGAGTTCACATAAAAAATTGGAATGACACATAGTTCAAGGTGAACAACTTTTTACCGAGCTAGAAATTTGTTTACCAAGATTGAGGTGAATATTTAATACTGATGTAATCATTTAATGATTGATGATTCCTATGTAAATATGATCTAGGTTAATTATTTCATTCGTTGATCTTGTAGTACCCCAAAAATGGGCTATAAGTTCATTAACCTCCTATATCATCAAATCATATGAAATCGACATCAAAGTCCTAATCTAAGGCACATCTAAACATCATCAAATCTAATTGATTATCTTAAATTTTGCATCGGGGAATATTCCTAGTAATATTCCTAATTATCTTAATTATCTTTAATTTTATAATTATTTGGCAATAAATCACATTTATCCTAAAGTTTGATTAATTGAATATTTTCATATTTAATTAATTAGATTTAATATTTGCCACTTAATTGTGTAATTAAATTTAATTCTATCTATTATTAATTGTATTATTTAATTTTGACAATAAATCAAAATTCCTATCTTTAATTGATTAAATTCTTATTTAATTAATTAAAGCATGTTGTCATTATTTAATAATATAATTTTTAATAAAAGTTTGAATAAATAGTTAATTAACCCATAAATTAATTATTTATTTTCAAAAATCAGTTAAGTTGGAAATAAATCACTTTATTATTAAATTAATTCATAAATAAAACATGCACAATCATAAAAGCAAACAACTATCAATTATCAATTAAAGCTAAACTCTATTTTGAGTTAAAACTTAGCTTTTGCATGTTTTTGTGAGTTAATTATCTTTTATTTAAAAATAACTCAAAAATCAAGTTGAGTTATTTGAGTGATTTATGGCTTTTTCCCATGCACCTCCAAAGCCCTGGATTTCTATAAATTAAAGGCTTTAGCTCTTCACAAATCATCTCTCAAATTTGCATCCAAGCATCTCATATTTTGCACAATCACGCTGGAGAATTGGAATTAAAGAATCAAAGCTCTTGCGAATCGACATCTTTGTGAGATCAATCTTATTTTTGCATTCATATTACATATCATTGTTAGATTCATAGCATATCAGTTTTCAATAGCATTCATATCATATCAGTTTTTATCATTCTTATTGCATAGAAAATATAAAAAAAAATAGCTCAATTGCATTTATTCCATATCTAGAATTGCATTCAAATCCTTCATTTAGGTGTCGTCTAGGTCACTGATCTCGATTACAATCTGAGAACATTAATCTCGCACCTATTAGAAGGCAGTAAATCGCTTGGTTAGATAGCTTTCAATTTTGCACGATTTTGATTATAGCTAACCTCTAATGTTTTACTGAGTGTTGTGTCTACAGATCAGGTATAATTTTCACACACACAGATCTTAGGTTTTCTAGATAGTGTCAAAACCCAAATTAGGTCAAATCATTTTGATATAAGTATTGTAAAGATGTCATTTTGACATGTATCACACATGAAGTAGCCACCATTGGGAGACATATGGAGATCTGACAGGGTTATGTTGAAGCATTGAGAGAGTATTCATTTTATCAAAAATAGTTCAAGGCTACCGAGCAGTATTGAAGGACATATTCATCACTACAAGGTGATTTTATTATTGTACTTAATGGATCTGATATCAGCAAAGTAAGTTGTTTTTCAAATAGTTCAAACTTTAATGTTACTCTAGCAATTATAGCAGACTTTAAATCTCCTAACATAGTAGACTTAATAGTCTTATGTAAAATCTCTTAACCGAGTGCACACTTTAAGAGTGTTGCTAAAATCCTCTAACCAAGTAGATCTAGTTGATCTTTTTGTTACTCCTAACAGGGTAAGATCACCATAAGTGATCAATCTTTGTAAGCCTTAACAGAAAAATTTATTTATGTAGAAGTGAAGCTTTGTGGGTTTCATCCCCACCACATTTTTTACCTTCTAACAAGGGTTTTTACGAAAACAAAATAAATGTGTTATGTGAATGAAGTTTCATGTATGCTTATTTGATTAGATTAGAAGCATTTACATTTCAGTTATGTTATTGAATGTATGGTGAATGCAAATGCTATGGTCAGTTAATGAGTTACATGCCTATAAGGATATAGTTGAAAATTTTTTAGGGTTGCTGATTCACCCCTCTCCTCTCAGTAACTCACCTTTCCATAAATCTAACACTCAATAGACATAGGTTAGGATCACTAAGATTCCTAACTCACCAACCTCCCAATAGCTTGATCAAGAGTTTAAAAAAATTTCACCTAGTCCTCTAAGGACTCTCTCAATCTCTTCCAATTGAAAAATCTACACTTCAACTCCTAGGTGATCTATCACTATTTGAGTGTTCTTTCCCTTCATATCCAATACTCCATCCAAATGTACCTTACCTCCTTAGCAAGTGGTGACTATTGCAGGGATGTGGAGGTAGTCAATTTCTATCCTAGTTTCACTTCTTGACTCATTTAGTCAAGGTCTTTCCCTCTCCACCTTACCGATCTTTTCAAAATCATTGAATAGGCCTTGTAGCCCTAAAGCACTCAATTAGGCCTCCCAGTCCAGGTTTTTAGGACTTTTTGAAAAAACCTCCAAAAGGACCTCCTAAATAAGATTTGGATTCTTGGTTAATGTGGAATACTCTAAAGGATTTTGTAGGTCTTAGGGTCTCATGCCTCCGTACAATTCCCTAACTCAATTAGGAGGGTTTTACAAGGGTTTTAGTGGCTTCTAGGAGCTCACTATACAAGGTAAGGTTTGTCTTGCTAAATGGATTTATCAAGACCTATGTTCTTCATCAGTGTTTTTTCTGATCATCTTATTGGTCTCCAAAGTCTTGGAATGTGTCTCTTTAGTCACCCCTACAAGAAATACAACTATTTCACCTCCTTGTCCCTAGTTAGGCAATGACTATGCTCACCTAGGGCAAGGTCTCAAAAATGGCCATGCATGTTGCCAGACCTCCACAATATCTATATACATTGTACATAGGCTCCTCTTTCATGTCCCAACTAACCCTGATGAGCACACAATGTGGTTTCATTAGGGAGCCATGTTTTCACAAAGAACTATACACAGGCCAAAGAACTAGCTAAAAAAAAGAAATTAACCTAGACTATCAGAGCACCTAAGAAACACATAAAATGCTACAAAATGGAAAAAAAAATACTAAATATTTATTTATTCTTCCCTTTATAAGCAAAACTAAACCATTAAACTTCATTTTTGCATCAAAACATAAGACTGTGTCCTCAAATAGCTATAATAGAGTATGTTCAATGCAAACCTAACCTATTCAAAACAAGTGTAGACATTGAAAAATTAGTTTAAGAGCATATTCCTAACATATAGAAAAATCAATTTGCAAAGACACTTAGATAGAGCTCAACAGGAGCACCCTGTCACTGTTTGATTTGCTCTTGATTTAGGGATATGGGTGTGCTCTCAAAACACTTGGAGCATGTCCCTAATGTAGATTAGGAAATTTTAGGATCAACTAGGGACCATGAGAACCCCATAGTGGCATAGAATCAAGTATAGAACACCTAATTTTCCCCTAGAGCCTCAAGGAGCCTAATGAAGCTAGGATATAGATTAAGCTACAAATGCTTATGCTAAGATTGATTTTATACCAAATGAAGTTTGAGATGATGAAATGAAATGAAAAACAATGAAATAAACTAGGTTAATCCATATTAGCTAAGCTAGGATGTGATTTAAAAAGCTTAGAAATTAATTAAACTAACAATTATGATTAAAACTTATAATGATCTAGAAGTGATTTAGCATTATAACATTACTATGTAAATGAAAGTTGAATTGTTATTTTTCTCTTGAAAGTGAGGGTATTTATAGGATTTGAGGAAGGGCTTGGTTTATGAAGTGGAGTTAGGTCAAAGTCAGGGTTTGGGGTAGAGTCTGGGGTTGAATTAGGGGTAAGGTTGGATGGATGAGGGTTAAGGGTTTCTCACACATGTGTGAGAAACACTAGGGAAAGGGAAGTGTGCCTAGGGAACCAAGATGGAAGAAGGGTCATCGGCTTCATTTATGATGTTTTAAGAGCCTTAATGAGGGTGTAAGAGGTCATTAATGAGTCTGTAAGGCTCATTAATGAGGGGGTTTGGCTAGAAGTCAAAGGAGGGTGGTTTAGACTAAGAAGGTTATGAATCACCTTCTAAGTAGGTTTAGGAAGGGTTTAGGAAAGTTTAGGAGGGTTTAGAAGGGTTTGGGAATCTCTAGAAGGTTCTAGGGTTTTGAGGGATTTAAATAAATTATTTATTTATTTAAAGGATTTTTGGGCAATTTATTAATAAATTAATAAATTTTGGAGGGAATGATGCTCAAATTCAATTTAAACATTTTTGGAAGGGATTTCTTAATTAAATGTTTTTAATTAAGATAGGAGGGATTAATGGCATAATAATTAATTAATTAATTAACAAATGATGATTTTGGCAAAGGCTTTTTAGGTGTCTACAATTTTCCCCTCTTTGATGTGATGTCGCAAGTGGCATGGCATCAAAGAATAGAAAATAAGATGCCCCAGGCTATAATTTAGAGGATAAGGGGTTGTGCCCCCTTGAGAAAATAATGCAAAGAGGAAATGTTGTGGAATTTTTGCGAAAAGAACATGGAAAGAAAGGGAAAGGATGAAGGAAGAAGGGAAGGGGGGAGAAACAGGCATCCTTCCAAGAGAAAATATGGGTGAATGCAATATGCGATGAGATACATGATGCAAGATGAATCTATATGAAGGATGCAAGATGCAAGATTAATCTAAAAGATGTAGGATGATGCTAGATGTTGGATGGGGGATTTCGGGAGCTCCGTGTGTAAATGTAGAGAGCATAACCTAGTTTTATATAGAACTCTTAGAGACCTTCCAAGGTTACTGGGAACATAAGGCCTTGTCACTAGCCTTGCATAGGATTGATGCTAAAAAGACATGCAAGGGTTTCCCCAACATCACGCATGAACCCATGAGGAAGCATGGTAGAAATGATGTTGGAGAAACCACAAACAAACAACATTTCCCAAGTGCACCATCTAACCCAGAAGATCACATGTGAAATGTGCAAGGATTATGTCTAACTGACTCATAGGTAGAAGCAAAATATAAAAATACCTTGCCCCAGATTGTCCACATTCACAACACAACAAGATATAAAAGATCATGGTGACTTTGAGGAGAGGAACAACAAGAAGCCATAAAAGACTAACAAGATCCAAAGGACAAAATCCAAGATCAAAATGATAACTCAAAAATACATCCTTTTCCAAGGAGAGAGATTGATATGATTGATGGGGAGAAGATTATGTCTGAACGTATGGAAGGATACACCCAACATAGACCAAGTTTGAGTGATGGAAGACTAGGTCAGACAGGAGGAATGATACATCCTCAAGGACCTGTTGATTGATGAGGAGAATGTGTGTTGTTGCTAGCAAATGATGAAGTTAAAAGATAGTCAATATGATCAAGGATAGTTGACAAAAGATGTTGCTAAAGTACAAGGCTGGGTGGGATAAGATATCTAATCAAAGGCTACTACAAGACTGATGAGGATATGTACAACAAGATGTGATGATATGTACAATAGACGAGGAGATATATTCAATGGATATTTATAGAAGCTCGGGGATTGGGACATGAGGATCTTGCTATACAAGATATATATAGGAAGATCAAGAGTTGGGATAGGATCTAATTGTTGCATTGGATAGGCTTGAGGATAAAACACTTTGGGATTGATGGGCTGGTGGTGGGGATGAGGATTGGATAAAGAGGACTAGGTTTTGGGATTGGGATGGATGGGAGATGGGAGTTTGATAGATAATGACTCATTCCACTATGTATGGCACCTTTTTTAAGGTTTTCACCAACATACTTGTCCAAGGCACTTGAATGGCCAAATTTTCACCATTGGATGATTTTTTTTTTTTGCTTTTTTTGCTTTTTTGGTATTTTCCAATTTTTATGGATTTTCTAGAATAGATAGGATCTATTTCATGCATAGAACCACTTTAGATGTATGATGTTGATATGATCATTCAAGGTCTCACCTTCTAGTGTTGATAGCTAATAGGATCTGGAGCCAAAGCATACTATGACAATGTAGGGACCCAACCAAGTAGGCTCAAACTTTCCCTTTTTCTCTCAATGTCTTGCACTTTCTGATTTTTCTTTAGGACCATGTCGCCCACTTGGAATTGTCTTGGATGGACTTTCTTGTTATAACTCCTTTTGATTCAATTCTTGTATGCAACCAATTAATCATATTCTTGCTACCTCTTTTCATCTAATAGATCTAGTTGTGTGACGCATGCCATGCGATAGTCTTCATTTGTGGTAGAGTTCTTCATGGAGACACGCAATTATGGGAGCTTGACCTCGATGGGTATAATGGCTTCAGCACCATATACAAGGGAATATGGGGTGGTTACGATGGGAGTATGATAAGAAATATGATAGGCCCAAAGGGTGGGATTTATTTGGAGGTGCCAGTCATGACTAGAATCATTGACAACCTTCTTGAGGATTTTCTAGATAGTTTTATTGGTTGCCTTAGCTTGGCCATTTCCTTGAGGGAAGTATGGACTGGAGAAGCCATGGTAGATGTGGAGTCTAGCACATAAAACATCCACATGCTAGTTTTCAAAAGGTGTGCCATGATTTGTGAAGATGGTAGATGGTATGTTGAAGTGGCAAATGATATGGTATAAGATGAACTTGGATATCTAGATGCCAGTAGTGAGGATGATAAAAATTACTTCAACCCACTTTGTGAAGTACTATGTGGCTTTTATGATATATTTATGTCTATCTGAGGAAAGGGGGGTGATTAACCCAATGAGGTCAAATCCCCAACATGAAAATGGCCAAGGTGGCACAATGGGCTACAAGTCTTCTGCTTGAGCATGAATCAGATTAGCATGTTGCTGACATGGTAAATATTTCTTGACAAATTCACAAGTATCATGTTCTATTATTGGCCAATAATACCTGACTCAAAGCAACTTCTTTTCTAGGAACATGCCACTTGTGTGGGCACCGCAAATTCTAGCGTGGACCTCTTGTAAATCCAGGACAACCTCATTTGAATGTAAACACCTAGAGAGGATGTTATGATATCCTCGACGATAAAGGTTGTTGGCTACAAGAGTGTAGTGGGAAGCTCTGTGAATTAGGTTTTGGTTATATGGGGATATATGATACCATTTTTAAGATATGCATGGATGTCTTGGTACCGTGTGTTGGAATTAGGAGAGATAGGTACTGAGAGGGGAGGGGTGAATCAGTGCCTTCAAAACTTTACTTGCAAAACCTTTCAGATCTATAACTAAATACTTGTGATAACCGATCAAAATACCTTGAATATAATTGTGTAAATCAATCATCTAGTTAACTTAAGAAAGTAAACAACATTAAATCAATATGAAAATCACATAACACAAGTACTTTGGTAATGCAAAAACCCTTGTAAGAAGGTAAAAACTACGGTGGGGATGACACCCACAAATTCTTCACTACTGCATATAGAAAAGGTTTGCTTGTTAAGGCTACAAGTTTTGATCATTTTTGGTGATCTTACCCTATTAGGAGTAACATGTTAGATTAGCTAGATCTACCTAGTTATAGGATTTAAACAACACTAATGAAGTGTGTACTCGGTTAAGAGATTTATATAAGACTATTAAGTCTACTCTGTTAAGAGATTTATCAAAAACTCTATCACAATTGTCAGAAAGTAATAGACAATTATCTACTAGTTGACAACTCAATTGTCTGAAATAGATCTATAAGTGCTCATCAAAATATCACCTTATCTTTGATGGTTCTCTACTCTATTCTGCTTGGTAGCCTTCTCTGATTTTGCTCAATCTGATATCCTCTGTGCTCTGTTTTGCTTGGTAAACTGATTGTCTTGAAGATAGGCAATTTCTTCAAGTGCTCTGTGATTCATATATATTAGTTCACCAACCTCATAAAATGGTGTGAACATACAAAATATATAGTGTTCTATTTTTTCCACCTTAGCAATAATTAGGTTACAAGAATAATCATAACCCTAAGATCTACGGTGCAAAATAACCTAGATCAACTATTACAAAGAAGATAAACATTACATTTAATGAGCATCTTTTACAATAAATGCTCCTCGATCTTGGTAAACCATTTTATGATCTATTGTAACTATTTTCATAGAAGAATGTGCCATTTTTTATTACTGATAGCTTCTTGTGTACTTAACTGTATCTCTGCTTCTAAACTTTTTATCTTTTCACTAACTTCTACAGTGAAGGTGTTTGAAGTACAAAGCTTGATGAGAAATTGACAGATTATCTGGGTAATAGATTTTACCTTGGTAATGACCTCAGATAATTTTACCTTGTTCAGTGCCACTTTTGTGCTAATCCTTTCTGCCAATTTGTTCTGAATCTTTAATTCTGCCCATTCTTCTATTCTTTTGTCTACATCTGTATTAGGGGCATTGATTTTGTCGGTGAGTGTGGCAAGTTGGTCTAAGATGGGAGTATTCTCATCAATATATTTGTTTCCAGTACTATTTGTTTCAAAATATCCCTCACATCATTTAACACTTATTTGTGTTTGTGTTCTTGCTTTAACTTCTATTGTGCCCCTTTCCTTGAACATAGCTCCCCATATCTACTTAGTTCCTCGGGGCTTAGGGTTCTCGAGTCACATTCTGGTATAATTATAACTTCATCAATGGTGACTGGCCCTTTGGCTTTCTTCTTTTTCTTCTTTTTGTGCAAGAGGTAACTTTTTCTCACTTACAACAATAGCTTTTTCTCCACTTTTCGGAGTATCTTTCCCAGTTGACACTGTATCATCCTTCTTCTGCTCCTTGATAGAAGGTGTGGGAGTCTCAATTGTAGTGTCAAGTGAGTTCACCTCGGTTGACTTTGTTTCTTCTGGTTCCTTTATTTTTGTAGACTGTGCCTATGTTTTATTAGGCTCATTTGTATCTATAGGTTGCTCAGGTGCTTGTATCTCAGTATCTTTGTTTGACTCAGGATGAGAAGCATCAGCTTGTACTTGTGAAATTATTTCAACTACCTCTACAAGTATAGGTAGTTCACCCAGTAGAGATGTGAACACACTATCAGTGTCTAATGCTTCATCTTTGTATGGTGCAATTATCACATCTTCATCATCCTCATCATCAAGATCACCGTTGGTGATGTCCTCAATGAGTGCATCATCATCAGTTTTCTTTTTCAAGTGGATCTTTACTTGATCTGGTGCATCCTGTGAAATTTTGATTTCTTCCTTTTGTTCGGTGATATCAATTACCTCAATAACTGATATACTGGTGTCCTCTATTTTCTTTCCTTTATTATTATCAATAAAAATACCTTTACCTTTTGAACTGTGTCTCTTCTTAGATAGTTTTAGGAATGCTTCCTGTTCAGCTTTCTCTTTTGCTTTCAAAATTGATGTCCATAGATAATCACATATGACATCCATATCATCCACATTCTCATCCATGATCTACATAGCTCTATTCTTGACTAGAAATCTAGCCTGATACTTTGTCATGTATTCACTTACCATAGCATAGCTAAAGTGTGAGGTTGCATGACTTAGGGGCTGTTCTCTTTTCCTTTTCTCTGTATCTAGTGTAATAGCCCATCTCTCACTTATTTTGTCATCAAGTTCCTTTGGCAATTGACATGCGAATTCCATTGGTACTCTCTTGAATTTAATCATCATCTAGATGATAGCATGTTCTAGCTTTGTCTTGTCCTCAATTGACATCTTGTCAAATTTGCCTATGCCTAGATCAGTAAGATTTCCATTCTCAATTATATCTTCAATTATTTCTTCTATTGTACTTTCCCTATTACAAACTAACTTGAATTGATCAGGATCATTTTCAGTGTCAGTCTCCTCTATATCTTCTTTACTTCTTATGTATTTCCTCTTTTTCTTTGGTGTCTCAGCTACTTTCTTGGTCTTTCTCTTAACATATTTTTGTGTTGGTGTAGCTGCTCTTCTTTTTGCTACTTTTACTACTTCTACTTGCTTGGTTGATTGTGCAGCAATTGACGAATGTGTCTTCATTCCTTCAGGTTCAGGTAGCTGCATTTCTTGTTCATCATTTGTGGGAGGAATTGGTGTGTGATCCTTTTCTTTATCTGACTTGGTCTCCTCGCTATCATAGGGCTTGTCAGCTAATTGTAACTGACCTTCAATTGCTTCTTTAATTGGTGACTCCTTAGGTGAGTCAAATGCATTTCCATATTTTGTTGTGAGATCTTTTCTCATTTTCTTCGCTCTTCTAGACATTTTTGTGATCTCTATGTCTATTGTGATTCGAGACTTAGCTTCCTCATATACACAAAACCTACTGGCAATGATGTCTATCGATAATTCTAGCAATGCATAGATAGATTTCAAAGTGAAATCATGATACATTTCATATCCGATCGGTGCTAGCCATTTTGTTCTCGGTTCTACTACCTTTATCATTGAGTGGTTTGTGCTGACTACAAAACATATGTCATCTTCAAATTTACTTACTAATTCATTTGGAATTCTACTCCTTTGTTGCATTTTTGCATGAAATTCTTTGAAATATGCATTGAATTCCTTATTCAGGTTATCTCCTAGACTTTTCATCATTTCACTAATTTGTGCAGTTATTGGTTTGTCCGATTGCCAGTTTACTTTACTGATACTTGGTACATATTTTTGCAGATAGAAAAATGTACAGACAAGTAGTGATCTGTAATTACATGTATTGGACTTCTTTGCCTTTATTGTCTTCATATTATCATGCAGTTGGTGTAGTAGCAGTTCTGCAAGATCTACCTGGTGATCTTTCTTCACAATTTTATAGGCCATGTCCATGGCGTTGTAGGGTACACTATTTGGTCTGCTAGATTGAAATATCTTGTACCCGATGACATGAGCTACAAATTTTACCGCTGGATCTTTGATAGTTGAAATTTTTAGTGCCCTACCATCCCATTGAGCTCTAGTGTTCTTTTCAACATTGAGACGAGACAAACTTTGAAAGTCTTTGGCTTTGTCGGTTGTAGGGTAACTAGTAACCCTACCGATAATCTTCTTAGTGACCTCGACAGGTTTATCTAACCAAAATTTTCCATCATGAAATCTTCTTAACACGATTCTTATGCAATCATTTTGGAAGGATTGCAGGAAGTATGTGAAACACTGTAACCCTGACTCCTCAATCTTCTTGTATTTAGATTTAATCTTTCCATCTGGTCCACAAACTTGTTGATAAGTAGCAATGGTCTCAAAATCACATACTTCACCGATTTTGCAGTGAATATAGGCCCTAACGTCTTCTGTTAACAAAACCCTATCTGGAATACTAGAAAATGTGCCCATATCATCTGTTTGTGATGTGACCTTGGGATGAGGTTTGAATTTCTCCTCGATGAAATGTGCCCTTACAATTAATTCTACTTCCTCCTCAATGTTTTGCGATTTTCTTGCAATCGATGTTGATGCCATAAATTATTTCTATGGTTTTGGCAAACAATTGATAACTAGTGTTCGGTAGGTAGATTAACTTACTCTTTATCATCGAAGAATTATTGTCAGTTCAATCTATAGTAGCTTTGAATCTATTCTAAAAATATTTAGCACAAACTCTTCTCTGTAAAATCTCTATTCTTCAAAATCACAATGTACCAATGAACTCTGTTTCCGCATATTTATAGATTTTTTGATATTCCTGCTCAAACTTTGGTGCATTACATGCGTGACCTAACTTCTGATATGGAATAGCTGTTAGCTCGGTAATGTCTACAATTTCCTTTGCTCAGTTAACATAGAATTTCTTCATTGGTTTGCACTGTTGTCGGTTAACCTTGTGTAGTGATTACCAACAGGTAACCAACTCACGTTTCTTCTTTTACCGACTTTGTGACATTTGTAAACTTATAACACATAAACCATAGTGCATCTTTATTCATGTAGATTTGGTATTTGTACATCATATATGAGGAACTGTATGTAAAATTTGATCATTTAAAATGTCTATTCCATACATACCTTTGTCATCTTAAGTGGAGGTACCGATGTCACCCAATCCAATGGATGAGGTTTCATCGACAATGTTACTTGACTCAACATTCTCGTTAGATGCCTTCTTCCACATTGTGTTCCTTAACTTTGTAATTTTTGCAATGTTATATCCACTCTCAAATATATGGTTTTCATTAGGTGCTTGGTCTCTGCAGTTCTTGCTTACATGACCGACCTTGTGACAATGCATACATGTCATTCCTGCATTTGTCTAGTTTCTTGATTGTCCAATCTGACTCTTTCTGTAATAGTTTGCTGTAGTATGTCCATACCAACCACATATAGTATAGTTAGTCCATGTATTATAATCCCAAACATATGATTTACCTTGTCTCTTCGGTTGATATGGCTTTCATTGTAATTTCTCTTTACGTGTCCAGACTTGTTTCATTTTCACCTTGCAGTCCCTTGTAGTGTGTCCATGCTTATTACAAGTATAGCATATTTTCTCCTCAGTAGTATTATTAGTGATGTCATTCTTCTTAGCTCTGCATTCATAATCTAGATGTCCAAACTTACCATAGTAATAAAAATATCCATTGAATTTAGGAATGACAGGAGGTTTACCTTGTGCTTTGCTTCTACACACATTAGATGTATGTCCTGGTTTTCCACAGTGGTAACATGTCATCACTTTAGGTTTCAAACTTTGATTGTTGTTGACTTTTTTAGCTTGTTGTGATGATTCTCCTTCACCGGTGTAGCCTATACTGATTCTACTTCCGAATTTCCTTTGATTAGTCAAGAAATCATCAATCTTTTTAGAACTATCCTCAGCCATCTTCATCATTTCATTATGTTGCTTTTGTGTCTTTATTTCATTTCTCATTTTTTCATTATCTTCTCTGAGTATTGCAACATCTTCAAGTCTTCTTGATAATTCTCCATTTACTCGGTTCATTTCTTGATTAACTGTCATCATCTGATTTGATACTTGGAAGTGACGATCAGTGAGTCTCTGTATTTCACCTTCTTTTGCTTGAAGTTGTTTAGTCATCAATCTTTGGTCTTCAATAGCCAGATTCTGATCTTGTTCAACTTGTCTAGCATTGTTCATGATTTCCACCATACTCACCATTTGAGATTCATGACCGATTTGGAGTGCTTTCACTTGCTCAGATAAATGCTGATTCTTTTTAGATAAATCAGAGATTATGCTTTCAGATCCGTCAGAGATGCTTCCAGAGCTTGATCCAATATGATCAAATATTTCATCAATAGGTTCTTCATGATAACTGATTTCATTCAGCTAAATTGCAAGGTTCTTTCTTTCAACCAGTAATTTCTTCAGTTCTTCCTTGGCTTGTTTATATTGTTCCATAAACATCTGTATTTGTATTTTTTTGATTCTCAATAGTCTTGTCAAGCTTGTATCTCTCCATGACTTAGATCTTTACCCTTTAGTGGTTAGACTGTTCAACAAGAGAACTGAGCTCTAATACCAATTGTTGGAATTAGGAGAGATAGGTAGTGAGAGGGGAGGGGTGAATCAATGCCTTCAAAACTTTACTTGCAAAACCTTTCAGATCTATAACTAAATACTTGTGATAACCAATCAAAATACCTTGAATATAATTGTGTAAATCAATCATCTAGTTAACTTAAGAAAGTAAACAACATGAAATCAATATGACAATCACATAACACAAGTATTTTTGTAACGCAAAAACCCTTGTAAGAAGGTAAAAACTGTGGTGGGGATGACACCCACAAATTCTTCACTACTACATATAGAAAAGGTTTGCCTGTTAAGGCTACAAGTTTTGATCACTTCTGGTGATCTTACCCTGTTAGGAGTAACATGTTAGATCAGCTAGATCTACCTATTTATAGGATTTAAACAACTGTAATGAAGTGTGTACTCGGTTAAGAGATTTACATAAGACTATTAAGTCTACTCTGTTAAGAGATTTATCAAAAACTCTATCACAATTGTCAGAAAGTAATAGGAAATTATCTGCTAGTTGACAACTCAATTGTCTAAAATAGATCTATAAGTGCTCATCAAAATATCACCTTATCTTTGATGGTTCTCTACTCTATTCTACTCGGTAGCCTTCTTTGATTCTGCTCAATCTGATATCCTCTGTGCTTTGTTTTGCTCAGTAAACTAATTGTCTTGAAGATAGGCAATTTCTTCAAGTGCTCCGTGATTCATATATATTAGTTCACCAACCTCATAAAATGGTGCGAACATACAAAATATATAGTGTTCTATTTTTGCCACCTTAGCAACAATTAGGTTACAAGAATAATCATAACCCTAAGATCTACGGTGCAAAATAACCTAGATCAACTATTACAAAGAAGATAAACATTACATTTAATGAGTATCTTTTACAATAAATGCTCCTCGATCTTGGTAAACCATTTTATGATTTGTTGTAACCATTTTCATAGAAGAATGTGCCATTTCAGATTACTATGCCATTTTCTATGATAATCGGTAAACACTGTATAATTTGTTCGGTGTATACTGTGATGCTCAGTGTTTACTGACCGTCAGTGTCGGTGTCGCTGGTGCTCGGTAAACTATGTGATGCTCAGTGTAAAGGCTTTACCGACTGCTCTGTCTTACTTCTGGTTACCGACCAACTCAATATAAGTAATTGACCGACCTATTTACTATCCTTTGATACTAATGAAAACCTTAAATACTCAATAAAGATTAACACCATGGGGACTGGGACCAACCAAGACACACACCATTTCTAAATCAGCATTCGCATAAGCAGGCGTGTGTAGTTTCTCAACTAAGAACTCATGCTATGATGAGTCACGAGGGATTTCAAATAATGATTTGATGGTTTCCATTGTGTTAGTTTCTTTATTCTAAAGCCTTGGTATCTGTGTGAATAGTAGACTCGAGAAATGCTCTTTTAATCTATCCACCAGTTCCTTGTAGGGTAGCATCTTTTCATCCTTTGTTCTAAATTCATCTATGACTTTCTTGATTATCAGTTGTGAATCTCCAAACACTTGCAGTTCTATGATGTTCCATTGGATGGCTGTTTTGAGGCCTAAAATGAGTGCCTCATATTCTGTAATGTTGTTAGTACATGGGAACCCCAACTTAAATGATTTTGGAATGTAGTCACCTTGAGGTGTGATGAAGAGGATTCTTGATTCTAATCCATGTGATGTGTAGGAGCCAAAGTATAGCTTCCATATTGGTTGTTATTCGATCATACATAGATGCTCATCAGAAAATTCCATGATTAGTGGATATGCATCCTCCAGAGGTGCTTCTACTAGCTGATCGGTAATTACTTTCCCTTTGATTTCTTTCTAATATGTGTATTGGATGTCAAACTTGCTGAGTAGTATGACCCATTTTGCCATACGGCTTGTGAGAATTGTCCTTGATAATAGATACTTGAGTAGGTCCACCTTTGAGATGAGCTTGATTATGTGGCTAAGCATGTAATGTCTAAGATTTTGAGTGGCAAAGACCACTACAAGGCATGCTTTCTCCAATTGTGAATAATTGAACTCATATCCAACAAGAGTTTGACTGATATAATAAATGGCTCTCTCTTTGTTGTTGTCATCGTGTTGTGCTAAGAGTGCCCCCAGTATTGTAGTGGTTGCTGAGATGTAGAGTATGAGAGGGCATCCTAATACTGGCAGTACAAGGATGGGAGAGTTAGCTAGATATTCTTTGAGCTTCTCAAAGCTTCTCTAACAAATAGGATCCCATTTAAAGCTTGTGTCCTTGTGGATCAGATACGTGAAAGGTTGGCACTTGTCTACCGATTGTGATATAAATCAATGCATTGATTGGAGCTTTCCTTGTAGGCTCCTAAGCTACTTGAGTGTTCTAGGAGGAGACATTTTCATGATGGCTTTGACATTTTTGGGGTTGATCTTTATGTCACACTATGATACGATGAAGCCTAGACATTTTCCAAATGTCACACCAAAGACACACTTCTTTGGATTCAGCTTCAACCCATAATGATGGAGATGATCGAACAAACTTTCAAGGATGTCTAGATGTTCACATCGTGTTTTAGATTTTTCAAGAATATCATCCACATAGTCTTCCAGGATTTTTTGTAGCATATCATGGAATATGGTTGTCATTTATCATTCATATGTGGCTCCTCCATTGTTTTGCCCAAATGGCATCATGTTGTAGCAGAAGGTGCCCCATAGTGTGGTGAACACTATTTTGTGCTAATCTTCTTCTGCAATTTGAATCTACTTGTACCTAGAGATTCCATCCATGAGTGGCAACATCTCATGGCCTACTATGAGATATACTATCATGTCTATGTTAGGTAGGGAGAAATCATCCTTGGGACATACTTTGTTTAAGTCCCTAAAGACTATACAGATTCTTATCTCTCCTGAAGGTTTAGTAACAGGCACCATGTTGGAGAGCCACTCTAAATTATTTGATGGCTCTGATGATCTTGGCTTGTAGGATCTTTTCTAGTTCTTCTTTTACCAAGAGGGCTGCCTTAGGATTCATTTTGCATAGCTTCTACTTTACTAGCTTGGCATTAGGGTCCACTACAAGATTGTGGACAACTAGATTTGGATTGAGCCTATGCATGTGTGCATATGACCATGAAAAATTGGTGGTGGCTTCTTGGAGAAGTGCAATTAGAGCCATTTCTTCACCCTTAGTTAAATATGTTGTGATGTAGGTGATTCTTGGGTATTCCTTTATGCCCAAGTTGACTGAATTGGTTTCCTCAATGATGATGGGTGGCTGCTCTGGTCTGTAATCCTGGATGGGAGGAAGAGGCAAGTCTCCATCTTCTAGCACCTCAGAGAGGTTTTCACCAAAAGATACGCCCTTTATTTTCTCTTTTTTAGAGTTTGAATGCACCCCATAAGGGTTTTCACATAAGGACTCATTCTTTTCTTTTTCTTTTTCACTTTTGTGGCTAAAGCTTTCCTATTCCCTAAAATATCCTTTAGGGTTGAGCTTGCAGACACGAACTGATTCCTGATGTTGATTTATTTGTTGGCATGATGTTCCCATGAATCTTAGGAGCACTTGTGTGCTTTGGAACTCATTGATATGTGTGACACTTGGTTGATCTCATTCTATGAAAACTGGATGGGTGAGGGGAAGTTCTGTGACATTAATGGTGAGTTGATGGAGGACAAAAGTGCCCAAGAGGGTATCATCATCAAAGATGTCATCGTAGGATTTCTTTTCTTCCTCTTTAGGGATGTCTTCGATCTCTACAAGGTCATCCTAGCTATTCAAAAGGGGAACATTGGTCAAGTTGGTGCCCCCAATTGCAATATTGAGTTCTTGTATATGTAGGCGAGGGGTATTAAATCCAAGACCTTGATGTTTTGGATTCTTTGAGGCTATGATTGGATCTTTGTTGCTGCTTTCTTGTGGTCCTAGACCACTGCCTTGGTATTTCCATTATTCTATGGCATACTTGTGTGATGTTGGATATTTCTATTTGAAGTAGCCAAGGAGTTCAGTGTCAGGAGGTGGGGGATCTCTGTACAACTATTGATTGATGCCAAGGTCCATCTCAAGGCTATCTATATTTCCATGGGAAACAAATGTCAATGGTCCTAATTGCTTGATTTCATGATTGGCTTGAGCAGGCTTGCTTTGGTGATTTGGGTACCCTTGTGTATGTTGATCAAGTGAGAGGTCCCCTACTACAAATGCATCAGTTAGGTTGTACTCACCACTACCCTAGTTATTGATCTTGATGGAAGAGAGGGTGGAGGTGAGGATAGTCTCTGGATCGCTATGGGATCGAGATGAGCTGGTGATAGAAGTGCCAATTTTGATTCTAGGACAATGGGTAGAATGGGGGAATGATGCCTCCATCCCATGATAGTATGTGAAGGGTTGGGGGTCTGCAAGGATGGTGATCTCAATGCCTTGATGCAAAAATTTGACACTCTAGTGATAAGTAGATAGTACGGCTTTGATGGAATAGATCCATGGTCGATTGAGGAGGATTTTATATGGTAGATCAAGATCAACAACATGGAAGATGGTGTCTTGAGTTACAGGGCCTAGCTTGATAGGAAAAATAATGGTACCTTTAGAGGTACGCTCCAAGTTATCGTATGCCTTGATGGTGATGACATCATGTGATATGTCAGCCTATGTGAACCCTATTTGCTGAATGAACTTTAGAGTACACAAATTTAGGGCTGAGCCATTATCTATCATGACCCTCTTAATGGAAAAGTCTCTAACCATGATGACAATGTAGAGAGGGAGATTATGGTCAGGCTCAATAGTTGGTATATAAGATGGCTTGAAGGAAAGAGCACAGGATGTTGATAAATGTCCCACAAGGTTCTCAAACTGGATGGTATTTATATATGTCAGGACATGTCCTTCCTGGAGCACTTGGTTAAGGATTTCTTAATGGATAGGTGAAGTGCGGAGAAGGTTAAGGATGGAGATTTGGGCAGGTGTATTCACAAGGTATTCTAGAAGATTGTATTGGGCATTGTGAGCTGGCCTGATTAGCACCAGTGATAGATATCTTGCCTCTGTGGGTGGTAATAGCACACTGGCTATCTGCCCCTTAACATGGATGATATTGACTGTGGGCTCAACTTGGGTTATACATCCAAAAAATTGATCATAGTTGATATGGGCAGTAGTATAGTCTTTATGGTCAACATGGTCTCCTTTCTTTTCTTTGCCTTGGTTCTGGGGTGGATGGTTAGCATTAACCTAGTTCTTCCCATCATTGTGTTGAGGGAATACATTCTGATAAATCTATAGATTGGCATTAGGTGAGGCTTGAGCTAGTGTGTCCACTTGGATCTCCTTTATGTCGGTGAGATCTTGGATATAGTTCTTTAGTTTCATAAACCTTAGGGTTGTGTGTCTTTTGACATGATGATACTCATAGTATTCATGATATTTATACTAGTTAGGCTTGGGAGTAGTGTCATCGAATTGCTATGTTGATGGGTAAGTGATTAGGTTGGCCTTGGCCATTCGATGAAAGATTATGTCTAGTGGCTCACCAAGAGAGGTGAAGGTTCACTTTTGGTGGGTCTGGACTCAAGGCATGTTCTAATTTGGAGTAGTGGATATGGCATTGGCCTAATTTACTTGGTTGCCTTGGTTTTCTTTCCGTTGGTAATTTTACATAGACTACTGATTGATTTCGGGTTGTTGCTAGTGACTGGTGATATGCAGGAGTTGGTGTAGGACTGGCCACAATGATTTGGACATTCTTGGTGTTAGTGGCTCCATCAGTAACAACATTCTTGTCTCTATTCAAGTAGTGGGGTTTGTCATTACTAGGCTTGTTGTGGGAATTGTCTTTGTAATGTTGGATTGTGCCTTCCTCTAAGAGGCCTCTTTCAATATCTATCCCTTTGCCTTTGATGTCCTAATATGTTTGGATGAAATTCATTCTTATGAAGTGGGATAGTTTAGGGTACATATTATTGATAAAGATCTTTGTATGATGTTTCTCAGGGGGTTGATATGATAACCTGGTAGTGAGGTTCTGCCATCGTTGCAAGTAATTGGCTAGGCTTTCTCCTCCTTTTTGCTTTGAGTTGCAAAGGTATAGCAAAGACAAGTTATTCTCAATATTGTGGGTATATTGGGAAATGAAATTCTTAGAGAATTTGGCAAAGGTTGTGACTGTCACATAGGGTATCTTATAGAACCACTCAATAGTAGTTCCTCCCAAGATTTTGGGGAATAAGTGCATAAGGAAACTATCACTGTAGTCCACTTCTTGACATGCCATATAGAACTCCTTTACATGACTGATAGGATCTCCTTTCCCTTGATATTTATCAAAATTTAGTGTCTCGAAGTGTTTGGTAAAGGGGATAGTTGTGATTTATTTGTCAAAGGGATAGGGATAGACTTCGTCAAATTCGAAGGCCTTGCTCTATGTTTTAGCCTTGAGCTCCTTAAGAGTGTTCTTTGTTTCTTCCCACTTGGCATTGATTGGCATTGGAGTGCATACTTCCATTGGAAAAGGATCTGATGGTGTTGGCGAGTATGGATGATTTTGTGGTGGATATTGTAGTGTAGGATATGGAGATTTCCCAGCAAGATAGGTGGACTAGAATGGATAGTGGGGTAATGGTTGTTGGGGATGATATTGTTGCTGAGGTGTGGAATCATATTGTTGTGGAGGATATGAAGTGGCTTGTTGTTGTTGGGGTATGATGGGATTTTGTTGTTGCGTTGGATAAGAGGATGCTTGTTGCTACTAGGGGATAATGGGACTTTGTTGCTATTGTACTGGAAAGTATTGATGCGGTGGAGGAGGCTGATGGAATGGTGAAATTTGTTGATAGGATTGACCTTGGTGCACTTGGCTTTGAGCTTGGCTAATGTAGGTCAGGTGTATCCTTTCATTTCTTAGGGGTGGTACATATGTTGGGAAGTTGGTGATGGGAGGTGGTTGCACAAGGTAGGTGGCAAGATGAGATGAACTCTATTGTTGGGGTGGTGGAACTATTTGATAAGTGGTAGGTGGTATAGATAGATAGTTGGTATATGAAGGAAAGGATGAAGTTGGTGGAGGTTGCAATTTTTGTTGTTGCGTTGCTTGAGGAAACATGATTCACTAGTTTGCAAGTATGGATATGTGGGATTGGGTTGGTATACCCAAAGCCTGCATTTTTGCTTGAGTGAGGCCCCAATGAGAACAAGTTCATGGTAGGATTTGTGATGCAGAGGATGTTGGAAATGTAGATGTGATGGTGGGGGTTTGGGATGTAGATGGTGGATTCTGAGATCCCATGGATGGCATCCCTATAGTGAAGGCATTTTGTTGGGCTTGCATATTGGAAATGAAAGTTTGAAGTGAAATATATGATTGGGAAGTGGAAGAAAATGCTTGTGTTGCCCATGAGAAGGGTGGTATTGATGTGGAAGCTTACTAAGTAAAAGAGGGAAATGATTGTGTTTCCCCTGAAAAGGATGATGTTTCTTTGCCCATGGAAGGTGGAGGAACTACTTGTGTAGCGGCTTTTGTGGGAGGTGGCAATTGGTTTTGTGGGATGCTTTGGGTCTGAGTGGTAGCTTGAGAGGCTATACAAGATGATGGTGTTCCTATTAGGATTAACAAGATAGAAATAACAATTACATGCAAATATAACCAATATCATAAAACAATAAACCACACAAAAGAGAACACAATACATAAAGATTTAACGTGGTTCACCCAATCCCTGGGCTATGTCCACCAATAGTGAGTCCAATATTATTATTATCCAATGATTACAACCTGATTACAATATGTAATCCCTTACATCTCAATTCCACCACAAGTACTAAAATCATACATTATGGAAATCCCTAACCCTAAGCCATATTATATAATATTTTGTCGCTTTAGGGTTATAATGAGTTACAATGAGGTTGGGAGGAAAAGTGTACAATACTTTCCTAGATAGTACTTTCCTAATCAGTCACCACAAGATAACAATCTCCCACTTGGTGACTGATCAGTATCCACACTAAAAAACCTCCCACTTGGAGACTGATCCTATAGCAATACCGCTACCATATGAGGCTCCCACTCGATTGAACCACCCTAGACTTAGTTGTTCCTTTATTCTGTTTAGTCTAGAAGACCAAGTGAAGCTAAACATGAGTTCAACTTCTCCCTTGTTACTACCTTTGTAAACATATTTGCTGGATTATCATATGTATGAATCTTTTCTAGCTTTAACTTCCCATCATCTAAAACTGACTGAATGAAATGGTACCGCAACTGTATGTGTTTTGTCTTTGAGTGCAAAGCAGAATTCTTCGCAAGATGAATGGAAATTTAGCTATCTATATGCAAAAAATTATTCATCTATGGATGTCCCAATTCTTCCGTGAATAATTGAAGCCATATCATCTCCTTGGTTGCCTCTATAGCAGCAACATACTCTGCCTCTGTAGTGGATAAATCAACCACCTTTTGTAGTCGAGAAATCCAACTCACTGTCGTCCCACCAATAGTAAATACATAACCTATAGTACTCCACCTGCTATCTATATCTCTTGCCAAATCTGAGTCAACATAGCCTTGTACAGTAGTAGTAGAACCCCCAAAGTGTAAACACTTATTGGATGTACCTCTCAAATATCTGAGAATCCATTTGACTACATTCCAATGCTCAATACTAGGCTTACTCATATATTAGCTAACGACTCCCACTACATGTGCAATATCTGGCCTAGTACATACCATAGCATACATTAAGCTCCCTATAGCTGAAGCATAAGGTACCTTAGACATTTTTGCCTCTTCTTTTGATGTCTTAGGACACATCTCCTTAGTCAATTTCAAATGACCAAGAAAAGGTGTGCTGACAGCTTTGGCATTCTCCATAGAGAAATGTTGCAACACCTTCTCAATATAATCAACCTCAGATAGAGACAACTTCCTATTTTTCCTATCTCTACAAATTTTCATACCAAGGATTTGTTTTATTGCCCCCAAATCCTTCATAGAAAATAAATGTGCTAACTGTTGTTTCAACCCCTTAATGTGATCCATGTTAGACCCAACTACAAGCATATTATCAACATATAAACATAAAATAATGTAGTTGTCATCATCCAACCTCTTAAAATAAACATAATGGTCAAAATGACACTAGTTGTATCCATGCTCATTCATAAAAGTGTCAAATTTAATATACCATTGCTGAGGTGCTTTCTTCAAGCCATATAAACGTTTCTGCAATTTGCACACCAAATTCTCCATACCCTTGACCTCAAATCCTTGTGGCTAGACCATATATATTTCTTCATCCAAATCACCATGAAAAAAAGCTATTTTAACATCAAGCTGCTCTAAATGCAAATCTTCAGTACCCACAATACTTAAAACAGTATGGATAGAAGTCATTTTAACAACTGGAGAAAATATCTCATCAAAATCAATACCCTTTTTTTGTGCAAATCCTTTTACAACTAACTTGGCTTTAAATCTTTTCTTACCTCCATCCTCTTCTTTCAGCCTATAAACCCATTTATTTTGTAAAGCCCTTTTACCTGCAGGTAACTTGCATAAATCCCAAGTGTGATTTTTCAGTAAGGAGTCCATTTCCTCTGCCATTTTAGACTCCCACTGAATCTTTGTATCCACCTACATGACTTCATTATAACATTCAGGTTCACCAGCATCTGTTAACAAAATAGAATACAAAGATGGAGAAAATCTTTCTAGAGGTCTACTTAGCCTTGTTGATCATCTAACATTCACTGGAGTGTGTGGTATTTGTTGTTGCTATTGTTGCAGAGCATAAGGAACTACTGGAACATCATCTTTTGGAGTATCATCCAGTACTACATAATCATTTTTTTTCTTCTCATGTTGTTGCAACAGATCTTTGTACAATACTTTCTCATTGAATATGACATCCCTGCTTCTTACAATTTTATGACTTTCAAAATCCCAAAGCCTATAACCAAATTCATCAATGCAATATCCAACAAATACACATTTCTTTGACTTAGCTTCCAGCTTGGTTCTATTTTTAGAATCTATATGTGCAAAAGTTTCACAACCAAAGGTTTTGAGAAAAGAGTAACTCACCTTCTTACCACTCCATGCTTCCTCTGGAATACCACAGTCCAAAGGAGTAGAGGGGCCTCTATTGATTAAATAAATAGTAGTGTTCACAGCCTCTACCCACATGTTTTTGGGTAGCCTAGCATGCAACCTCATACTCCTTGCATGTTCCATTATTGTCCTGTTCATGCGTTCAACCACTCCATTTTATTGTGGAGTCCTTGGTACAATTTTCTACCTACAAATACCATTAGAGGAATAATAATATTCAAATTCTATGCTGCAATACTCACCACCATTATCAGATCTAAGACATTTTAACCTTTTACCAGTCTCATTCTCAACCAAGAATTTCCATTTCTTAAAAGTTTGAAATACATCAGATTTATGTCTAAGGAAATAAATCCATACTTTTCTTGTTGCATCATCTATAAATGTAACATAATATAGAGAGCCACCAAGGGAAGATACCCGAGCTCATCCCCATACATCTATATGCACAAGTTCTAATCTCTCATTTTTCTTTTCCTTCCCACTCTTCACAAAACTAATTCTCTTTTGTTTTCCATACACACAACTCTCATAGAAATCCATATTAACACATTTCAGACCAGATAAAACTTTCTTTGAATGAATTAATTTCATACCTTTTACACTCATGTGCACGAGTCTGTTGTGCCACAGTGTTGTGTCAGAATCTACAACAACAATTTGATGTTCTTCCTGCTCAACTGCAGCCACTATTCATAAACATTCATTATCTTCTGAAATAATTAAAGTAGAAGGAACAATATGACCTGTACAAAGATATAAGGTGCCTACTTTCACACCTTTTGCTACTACTAAGGAACCTTTTGAAACCTTCCAATTTATATCATTAAAAGTAACTGTGCAACCGTCATCACCCAGTTGCCCTGCTGAAATTAAATTCCTACTCAGCCTCGGAACATGTCTTACCTCTTGTAGTAGCCAATGATTCCCATTCTGCAACTTAATTTTAATTTTTCCCTTTCCAACTATCTGACAAGGTTCATTATCTCCCAAATAAACTAGCCCAAAATCCCCTTGGACATAATCAAGAAAGTAACCTCTATGGGGTGTAGCATGAAATGAAGCCCCAAAATCTAAAACCCATGAATCATCAATACTTTCTAAAGAAAGAATCAAAGCATCCTCTTCAGATTTATTACTTGCCACATTTACCTCCTTGTTACCTTCTTGTTCATCTCCTTCTTTATTCTTCTGAGACCAGCAATCTTTCTTCTTATGACCTAGTTTTCCACAATACCAACAATCATTTGGTCCTTTGGATTCAGACCTCTTTCGCTTTGATTTTCCTGTTGATTTCCCATGATTTCCAGAGTTGTTTCCTCTCTCATTGGTTCTACCCTTGCTTTGTGCATTTAAGACACTACCTGATGTGGATCCACTTGATCTTTTCCTATGAATTTCCTCACTCAGAATAACACCAATAACATCATCATATTTTAGGGTATTATAACCAAAAATAGAATTACTAACAACCATTACCAAGCCATTCTAGCTTTCAGGCAAAGAACACAAAATCAAGAGAGCTCTGACTTCTTCATCAAAAATAATATTAACAAAATTTAATTGACTGGTAACTATATTAAACTCATTTAAATGATTAGCAAATGACCCACCTTCCACCATTTTCATATTAAAAAAATGCTTCATGATAAATACCTTATTTGAAGCAGAGGGCTTTTCATACAACTTCACTAGGGTTTTCATCAAATCTTCAGTTGTTGTTGCTTGTGTAATATTGAATGTCACTGATTGTGCTAGGCATAATTGAATATTACCAAGAGCCTTTCTATCAAGAATTGTCCATTCCTCATCAGAAATGCTTGTTGGTTTATTGGATTTTCCTTCCAATGGCTGCCATAGATCCTTCTGATAGAGATATTCCTCCATTTGCATCTTCCATAACTAAAAGTTCTACCCATTAAAATTTTCAACCTTCAGCCTACCCTCATCTGCCATTGCTCCCACTCAACTGTGACACTCCCACTAAACTGTGAGATCTTCCTACAGAGGATAACTGAAAAACAACCTCGCTCTAATACCACTTGTTAGGATTAACAAGATAGAAATAACAATTACATGAAAATATAACCAATATCAAAAAATAATAAACCACATAGAAGAGAACACAATACACAAATATTTAATGTGGTTCACCCAATCCCTGGGCTACATCCACCAACAGTGAGTCCAATATTATTATTATCTAGTAATTACAACCTGATTACAATCTGTAATCCCTTACAGCTCAATTCTACCGCAAGTACTAAAATCATACATTATGAAAATCCCTAACCCTAAGCCATATTATACAATATTTTTCTACTTTAGGGTTATAATGAGTTACAATGTGGTCGAGAGGAAAAGTGTACAGTACTTTCCTGATCAGTCACCACAAGCTAACAGTTCCCATGATGGAAAAGGGAGTGGATTGTGTTGTTTCTTATGTTGTAGGACTTGTGAAGCTACTTTTTAAAAGATGGGTGATGGGCAAGGCTTTCTGAGATATGTGTAAGTTAGGATCGTGGATTTGTTGGATGATGGGGGCATAGGTTTCAGCTAGAATATATATGGTGTTGATGGGGAAGAGGGTTTGGAGATGCAGTGGAATGGAAGTACCCTCTTGTGTGAAGTTGGCCAATATAGCCCGTCTATTCTGATAAATGATTACACTCACCATTTGTGCATGCCTTGGATGGCTCATGAATGTTTCCATGGAAAATGAAGTAGGGGGTCTATTTGGGTCTTCCCAAACATTCTCTATTTGTGGGATTTGTGGATTGTAGGTTACCATTGTGCTGGTAGGATTGTTAGGATTGGATGAACTGGTGGCCAAATTGAGATCCATATTCCTTCTCCTTTTGGATCGCATCTCGACAGGCATGGAATGCAAACCTAAGGATGAAAATATAGATGAAAAGTGGATGCGAGATGTTTCCTAAAAACTCTAAAGATTGATGGTTGAAAATATAAAGGGATTTCTAAGGATGGTGGATTTCTAGGATGTGATGCAAGGATTTGGATCAACTTAAGGATGGAGAGATGTTGAAAGATGGTGGGATGATTGGTTTTGGATCAATGATGATGGAAGATTGGTGGAGGATGGTGGAAGATGGTGGAAGATTACTAAGTATCGGAAAATGAGTTCCATTTTATTGATGTATGATCAAATAGGACCAGATTGTCAACCTAAGATAGAATAATGATCTTTAGTTGACAAGATTCTTGTGAATGCAAGCCAATATCTTGCTCGAGATGATGAGGCTTTCAAGGACAAGTATGGATGCACTAGACAATTCTTTATCAAAGGGTGGAGATTTCTGATTTAGGAAAAGGATCTGAAGCAACTCAAAGGATAGGACATGAAGTGTTTGGGATTTGGTTTACTAGATTTGGTTCAAGGATGATGGTTTCTTACTGGGATGTTGGATTTCAAATTGGGATCAAGGATGAAGGATAATGAAAAGGATTCTAATTTATGGATTTTTGATGGAAAGATGATGAAGGATGACTGAATGATGCTATTCTAAGAGGATGACCTAGATGTAGCTAAAAAGGGATGACCTATGATGCAACTAGGAAGATGATGAATAATGTAAATTAGAATAGATGATGATGCAATGATGAATCTAAGATTGATCTAGGATAAAATAGATGTCGAGATAGGATTGTAGGATTCTGAAGGAATGGAGGATATACGATGGGCCAAACTATTCTTCTCTTTCTAGGTTGACATAGCGATGATTAACTTGGAACCGAAATGCAAACTATTTCACTCTAGCGTTATAGCCCACGTTATCTAATTTCTCTTGATATTTTTCTTCTTCTTGGATTGTTTTGAGGGAAGCTTGATGATATTTTAGGTTTCTTTCTGCAACCTTTTTCTCTTGATGGACTCACGAATTGGGAAGCTTGGCTTTCTTTTGTTTGATTAAATTAGACATATCTTGGAAAGATTTGGTAATTGGATTGGAACAAAGCGATGGGTATCTGATTTTGAAGTATCTCTTTTTGCAAGGATGTATGAATAACTTTGGTCAAGATTTTGGATTGGTTTTGATGTCTCCAATGGCAAAGGACAAACTCAACAGAAGACACTCTAAAATTAATCCCGACAAAGGACAAAGCAACTTTATGGGATACAATAAAATGTTTGACCACTGACTCTGATACTGTTCTCAAAAGATGTGTATGTTTTGACAAGTGTTTGTACTGAGTTTGGAACTTCAAGAAAAACATACCAGATAGACTACCTAAGGGAAGGCTAGTATCAAAATCTTTTCCCACAACTTGATATCCCTAAAAGGGATACATATGGTGAGTGTCTTAAGGTGATCTAGGAAACCACCTAGATCGATCCTTGCACAAAGATTGTAATACCTTTAGGAGTAGATTGGGAAGCCTCTGATTTATTAAGTGTTTAGTTTGGTCTGTGGTGTCCTCCCAATCGGTTTGTACACACATGACTCACTTAAGAGCCTAGTTGACCATGCCAAAATAGTAGGGATAGTCACCTTCCTCAGGCTACCATCAACACGCATCACTTGAGCTTGAGGGGATGAAGCAAGAGTTTGCTCAATGCTTTATTTATATACCAGTCAGGGAAGTACCAGTTTCAAGTCATTCTCCAAAGAGGAAGTGCTTTTCTCTTTGGACAGGCTTCTCTAAAAGTAAAATAAGTGAACTCATCCAAGTTCAACTTCGTTCATGTTACTTAGCTAACAAGGCTTTGCAGAATTTGGAAACTCTTTAATCAATTACACCAAGAAGATTTCTTTCCCAAATTGATTTAGTGAGTTTTGAAATGAAATCTTGCAAATACATGTGCTTAGGTTTTTTATTTGCTCATTTCCTTGAAGACAAGAAAGCTTTGAGAGAAATTTGCAATTTCTTTATTTTGGCATTCAAGATTGAGTTTTTTGCTAGTTTAGGAACATGATTTGAATTTTAAAATGGAATGAACATGATTTTTTTTCACTTTTAAGGCATTCAATATTTGTGTTTTCTTTAGGATTTAAAAGGAAATGACTCATTGGAATTTGGTTCACTTCTTTAGATTCACTAAAGATTTGGTTTTCTAGAATTTAGTTTTTAGACTGAAAAAGAGGTTCTTAGATTGACTCGTGCATGAAATTTTTTGAAAACATTCAATATTTTTCAAAAAGACATTGGTTTTATCCAAGAAAAAAACATTAGGATTGATTTAGGAACATTTAGGATAGATAAGGATTGTTTAGGAACTGAATAGCAGAGAGATGCAGATTTTCTCTTAGGTTGCATGAAACTTGAAAGCACTTTAGAATATTGTAAACGAAGTTCACTTTGGCTAAAAGTAATGCATGAAGATTGATTTAGGAAAACTTTGAATAGATTAGGATTTTTTAGAAACCAGATAGGAATAAAATGCATATTTGTAGTTCTTTTTATGCACCCAAAATTTGAAGTGTTCCTAGCTTGCATGAAAACCCTAAAAACACTTAGATTTGAAAACATGAAGTTCTTTTTACCAAAATGAAAGACATTAGAGGTATGTTTGATTTTTTTAGAAATAATTAGGAATATTAGTATTTTTTATGATTTATTTAGGAAACAATTAGGAAAGATTTGCAGTTTGTTACACTTAAGGAATTCAAGAGTGATTAGATGTTCTTTTTAAGCCCAAAAACAAAGTGTTTTGATTCCTAAACATGAAAAATGATTGTTTAGATTTAAGGCCTTATTATTTTGGTGATTTATTTTCCTCAAATGAGTACCTATAGAAAATGGGGTCAAAAACTAGAAAATTGCAGTCAAGAGGCACCAAGAGGCCCTAGAAAACCTTAAAAACCAACTTCAACCATGTTTGAGGCCATACACATCCCCCTATTTTCCATATGAGTAAACAAGGTAGGTTATTTAGGGGATTTTACTAATATGAGTTAGGATGAGGGCTCATACAAGTCACTACGACTCCTGGTACGAGTAAACAGGGCCAGAGAGCCTAAAATAGGCCTAAATTGCATACAAAAACCCCATATGAGTAATGGGTGGCCCCAATACAAGTCAGGAAGTTTTCTCATATGAGAAAATATTCCATTGAGTTCACTCATATGAGAATCCACCAAGAATAGGAAGAGAATTATCAAAAAGTGAATTTTTTGCTTGGAAAACACTAAAAAATGCAGTTCTGAAGGCTTGTGGTGTCCCACCAGGCGTGCCAAAATGTCTTTAGTGAAAACCTAACCTATTCATAATAGGTGTATACATTCAAATATTATTTTAAGATCATATTACTAACATATAGAAAAATCAATTTGCAAAGACACTCAGATAGAGCTCAACGAGAGCACCCTGTCACCATTCGATTTGCTCTCGATTTAGGGATGTGGGTGTGCTCTTAAAACACTTGGATCATGTCCCTAATGTAGATTAGGAAGGATTAGGAACAACTAGGGACCATGAGAATCCCATAGTGGCACATAATCAGGTATAGAACACCTCATTTGCCCCTAGAGCCTCAAGGAGCCTAATGAATCTAGGATGTAGATTAAGCTACAAATGCTTATGCTAAGATTGATTTTAGACAAAATAAAGTGTGAGATGATGAAATTAAATTCAAAACAATGAAATAAACTAGGTTAATCCATATTAGCTAAGCTAGGATGTGAGTTAAAAAGCTTAGAAATGAATTAAACTAACAATTATGATTAAAGCTTGTAATGATCTAGAAGTGATTTAGGATTATAACATTACTATGTAAATGAAATTTGAATTGGTATTTTCCTCTTGGAATTGAGGGTATTTATAGGATTTGAGGAAGGGCTTGGGTTAGTAAGTGGAGCTAGGGTCAGAGTTAGGGTTTAGGGTAGAGTATGGGATTGAGTTAGGGGTAAGGTTAGATGCATGAGGGTTAAGGGTTGCTCACACATGTGTGAGAAACACTAGGGAAGTGTTCCTAGGGAGCCAAGATGGAAGAAGGGTCATGTGCTTCATTTATGAGGTTGTAAGAGCCTTAATGAGGGTGTACGAGGCCATTAATGAGTCTATAAGGCTCATTAAAGAGGAGATTTAACCAAAAGTCAAAGGTGTAAGGAAACTCAGGTGCAGAAATAGCTTTCTACGCTAATCTCTATAGGAGAGTATTGTGCAAATTTTTATAAATCCTTACAATTTCAGATTCGTTAACTACTTTAACAAAGATATTGCAACCACATACCATACATACAGAAAAATAGAGAATGACACAATGATATACCCTGGGGAAAACCTTTCAGTAAAAAACCCAGCACTCCAAAACCTGCACAATGTATTATCTTCAACACAAAGATTACAATACACTTGCAATGCAAGTCCTTTCAGGAAATGAGAGACAAAGCCAACAAGACTTAACTTTCTATTATATCTCTCCCATAGGAGCAGCATCATATTTATAGACTCCTCTGGACCCAAAAATAGGCACAACCACCAAGACCCATGCACAAAGCCACATGTACACATTTGTTACATGCAATCCCAAGAATAGGCATCCATCCCTAGAATAGACTATGACAGCTTGTCATAGAATCTGCCAAAAATAACAGTCACAAGAGAAGTGTAAGAGAATCTATCATACCAACCTATTTTTGGCATATTCTCTTACACACACCAACCACTTCTTCTTGGGTGCCCAAATAGGCCCAAGTCATAAGATGCTCTTACACCTGTCATAGCACATTCCTTAAATAGTTCTTACGCATCATAGGAATCCATCATGACCATTTCAGTCATGATCTCCTTACGCACAAGATGCTGAAACATCAAGTGGAGTGACACATCAACATGCCAACTAGACATGTACACTCACACTTAATTACATTATTTGCAAAAAATACATTTACAAAACAAATAATAAGAATAGGAATTATCCAAGGTTGAGACACCTTATTCCTAACAAAAGGAGGGTGGTTTAGACTAAAAAGGTTAGGAATCACCTTTTAAGTAGGTTTAGGAAGGGTTTAGGAAAGTTTAGGAGGGTTTAGAAGGGTTTAGGAATCTCTAGAAGGTTCTAGGGTTTTGAGGGATTTAAATAAATAATTTATTTATTTAAAGGATTTTTGGTCAATTTATTAAATAGGAATGATGTTCAAATTGGATTTAAACATTTTTGGAAGGGATTTCTTAATTAAATGTTTTTAATTAAGATAGGAGGTATTAATGGCATAATAATTAATTAAAAAATGATGATGTCATAAGGGGTTTCTACAAAATAAAATATTTTTATTTTGGTAAAGGCTTTTTAGGTGTCTACATAGAGATTACATACTTAATGCCAAAAATTAAAAATGTTTCCAACCTCAGGATTTTGGCCTTTTAGGGCTTAAATGACCTCTAGACATGAGTTTTTGGGTGGTTAGGAACCCCATTTGACCCAAAACTAGGTCTCTCCTTTTAGGACAAAAGTTCTCACGCAATTTTGCAAAATTGCAAGATTTGTCATGACAACTTTTTAGCAACTTTTACATAGTTTCCCATCTCATTGCTCAAATCACTCAATGACTCTTTAAATGCCATTAAAACCTATCTAAGGTCATTTTGGGTCATTTTAGACCAAAATCAAACATTTGACTAACATTTCCATACTTGTGCCATTTTGCCAACTGCTAGGATCAAGCTAAGTCCTAAGGACACCTTAGCCTAATGACTCAACCTAACTAAAAACCATAAGCTAACTCAAACCACTATTATCCTATCACACCTAGGCCCTCATGGACCCCTTTATTACCCTCTAGTCTAGCTAGGACCAGTACAAGACAAAACTGAATAAGGACTTTCAAGCCTAAGTCCTAGGTGCTCCTGCACCATTCTCCCCTAAACAAAAGCAATCAAGTCCCATTGGTGGGGACTGATTCAAGATCAATTCCTAACCTTTGTAACTCTATCTCTGAGACCCATGTAGCCTCTACATATTCTTTCCTTGCCCCTTAACAATGCATTCCATGTAGGTTTTGTTCCTAGTCTTCTTGGTGATGTGGGAGCTTAAAAATTTCTCTGCTTTGAGACTTGGAGTGATTAGTAAGTTCATGCTTTTAATATATTCTAAAACTCCAACATGTTCACCATCTCCAACTAGGATTGGTCCTTTATAAGGCACCAAGTCTGCAATGTTAAACACAAATGAGATTCCTAGGTCTATTGGCAAGTCCACCTTGTAGGCATTATTTCCATACTTGGCTAGGATGGTACAAGGGCCAATCCTTCTCGTATGAATCTTATGTGGGATTGGATTCTACAATATGGTTGTGTTCAAGTGAAGCATAACAATATCTCCCACTTGGAAGTGAATGTCTCTTTTCCTCTCATCCACCTTGATTTTCATCTTGCTGGTACTATCCTTAAGAGCTTGTCTAACTATATCATGGACCTCCTTCATGGACTGATAAAAGTCCTCTACAAACCCACTCCTTGATGTTGCATCTCTAAGTTCCTTAAGTTCATGAATGCCTCTTGGGTGTATCCCATAGACTACCTCAAATGGGCTCTTGTCGGTGGTCCTATTAATGGTATCATTACAAGGTCCTTTAATGGTATCATTATAAGCATACTCTTCTTGTGCAATGACTTGGTCCCATGTCAAACCATACTCCTTAGTTAGGCACCTTAGGAGGTTTCCCAAGCTTCTATTAACTACCTCAGTCTACCTATCTATTTGGGGATGGTATGCAAACCCAAAGGCCAAGTTGGTGTCAAGCTTGTGCCACAAAGTTTTCCAAAAATCACTCATAAATTTGGAGTCCCTATCAGATACGATACTTAATGGGAACCCATGGATCTAGAATACTTCTCTAAAGAAAATTTTTGGCTATGTGGCAAGCATCATAAGTAGTCTTTCATGGCACAAAGTGATTCATCTTGCTAAACCTATCCACAATCACATTTATGTTGTCAAATCCCTATTTATTCTTGGGAAACCCTACAACAAAGTCCATACTAAGACATTCTTAAGTTCTATTGGGGATCGAAGGGATTGATACAACCCTGCATTGGATGAAGTACTTTTGGCCTTTTAAAAAACTATACAAGTCTCCACATATCTTTTTATGTCCTGATTCATTCTTGGCCAATAATAAAACCTTTGAACCAGCTCCAACATCTTATGAAATCCAAAATGTCCACTCAAAGACCCATTATGTTTCACTTGAATGAGGTTCTCCCTCATGGAGCCTCTAGGCACACAAATTTTCCCTCCCCTAAACAAAATACCTTCTTGTATAATGTAATCAACATATTCACTATGGAAATGATTTTGAAACTCCTTGCATACCTTATAAGTTGTTGAGAAGTCTTCATCCTCCGTGTACAAGTCCTTGAAGCTTTCTATTCTAATGCTTCTCAATTGGATTTCTTGGACTATCTAGAGTCTTCGGCTCAAGGAATATGCTAATTTATTTTGATGCCCTTTCTTGTGCTTTATTGTGAAGGTATATGCCTAAATGTATTCAACTCACTTCATGTGCTTATGGATTAGCTTGTCTTATGAATTGAGAAAGCTTAAAGCTTGGTGATCAGTGTACACCACAAACTCTTTAGGAAGGAGGTAATGCCTCCACTTCCTTAGGGCTTGAACCAAAGCATAAAGCTCCAAATCATATGAGGAGTACTTATTTTTGGCTTCACTCAACTTTTCACTATGAAAGGCCACTCATTTGTTCTCTTGGCTTAGGATTGCTCCTATGATAATGTGGCTAACATCACATTCAATAGTAAAAAACTTCTCAAAGCTAGGTAACACAAAGATTGGTTGGGTTTCTATCCTTCTCTTCAAGGTTTCAAAACCTTTATCAACTTTCTCACTCCATTGGAATTTATCTTTCATGCCTCCTTTGATAGTATCTAGGACCGGTGCACAAATCTCACTGAATTGTCTAATAAACTTCCTATAAAACTATGCCAGTCCATGGAAGATCCTCACTTTTGTAGAATATTTGGGAGTAGGCCAATTCATGATTGCTTCTACCTTTCTAGTGTCCATTTTTAGGTTACCTTGTGAGATCACAAAGCCTAGATATACCAATTCATATTCCATGAACTCACACTTGTAAATATTGATAGTGAGCTTCTCTTCATACAGCCTTTGTAATACAACTCAAAAATGCACCAAGTGATCCTCCTTGGACTTTCTGAAGATGAGGATATCATCTAAGTAAACCACAACCCATTTGCCTATGAATTATTTCAACACTTCATTCATTAACCTCATGAAGGTGCTAGGGTCATTGGATAACCCAAAGGGCATAACTAACCATTCATATAAGCCTTATGTGGTCTTGAAAGTAGTTTTCCACTCATTTCCCTACTTAATCCTTATTTGGTGGTATCCACTTTTAAGGTCAATCTTTGAAAAGCATTTTTCCCCTCCTAAGCAATCCATCAAGTCTTCAATCCTATGAAGAGGGAACCTATACCTTATGGTAATACTATTAATGGCTCTAGAGTCAATACACAACCTCAAAGTTCCTCCTTTCTTTGGTGCTAGGATATTAGGGACTACACAAGGGCTAATTATTTTTCTTATGACTCCTTGGTCAAGTATTTCTTGGATTTGTTTAGAAAATTCCTCATTTGTTGAGTGGTCATTTTGTATGTATCTTTGTTCGGTAGGGAGGCTCTTAGTATAAAGTCAATTTGATGACTTATGGATCTTTTCAGAGGTAGGGTGGTTGGATTTCCATCACTTACTATATCCTTGTACTATTCTAACAACCCTTTAACTTCTTTGGGTACCTCAAGATTCTTGACTTCCTTCTCCTCTTTGGGCTTCAATACCAAAGCATACCCCACTCCTTCACCTTCCTCCAAGGTGTTTAGAAAATCTTTCTCCCCTACTAAGAGCACATTAGGACCAATTGGTTTCACTTCCCCCTCTTCTAGAATGGGTCAAATTCTAAAGGTGACTCCATCTTTCTTGAACGAGTAGGATTTCTTGGCTCCATCATGGATAGCTTGTCTATCAAATTTCCATGGTCTCCCTAATAAGAGATGGCAAGCATTCATAGGTAAGATATCACACAACACCCTATCCCTATACCTTCCAATGGTGAAGTCTACCGAAGCTTGCTCATTTACCAAAACATGTTGACCCTTATTCAACCATGTAACTCTATAGGGATTTGTGTGTGGAATCCTTTGAAGATTCAATTTTTTGACCACTTCATTAGAGACTATGTTGTCTGTGGATCCAGGGTCTATGATAATCTTGCATACTTTGCCCAATATCTTGCATTTTATTCAGAATAAGAACCTCCTTTGACTTGGCTCCTCTTTGATAGGTTCTTTAATTAATGTCCTCCTTATCCTAAAATTATCCCCTACTTCATGGATACTTCTGCAATCTTTCTACTTGAAGATTCTTCTTGAGGATAATTCACTCTCTTCTCTACACCTTATGATGTAGACCCTTTCTCAGGGCACCTATATGCTAGATGTCCATATTGGTGGCAATTATAACATTTCATAGAAGAGAAGTAGGATCCTCTTCCTTGGTCACCTGACCTTCCTCTATAGCTATTTCGTGATCCTCTACCTTTTATAGCATCCTCTGCTTCTACAGACTTCTCCTTCATGCTCAGTGATTTTTCTCTCACTTTGAGTTCTTGTTTTTGAGGTTCTTCCTCCATAGCTTGTTATAAAGTAAAGTCTACCAAGATAACTAAGAGGGGGGGTGAATCAGTTATCAAATAAATATAATCTTTATCACCATTAACAAATTTCAACCATGTAAGTAATGTAAGCAATAACCATAGAAATATAAACATACACAATGACACAATAAGACAAGATATGTTAACTAGGGAACCTCTTGATCAGAGAGTAAACCCCAGTAGGAATGATGCCCACAAAAGATGTACCAATATAAAAATTCCTTGTGAGAGGATGGACTCTATTAGGAGCCTTATGAAATATATTCAATACATATGAGTCCCTATTAGGAGACTTTGAATCTATGTTAAAAGATTCTAACCCTTTTAGGAGTTATGGAAGACAGAAGGACCCACTATCCAAACAGCTTCAAGGGCAAGATCACTGAATACACTATCCAACTGATCTCTATATTACTCCAATAGAATAATACCAAATAATTACTAATCTTAACAACTTATCTTTTCTCCTCTTCCTATGCCAAACTACACCGACTTCTTCACCAAATCTCAATATTAGATCTTTGCAATTCACATATCTTCTTACAGCATATATTCCTCAATTCTACAATTTCACTTCTATATATTCTCTTTTACAATAAGGAAAACAATCCTCCCTTTATACCACATTCAAATAATTACAAATGAGTCAGCATACAAGGCCTAACCAATTACAAAATATAAACCTTTACATGTTATATAATATTTCATAATTACGTAAAATTGTCGGCTTACAAATACAATAAATCTTCACACGTGCAACCTATGACCACATTGTCTTATCCAGGTCTCTACCAAGGTTTCTTCAACAACTGTACAACTTTTCATGCCCAGATTCTATCCTGATTAGGAGATATCATCTAGTTACCATAAGTCTCTTCTCAGGAACACTGCCTGAATACTGCTTCGACTGAATTACACATAACTATCATGAACAATTGAATTTTTGTATGCGCTCTTGACCATAATCTCATGACATAATATAGAGTAAGTCCCCAACTAATCATAGCTTGATCTTAAATACTCCATGTGCGCTAATTCAAACATTGTCTTCTTCTCTACTAATCTCTAGTAGATCACTATGTTGACATTAATGACAACCACAGATATGAATGCAACTGCAATTACTATAGAATGGTTGTGAATACTCCCCCATAGGATATATTCAGCATTCATTCCTAACATAGCTACCTCTATGAACCATGTTGTCTCTACCCTTGCCTCTACCTCGGTTGGTTGAGTCATGCCTCTTTTTGAGCTTCTCTTCTACTTGGAGAGCCAACTAATAGAATTAATGAATAATTTTGGGGCTCAATAGACTTATTTCTTAGATTTTCCACCTAAGACCATTTAGGTATCTATCCACATTTAGGATCTCCTCTTCCATTACATGTGATCTAAGGCACAATTTAAGAAATTCCTCAGTGTAGACATTGACTTCTAGATCCTCTTTTCTCCAATTTTGCCTCTTTTTATGTGATTTCACTTCATAGTCATCAAGTAGGTATGTTTCCCTAACCTTTTCCACCATACATTTCCAATTGGTGATGGTGTTCTTTCCTTCCTTCACCCTTTCATCCTACACAAACTTCCACCAAGTGAGGGAAGCCCCTCTCATCCTTGATTTTTCTACCCTAACTCTTTAAGCTTCACTAATGCTCTCACATTCAAAGTGGTTTTCCATACCCTCAATCCATTCCATAACTAGCTCGGCTTCCATATTTCTACTAAAAAGTGGTATTCCTTCTAATGAATTTCCACTCATAGATTTTGGTGCCTTCAAGAATGGTTCATCTACCAATAGAGGGTTTGGTTCAAGGATCTTATCCTCCTTTGCCACTTATTTACCCTTACCTTCATCTTCTTTTAACTTCTCACTCACCAATTTAGCGCCTTTTCTTCCACCTCTCCTAGCTTGTCTCTAAGAGCTTCCATTTCTTCCCGAAGTATCCTATCCTCCTCTTTATACTCTATCACTTCTCTATCCAACCCAACATTGGTCACCATGGCTGACTCACCCACTGATTATGACATAAACTTAGCCCAAACCTTGTTAGGCTCTAATACCAATTTGATAGGATCACACTAGGTGCTCAATAGACTTAGGTTAGGATCACTAATATTCCTAACTCACAAATCTCCCAATAGCTTGATCAGGGGTCTAACAAGGTTTCACCTTGTCCTTTAAGGACTCTCTCAATGTCCTCCAATTGAACAATCTACATGTCAACTCCTATGTGATCTATCATTGTTTGAGTGTTCTTTCCCTTAATATCCAATACTCCATCCAAATGTACCTTACCTCCTTAGAAAGTGGTGATTTTTATAGGGGTGTGGAGGTAGTCAATTTCTATCCTAGTTTCACTTCTTGACCCATTTATTCAAGGTCTTTCCCTCTCCACCTTGCCGATCTCTTCAAAATCACTGAATAGGCCTTGTAGCCCTAGAGCCCCCAATTAGGCCTCCTAGTCTGAGTTTTTAGGAATTTTTGCAAAAACCTCCAAAAGGACCTCCCAAATAAACTTTTGATTCTTGGTTCATGTGGGATAATCTAAAGGATTTTGTAGGTCTTAGGGTCTCAAGCCTTCGTACAATGCCCTAACTCAATTAGGAGGGTTTTATAAGGGTTTTAGTGGCTTCTAGGAGCTCATTGTACAAGGTAAGGTTTGGATTGCTAAATGTATTGATCAAGCCATGTGTTCTTCATTAGTTTTCTTTCTGATCATCTTCTTGGTCTCCCAAGTCTTGAAATGTGTCTCTTTAGTCACCTGTACAAGCAATACAACTATTTCACCTCCTTGTCCCTAGTCAAGCAATGACTATGCTCACCTAGGGAAAGGTCTCAAAAATGGCCATGCTTGTTGCCAGGCCTCCACAAGAGCTATATACACTATACATAGGCTCCTCTTCCATGTCCCAACTGGTTGTGATGAGCACCTAGTGGGGTTTCATGGGGGAGCCATGTTTTCACAAAGAGCTATACACAAGCTGAAGAACTGGATAAAACAAAAGAAATTAACCTAGACTACCAAAACACCTAAGAAACACACAAAATGTGATATTGCTATCAGGATTTAACTGTGTAGTTTTTTGAGTCAAACTCATTGACCCATGATTCATGAGTAGTGGTTCACATGAACCCATCTCTCATGAGAATGAATGGAACACACAAAATGATAAATAATGGAAAAAAAATACTAAAGCTTTATTTATTCTTCTCTTTACAAGAAAAACTAAACCATTAAACTTAATTTTTGCATCAAAACATAGGATTGTGTCCTCAAATGGTTGTAATAGAGATTACACACTTAATGCCAGAAATTAAAAATGTTGCCAACCTTAGGATTTGGGCCTTTTAGGGCTTAAATAGCCTCTATCCATGAGGTTTTGGGTGGTTAGGACCCCCATTTGACATAAAACCTAGGTCGGTCCTTTTAGGACAAAAGTTGTCATGCAACTTTGCAAAATTGTAAAAGTTGTCATGACAACTTTTTAGCAAGTTTTACATAGTCACTCATCTCATTGCTCAAACCACTCAAAGACTCTTAAAATGCCATTAAAACCTATCTAAGGTCATTTTGGGTCATTTTAGACCAAAATTAAACATTTGACTAACATTTCCACACTTGTGCCTTTTTTCCAACTGCTAGGACCAAGCTAGGTCCTAAGGACACCTTAGCCTAATGACTCAACCTAACTAGCACAACCCTAATCTAACTCAAACCACTACTCTCCTATCACACCTAGGCCCTCATGGACCCCTTTATTACCCTTTGGTCTGGCTAGGACTAGTACAAACCAAAACTGAATAAGGACTTTCAAGCCTAAGTCCTAGGTGCTCCTGCACCAAGCTACATGTGCAAAGATGCTTGTGTACAGATAGTGATGCCTGTTAGATAGAGACACCTGTCTATACAACAAGGAAGTATCAACTCCAAATTTTTCAAGGTTTTATATTCCCGTTATCTTGCAAATGCGTAAAAAAGGTTTTTTATGATGAAATACAATAATTTTTAACCTTAATATGCCTGAAAACTTTACTTTAACAATCGAAAAGGCTAGTGTGAAAATGAAACTCCCTTTCTAGCGGAGACATCTGTGTATAGGTAAAGATGCCTATCTACATAGGAAGGAAATGAAGATAAGGATTTTCTTAGGATTATGTGTTTCTCCTAACTTGTAAATATAATAAAAGTATTTTAATGATGATATTCAATAAGTATTAGCCTTAATGTGACTGGAAATGCAAGTCTATTAATCAAAACAAGATAAAGGGGAAGAGAAAAACCCCTTTTTGGCAGAGACACCTGTTTATAGGCAAAGATGCCTATGTACAGCTAGAGATGTCTATGTAATAGAGATGCCTATATGTAGGTAGATATGCCTATCTACAATTTTCACATAAAATTTTCACAAAACCAAGAAAAGAAGTTAGATAACCAAATCGTGGGTCACACTGGGTGTGACAGAATGCATATAAGGAAAAGTAGCCCATGTGGAACAAGCATAAACACTCAAACATTAGTTTTACATGTTCATATTTGAATATTTAAACTAACAATAAAACCATGTTTAACCTCATTCCTACACTACTCTCCACATAACCTCAGATGAGCATGAAGCAAGTGCACCCAAGACTTGCTTGATTTAAGCGCTTAGAGAGTATGTGGGTGTGCTCTCCTAGCACAAGAATAAATCCCACTAATAAATGCAAACTATATTGAAATACTCAAGAAGGAGCTATGGAAGCAACCCTTAAGCATTCAATGTAAGAGGTCAAAGAGGCTCAAGGAGGAGCTATGGAAGAAACCTTCAAGCTCATATGGCATGAAGCTATAGAGTGAATGAAACTATGATTAACTATTAATTAAACTTTCTAAGAATTTAAGTTCTAAATCTACTATGAATGCAAACAATTATCAAACATGGTTAGTAATAACTACAATGAAAGCACTAAAAATTCTAGAATGCAAGAATGAATGCAAAGCAATTATGGATTGTTTTCTTGAGGCAAGGGTCCTATTTATAGGATTTTGGAGGTTGGGGTGAGGTGGCATCTATGTGGCATCCACATAGGTACCACCAAAGAGACACATAAGCCATGAAAATTCCAAGACTTTCTCACACACGTGTGAGCATCTTGGGATGTGAAGGGTCAATGTGTACTCCAAGTACACATGTGTAAGTGTGTGTAAGAGATGTGTAAGAGAAAGTCAATTTTCACACTTTTGGAAAGTGTAAGAGGTGCCATCAAAAAATGTAAGCCTTGTTTAGGCATTTTTTAGCAAATTTTGAAAAGGTGAATTTTAAATTATTTGCTCACACAAGTGTGAGAAAAAAATTAGGACTAATTTTTGTAGGAAGATGAAAATTAGCTTAATTAACCTTAGTTAATTAATAAATAGGATTATTAGATAGAAAGTGATATGTGTAGGGTGGCATCTAGGTTGGGTTTAAGATTTAATTTAATTTAATTTAATTTAATCATGGTTTAGTAGAAATAAAGCATGTGGAGGAATAAATAAATAAATAATGTATTTAAAAGGAGAATATGGAGAAACATGTAGTAAATTAAATTTAATACATTAAGGGGTAGTATTTTAAATTTAATTTGAATACTATAGGTAATGAATTTATTTAATTAAATAAATTTAACTAAATAAATAGATGAATATAACAAGTCTAATTAATTAAAATTAATTATAATTTTATTTGGGGTCCTTAATTAAATTTAATTTAATTAATGTTAAGTGGAAAAATTTAGGTGTCTACAATGTCATGGACAAGTGAGAAGAAAAATTGTATCTCCCAATTAATTGCAGAAGTTGAGTATGTAGAAGTAGCTATCAATTGTACACAAATATCATGGATGAAACAGATCCTACAAGGTATCAAAGAGAAGGTAACTGAACTGGTGACTATTTTCTGTGATAATACAAGTATAATCAACATTTCCAAGAACCTGATGATGCATTCTAAGACAAATAAAATTGCAATCAAGTATCATTTCTTAAGAGAGCAAGTGTGGGATAAGGTAGTCAAGTTGGAATATGTGCAAACCAAGGAGTAGCTAGCAGATATATTTGCTAAGCCATTACCTAAAGATACTTTTGAGTCTCTGAAAGGTAAGTTAGGGGTTATTTCCCTACCTAAACAGAACTGAGATGTTGTTATAAGCATCAATATAGTAGACTCATTGAATATCTTTCACTATTGGGTTGATGTTAAAGAGGGATACTCCTTAAGGGGAGCAATCAGAGCCAAAGGAAGATGTTGTAGTAGTAGGTGGCCTAAGTGGAATCTTTGGCATTGTTTTCAAAGGGGAATAAGACTACCAAAAGAGCTAGATGAAGGCATAGAAGTGAGACCAGGAAGATCAAGACAAGAAGTTTGGTCCATCAACTAAGGAGGAGCAATTATTATTATAACAATGTGGTGTTGCCATCAATGCCAAATGGGTAAATTGTCAGCATAACTAATGTAGAGCCTTATTAAGTGTTGATTGATACAGTTTTGATGTCAGGAGGATCATTTATGATGTTTTCATTGATGTCAACTAAATACTATGTTGGTTGACAATGACCTAATAAGTGGTTTTAAATTCTCAATCCTATGTGTGGTGAGTATGTGAAGGAATTGGAGTGTGCGGTTCTTATGGGAAACTCAGTGATGTCTCTAGATGTTGTATGTTTAATTATAGAGGCTAAAAATAAGTATGCAAAGAGTTATGACCGATTGAAGTGCAACTAGGCAGTCAAAAGAACAAACAATGAATGATTTGATTGTTTTATCAAATTAGTATGGAGCTAAGTGTTGTGGTCATGATATGTTTATCTTTAATAGGTTATTTTATTAATTCTATGATCGCTATAGGATTGGATTACTACAAGGCATCATTACAGTTGACAAAAGATCATTCTATGCAAGTAAGCAAAATGTTTGAACAAGTTTGAGTTGTTGGTGTTAGATCGGTGAGAGTTGATGATGTGGTTAGTTGTGGTGGATCTCTTCATGATCTAGATGACATGATGATGTGGCATAATAGATTTGTAATGATTATTTATTGTTTTATTTTTCAAGGTGATCAGATCTATCAGTTTTGGAAGTGTGTTGGGGAAGTCAAATAAAGTTTGTATGTTCTTGTTTTAAATGGATGTGTGATGAATCTTATGGATGACTTGAATTTGTAATCATATGATATAGATTGGTAAAACATTTATGGTTCAAGGATCAAGAGGGGATGATTGAAATTCAAATGTAATACATTTTTTAAGGTGGTTAGACCCTAATGAACATGTAATGTATTTATATGTAAATTAGTGAATTATGCAAGTGTAGATCGTAGATGTGAAGGTGTGGTTGAGTGAAGAGCGAAGATTGTCTACAAGAGAAGTAGTGCTTGTACTTAATTGGATCTAAACAAGTAGAGGAGAAGTTTTACACCCAGATCATTGTACTTGTTGAATCCTAATAGGTTCTCCAACAAAATCCCTTAACTGGGTACATCCTAACAGGTCTAAAATTATAAATCCTTTAACCGAGTGACTCTTTAATTAGGGTTTGAACTCCTTTAACAAAGTTACTTCTAATAGGGTAAAGTTCCTAATAGGGCTAGAGGTAAATCCCTTAACCGAGTGACTCCTAAAAGGGTATGCTCCTAACTAGGCATCATTGTAAGCTCCTAACAGGGCTAAGCCTTTAACAAGGCACATTTTAGAAGAGTGAAAATTATTAGCAGGTGCTAATTCCTACCACAATTTTTCCCTCTAACCAAGAGTCTCCATGATAAAAATTTTGGTGTTCTTGTGTTGTATGTTTGGATGGTTTTTTGTTTATTACTGCACAAGTTATATGTTGATGAAATTTATTGAATGGTTGATGAAAATTTGGATATGGTAGATTACTAATTCACCCCCCTCTTAGGAATCTTGGACCTTATAATACTAACAATCACTATGTTCCTAATTTATTCATAGCTTGACATTAATGGCTATTATCCCTTCTCTGATAGCATTACCTTCTTTTTGATATCTCTTGATTTCACATGGCAAATTCTTGAAATCTTATATCAGTTAACCAAATGAAAGTACCTTGATCTCATTACCCAGTTATTGAAACCTTACCGTTCATGACATGAAAACTGTTAGTATTATAAGGCACTGAGAGGGGGGAGTAAACCAATTCATCCATAAATTTGAAACTTTTAACAATTATCTTCCACACTATCTAACATGAAAATGATATTGTAATGACCCCTTATTCATGTTGTAGCTCTGATACCACTTGTAATGATCCCTTTTGGACCCTTACTTGATTTGTTCTAAAATCCCTTATTAGAGTTTGGTTTATGCTTAGGAATGACAAATCATAATGTTTCATACTAGGAGGATGCCAATTCCCAGTAATTATCATATGTCATTATGCATATAAATTATATTATATTAAGAATAATCTCTAATTCATAAAATATGCTTAAGCTCTAATTCCTTACTCCACTCCTAACCATGAATCTTAAGAAAGATGGTAGATTTATTGTTTTAGGACACATGCATAGTCTACAAGTGGATTCCCTCAAGGTTCTACCTTTCTTGGGATCTTTCCATCATGTGACTGATTTACCTGCCTCTTCCTACACACACTCCCTATCTCATTAATAGTGATTAGTGAGATATTAAGGAATTGACCAAGTATATATTAATAATTTATAATATACAAAATATAAATAAATATATATAACACAACCCATATATAATTTCATTCTTATTAACACGTGTAAATCATATATATAATCCTGATTATCAATAATAATAATAGATAGATAAAAATTTGTATTCATTGCAACTTTGTAAAATACAAAAAGGAGCAAAAGGAGTGAAAGAAGATGGAGTGAAAGGAGAGAAAGTTGACAAATTCATAATTTGGGAACTGGGATCGACAGGACAAGGTAGCACCTAGGGTTTTTAATGGTCCTTCTTCATAGTTTGCTATGCGGGATGGTTTTCCAAAGGATCATAGATACAATGGTAGGCCAAAGCAATTTCGTCATATGCAGTGAAACTATGATAAGGGCTCTTAAGGTAAGGGTAATATGAATCCCAGGTTTTCTGCTTATCCTATGTATTAGCCGGTTTTGTATATTTGTTTGGCACCATTACTGCCAACCCTTATTCATGCATTTGATGGATCTCCAATTGGAAATTTTGATCCAAATCTTCCATCCTTTGTTTCCTGGCCCAATTCCTTGTCTATCTATTCTCCTAGGTTTTTGTCTTCACCTAATAATATTCCTCTGTGACAAAATTAGTCTATCTTTCAAAAAAAACCCATGGTATCAACATCTTCCTCCAACTAAAATGGGTGGTCTGGGAAAGAATTCTTCTAGGGTAAGGACAGCTGCAAAAATGTATCATTCGGGCAAGCCGTTTTAGAAAATGTATGATTCGGGCACTTATTCTTCTATGCCAAACCCATAACCTCTAACGCAGGATGATTCTCAACCCTCATTTCAACTCAATGATGGTCTACTTGCACCACAATTATCATTTATGTAGGAAAGGGAACTTATAGGTAAAATATGGTCTTTTTTGCCAATCACTGAATTTCGTTCTTGGGCTAAAACTAAATGGCTAGGGATTACGGATTTATTTTACCTTGATCATAAGTCAAATTTTTTTGTTGCAATCTTTGATTCTAATGTTGCTCGAAATTATGTCCATCATATAAAAAATTGGTTCTTTAATGGTATTGGTATCTACATGATGTTTTGGGCTCCTAATTTTAATTTGCATGATTTTGCGTGTGCCCTAATGCCGTTTTGGGTAGAACTATCTACCTTACCTTTGGAATATAGGGATTTAGATATTATTGAGGCTATTACTAATAAGATTATGAATTTTATATGACATGATTTAATCCCCTTTGAAGAACCCCATCACTCTATCAAGATCTGTGTTTTGTTATATCTTATTAAACCTTTTCCTAAGAGTATTTGTCTCCATTCCAAATGGGGTTCTTGGAGGCAAAAAATTATTATTCAAGATGTGCATACCATTTCATGTTATGAAAATTTATTAGATCATTTCATGAATCAATTTAAGGACCCTAATTGCTCGAATCCAATTGTTTGTAAGGATCGAGCATCTTTCCCTTATAAGTGTTTTATGGTCTTGGCTAATAAGGATAAATTTCCTGACTTCTTTAAGGATAATAAGGAACATAATCCTCACACTCATAATCATGAAAATGGAGATCTCAATCATTTTACCCATGAAAAGGAGGTTCTAAACTAGTTTGACTTGGTAGTTGAGGATAGTTTGATGAAAGAACATCGAGTGAATACCTTTTCAAATAAAGAACTAGAGGTGTTAACTTCTCAGATTGTCCCAACCCCGTTGTATTTTTCTCCATCTCTCATGGCCTTTTTTGCCAATATGTTAAAAATGTTCATGCCAACAACTGTTGCATTTCTTAGTAGGGTAGATATTTTGCAGGGTGTTATTTTTTAGGCAAAATCTCATTCAAAAATTCTAGCTTTGTCAGTCGTTGATTCAATAATTAGATCCCTTATGTTCTTAGGTGTCCCCCTAAAATTAAGAAAGTTGACCATTGAGCATGGTGCTATTATGTCCATGGAAGTTATGTACTTAGTTTCCTCTCATATATATGATGATTTAGGTATGAATGATGGGCATGACCTTGAACCTATAAATTTGAAATTGTTTCAACCTGCCAATGATAACTATCAGATTGATTCTGAGTATCAGTCTTTGACAATTGATGAACCTCTCTCATCACCCTTAACTAAAAAATGTTCTGGTGGATAATAACCATGGTTCTCAGACTTTGGGTAATCATCAGGTAAGTCATTTGGTTAGCAATAATCTGGATCATTCTACTAAGTTATCAATTGTTCAAACCCCAATTTCTCCAAAGGTAGTAATTAAGACCCCCAAAACTAGGGGTAGGAAATCTAAAGCAACCAAGGCTTTGGAGGAAATCAAGGCTGGTATTCAGTCAACGTTGGATAGTAATTTTTATGCTAATAGGAGATGTTCGAGAAGGAGAACTAAGGGTTCTCCTTGTCCACAATGAGAATCCTTTCTTGGAATGTCAGAGGCATTAATGCCTCTGACAATAGATATAGAATCAAGATGATGCTTGATTCTTCTCGATCTGATATTATTCTTTTGCAAGAAACTAAGTTGTCTTTGGATAATTTTAATATGACTATGGGTAAATGGTCTTCTTGGAAAAGTATTTGTATTCCTACTATTGGGGCATCAGGTGGTTTATGTATTTTATGGAATAACTCTAAGGTGGTTATTCACTCATTGCAAAGTGGAACTAATTGGTAGTTTGTCAATGTTAGGTTTTCCAATCACTCTTTTTTCCTTATGAATGTATATGGACCCACTCCCACCTTGGATAAATTGTATTTGTGGCAATCATTGACTACTATTAACCAATAGTACCCTGATTGAAAATTCATTATAGCAGGTGATTTTAATGCCATATTGGGATCTAATGATAAAAAGGGTGGTATCTCTCTTCCTGCCCACTCAATCATAGATTTCAACAACTTCATTTTGGATAATGACCTTTTCAATATTTTACCTCAAAATGGGACTTTTACTTGGACTAATCATAGGTCTGGGTTCTCACAAATTGTTGTTAGATTAGACAAGTTCCTTTTCTCTTAGATCTAGAAGTTGGAGAACATATCTATGGCTGTGGAAATTATGCCCTTCTTAGATTCGGATCATTTTCCCATCCAACTTTCTATTGACTTATCTTGTAAGGATGGTACCAATCCTATTAGGTCATTATTTAAGTTTGAAGTCATTTGGTTCAGACATCCATCATTTGAGTCCCTTCTTAAGAAGTGGTGGATGGCTGATCCCATGGAGGATGGTTCTATGATGTTTAGATTTTACAAGAAAATTTGCTTTCTTAAGAAATTGATAAAAGCCTAGAATGTTAATTTTTTTAAGAATATTTTTGAGCAAAAATCAAAAGTTGAAAATGAATTGTCTGATATAAATCAGGAAATTATTTCTAATGGTATGGATTCTCAAACCTTTCAAAAGAAAAACAATATCAAGAGGAATGGGTCGAGTTATGTGCGAGGGAGGAAGAATATTGGAGGCAGAAATCTCAGGAATTATGGTTACAATCAGGTGATCAAAAAACTAAATTTTTTCATGCTTCAGCCAAGCAAAGAAAGGTAGCTAGGTCCATTTTCTCCATTAAAGATGGATTGGGGAATCAAATTTCTGATGAAAAAGGTATTTAGTAGGAAGGGGTCAGGTTTTTTTCAAATCTCATTTCTCCCCCCTCTTCCCCTCCCATTGATGAGGAGAAGATTAATGCATTTCTTAATATCATACCCACCTTAATACCTCCCTTAGATAACCTTGTATTAATGGCCCCATTTACCCTTAGGGAGGTAAGATTGGTAGTTTTTTCCCTCTCACCAGATAAGGCTCCTAGGCCTGATGGGTTTACGGCCCTTTTTTTCCAAAAATGTTGGGATGTTATATGCATTGATCTTTTGGTTGTTCTTGAGGAATCTGGGAAAAATACAGCTATGTTGAAATGTTTTAATGCTACAAATAGTGTTCTTATCCCCAAAAATAATGATCCTCAAACTTTTGTAGAATTTAGACCAATCTCACTTTGTAACACTATTTACAAAATTGTTGCAAAGGTTATCTATTTAAGACTTCAACATCTTATCCCTAAGATTGTTTCACCTGAACAAGGAGGTTTTTTCCCTGGATGGGAAACCACTAATGGTACTATTTTGGACCATGAAACCCTTCATTCTATTATTGAATACTCTATTCCTTCCTTTATTGTCAATTTAAATATGATGAAGGCCTATGATAAGCTTAACTAGTCCTTTCTTATTAAGGTTTTGCTTAAGTTTGGTTTCTCTAAGAAATGGTGTAACTGGATCAAGGCTTGTATTTCAAGGGCCCACTTTTCTATTATAGTTAATGGGGTTCTTATTGGATTCTTCCCATCCTTTCAAGGTGTTAGGCAAGGAGATCCCTTGTCACCTTACCTTTTCATCATAATGGTTGAATCTCTGAGTCATCTTATTAATGATTCTCATGTTACTGATCATTGGCTGGGTGTTAAAATTGAGAATACTAGTATCTCAGTCACTCATTCCCTTTTTGTTGATGATACATTATTGTTTGGGAAAGCCTCTATCCAAGAAGCTAGGGAAGTTAAAAAGGTTCTCGATTTGTATACTCATATTTCTAGTCAGAGAGTCCATGCTCAAAAGTCAAAAGTTTATATCTTTAATATTGATCCTAAGATTTCTGCTAAGAATGTTACCATTCTAGGCTTTCCTCTAGATAAGCTTCCTTTTATTTATTTAGGTATTCCTTTATTCACAGGGCAAAATAAGCCTTCCTTTTGGTAGTCGGTTATTAACTGCATCAAGTCCCGGGTCATTGCTTGGAAGTCTAGATGGTTATCTCTTTTTGGTAGGATCCTTCTTATTAAAATAGTTTTATCTACAATTCCTAATTATTATTTTTCAGTTTTGCAAGCTCCAAAATTAATCCTCAATCAAATTGAAAGTTTAATTAGGGATTTTCTATGGACTGCTAACATGACGGGTCAAAAAATGATTCCTCTTATTTCTTTGTCTAACATGTCTCTCTCTCCACCTACTGGGGGGGTTGGTCTTCATAATCTCTCTAACAAAAATTTGGACTTTGGTGGTAAATTGGTGTGGAAAATGTATTCACAACCTGTTGTTAAATGGTGTCAACTAATGCAACAAAAATATTTAGATAACCTATACTCTTCTAGGGTCATTTCAACCCTTGACCCTCCAAAAGGGTCTTCCATTGGAATTTCATGATGAACTCTAGGAACATTATTACCTCATATGTCTCTTGGGAGGTGCATAATGGTGAATCTGTTAATTTTTGGGTTGATTCATGGAATGGTTTCCCTCCCTTAAAAACCCTAGACTTATTTCATGATGTTTTGGAAATTACTTCAGTAAATTGGGGATGCTTGTTGACTGATTATGTATCTGCAGTCCATATTCATTAAGGACTGGTAATTTGGAAGGATTTTCATAATCTTCCAATTGATGTTCACAAAGCATCTAATGCAAATTAGTTCCTCCTTGATAAGATTGTTTTCTTTTATAAGGCCCTGGATCACCTTTTCTGGGCTCCTTCTGTAGATGGTAATTATTTTGTCAAGCAGGATTATGAATTGGCTCAATCTTTACAAAATGATGTTGTTAAACATAGAGCCTTTTTCTTTTGTTGGCATCCTGATGTTCTTCCCAAAGCTGGTTGCTTTGCCTAGTTAGTATTGAAAAAAAGAGTCCTTACTAGTGAGAGATTAGTTAGGCTTAATATTGCAGGATCATTCCAGTGTTTTATTTGCAACCAAGAGTTGGAATTAGTTGATCATCTCTTTTTAAATTGTCCTTTGGCACAACTATGCTGGCAATTTGTTATGCAAAAATTGAATTTTTTTATGCCCCTTCCATTCCTAATTTGGGACTTATTCCAATCCTGGCCTATCCTATTTCATAAATCAATGTTCTCTTGTTTATGGATTTTTAGTCTGTCTTTAGTCTTATGGTCTATTTGGTGGGAAAGGAACAAGAGGATATTTTGTAATCAGCCTTCCTCTTTTGACTCTTTAGTAACTAATTTGGAAAAATCTATTGTGGAAGTTGTTAATGCCTATTCTCGTAAATTCAATGGTGTTCAGACATTCGCATCTTGGGATAACTCTATTTCAAAAAACTTTAAGGGATTAACTTTTCCATCCCTCCCCTATCCTCTCTGCTCTAAAGATGTATTTTCTATTAGGTCACGAGTTAAATGGTTTGCCCCTCAACAGGGTTTCATTAAACTCAATGTTGATGGATCTTTTAAGGGTAACCTAATTGATTCAGGTATAGACTTTGTTCTCCAGGACTGGTATGGTTCTGCTCTTTATTTTTAGGCTCAGCCTATTCCTCCTAGAACTAATAATTTAGTAGAAGCTTTTGCTTTGTTGTATGGTATTTCTCCTACCAAAAATTTAAATTTAAATTTTCTTCATATTGAAGGTGATTATTAATGCTTGCATTTCAAGGTGTTCTTTCTCCTGGCACATTCACTATATCCTAAAGCAAATCTGGTCCCTTCTAGACTCTTTTTTTGAATGCTATATTTCCCACATCTTTAGAGAAGGAAACAATTTAGCAGATTTACTTGCAAAGTCTAGTTCGAAGGGTCTTCATATTACTCTCCCCTCATCCAGTGTTTCCCCAATTTCTCATCCTTCCATTTTTTATTTAATCAACCTTGAGTCAGTACCAAGCCCATCTCTTAATTAAGCTAAAGTTTGTCTTTCCATTATGAGGATTTCTTGTTTAGTTCTTTTTTGGACTTTAATTGGATATCTTCGAGGGTGCTCGTATCATTATGTTAGGCTCATACATTTTTTAGTTGGATATTTATTCAAATCATATAATTGAGTTGATTGGGTCAATTATTATGATTTGTAGTGTTTTGCAAAGTATGGATGCCTTTGTGGCTATCTCATGTCCACAGTTCTCATGTGGCTATGATCTCCAATATATGTTCATATAAGTGACTTAATGGTTGTCTGTATGATATCATGTGAGCTCAATCATTATTCATTTTAGTATAATTTATGATGACCCTTTTTTCATTTGGTACATTTCTCTATATATTTGTGCCCCTCTCTGCTAAGTATTGATGCTGGTTCTGGCAAAACTTGGGTTCTGCTATGCTTTTTATTATGGTTGTCTCTAGGTTCGCTGATGAATTTAGGCCTTTGAATTTAAGGGTCTTTTTATCTCCTAATGTCTTGGAGCTTCCATTTGAGGGTAAGACAACTGGTCATCTATTAGATTATATGTTTTATATACACTGTCCAAAATGTTGCAGAAGTATTCGTCAGCTCATTGGTGAATCTATCATTTCTTTGCGCTTTAAAAGAATTATATTCCCATCTCAAATTATCTCTGTCTTTTTCTACATCTTTCTTGGCCTATCACAAACTTGGTCTTTGCTATTTCATGGGGCGAATGGGATAATTTTTCCCAAGTTATTTCAAAACAATAAGCTACTTCTCGCAGTCCAAAGCTATAATCTTACGCAGGGGGATGCAAGTGTTGGTGATATTTTCCCTCGGCATTTGTTGTTGAATTCAGACAAGTTTTTTATGATCTTGGGAGAAATTAAATATTGTATTTCCTCCTCTTCTATTATGCCCTTGGATGTTATTTTAAATAGGAACTCTATTGAATCTGGTTATCAGGAGAAAGCTTTTGCCAAGACATATGCTATTCTGGGCCTTTCAGCTCATTCTAATGCAGTAGTTCATGCTAATTTGTTACCTTACTCGGCTTCATCTGAAGCAAAGGAAAGAGCCTCTAATTTGGCTCTATGTGTTTCAATAGCTCCTATATTACATCAATTGGAACCGGGGTTGTTAAACCCATTGGAAATGAGTAGAGGTAAACTTTCCTCTCCTTGTCGATGTCTGAATGATGAATTTGGGTCTTCCTCATTCATACATCATGAAGCTGATAGATTATGGAGCTCTTTTTTCTTCTCTCCTCCTTTCATCTTGAGTATGAGTGTAATGTCCCCGCTAGGGAACCCATAAGGAATCAGGTCTTATGATCGAAAATTGCAACTAACAAATTTTTTTCTAACATTACATCATTAATACATTCACATTTACATTCCTTAAGGTTCCCTTAATGAATTCATTTACTAACATATTTACATTACTTATCCAAATTGAATTTCTTTTCTTTTCTTTACTTTCACATTTCATAACTTAAGAGACGGGGTAAGAAAATAACATTTCATTTACAATTATATATCAATTTCATTTCTCTTTCCTACACATTGAAATAGCTATTCTTACAGGTTACATTTTAACCTTAGTATAATAAACATTCCTTTTATTTCAACATAGGAGACATAGAGAGAATAATTCAACACTTACACTTTACATTTCAACTTTGATCTTTCAAATAATATCCCTTAAAAAAAACCCTAGAACTATCCCTCCCAATTACATTGCTTTTCTTTTCAATTATATTTTTTTGATAATGAATATCATTACAATAGTAAGTACAAAAATGGCCTGAAAGCATTACAACATATCTTTACATCTTTCTTTTCAGTAACAATTATACAAATAGAAAGATCTTCCTTAATGCATAGAATTGAACACATCCAAGTCACGAACCACGAACAGGACCTTGAAAGATTTTTGCCACCCAACCATGTGAAACTGCTGAAGTTCCACCCCTTGTGCTAGGAGATAGAACCAAGATACTCACAAGGCCCTAATAATTATAAGGTTTCACAAACCCTCACTTGAAAACAAATACAAAACACTACAATATATCACACTACTAATCACAAGGGTTAGGTTTCTAGCATACCCTCTAGGTGAGTATCATCACATATCCAGTAATTTTGGATCCTCCCTGGCACCCATGTAACCCTGGTACCCCCTTTATGAATAGGGATCCTCCCTGGCATTTACTTGTGGTCCTGGTACTCCAACAAGACTATGTGGTCATTAATATGTTTTCTTTCATTATCTTTTGTTTCCTCCCTTTCCCAAATTCATTATTAGGTTATCACTTTTTACTAACCCACCCATAGGATCATTTGGCAACCACTTTAGGGTTCCAACACCTATGGTAAGCCACTCACCTAGGGTACCTAGTCCCCTACCCAAACACACAAATCATGAAAACATAAAGTATTTTCAAAAGATCCATCTCACAGGTCTAGAGAACCCTTCGGTGCACTCGAGCCACCCAAACAAGTCCTAGCCTCATATTATGGATTCTATCATAAGACAAGTACTAAAATCACATGAGTAACATATTATAATGCCAAAAAAACCATGTATAAACATTTATAAGGTACAACATATAACTTTCCACATGCATTAACACAACGTTCCATAGCTTGTTCATAAATCTAGGGAACCCTCATGTGCCTGAAATTTGACTAAGTCTAATTTAAAAAAAAAAACCCAAAATCTAAAATCTACATCTTAACTCTGATGAAGTTGAAACCTATCTCAAACATCCTGAAAGGTATTTATACAAATATAACTTAAAGTATAAGAAATTTAATTTCTTATACTTAATTTTTATATTTGTATAAATCCTGGATTCATAGAAAAGGCGAGAAAGAAATTATTTGTTAGTCATAGAATGAATATTAACATTTACAAGGAGGCTTCAAACAGTGATATGTGCCAACCATTTGTCAAAAAGGTTTAAGAACTTTCAAGAAAATGTGGTTCGCAGGAATAAAATTTAGTATTCTTCATACCTGCACAAAATGGGAGCTTTTGAACTAGCTATGGACATCCTTTGAAGCATAACTAAGGGACTTCTATCAGATTTTATAGTTGGAAATGTTGGTAGACATGTATGCAAAATGTGACAGCTGTAGACAATGCACATAGGTAGTTTGACCAAGCACCTTAAAGAGAGGTCATCTCATGGAATTCGATGATTGCAAGCTCTATATGGAATGAATTTTGTGAAAATCCTTTAGAAACTTTGAGCTAATACTATTAGCAGCTAATCATAAACAATGCATTTAATTTGCTTGACAAAATGCATGAACATGTGCTTCTATACATTGCCAAAATGGGAGCTTTGGAGAGGTAGGTATAAAAGCCAATCAAAGCTTAGTTCTTGTCACTCAAGCGACAAGAAGGGATAAAGGGTAGTGATAGGAAATCTATGTGTCAACTGTCAACAACAAGATAAATACTCATCTTCATAACAACAAAGAATAAAAAGGTTGTTCTTAGTACTCAACCATGTAGTGATAATTTAACAATGGAACATATGCACATTTTTATTGGATGTGAAATGAT